>JZKD02S0503676.1:454-16912 GCA_000966675.3 Picea glauca | reverse complement strand
GTGTGGTATATTGACAGTGGTGCCTCCCGCCATATGGCAGGTGTTCGTGAGCACTTGGCAGATCTTACTTAGATTGGTGATCTTGAGGTAGTGCTTGGAGATAACCGTGTGGTCAAGGCAGTTGGTAGTGGGACAGTATCATTTTAGAGGGAGTCTCTACCTCTCATGTTGTTGAGAGAGGTCCTATATGTTCCTGGCTTGAAGAAGAACTTGGTTTCAGTTTCTGCTACTGAGGAGAGGGGTTATGAGGTGTTGTTCCATGATGGACAGGTGCTCCTATTCCCCAAGGGGTCCAGTATCACTTCGGCCAAAGTGATTGGGACTCGACATGAGAAGTTGTACAAGCTCATGTTCCAGCCAGTGAGTGCATTATGTCATTCTACCAGCAGCAATGATCTTTGTGAGCTATGGCACAGGAGGATGGCTCATTTGCATCATGGGGCTCTGAGGATATTGAGGGAGATTGTGACTGGAGTTCCAGAGTTCAATACAGAGCACCAGGAGTTGTGCAAGGGGTGTGCTTTGGGAAAGTACACCAAGAATGTTTTTCCAAGCAGTGACAGTAGAGCGACAAGTATACTTGATCTTATTCATTCTAATGTATGTAGCCCGATGTCTTTTGCATCTTTGACTGGTTGTTTATACTATGTCATATTCATTGATGACTTCTCACGGAAGTCTTGGATTTTCTTCATGAAGACCAAAGGATAGGTCTTCAATCGGTTCCAAGAGTTCAAAGCTCTTGTGGAGAACCAGACTAGGAAGAAAATCAGAGTTCTGAGGACAAACAATGGGGGTGAGTATACCTCCAAGGAGTTCATGGACTTTTGTACAGGAGAGGGCATCAGGAGAGAGTTAACTGTTCCTTACAACCCACAGCAAAATGGGGTGGCTGAGAGGAAGAACAGGGCCATAGTTGGGGTTGCGAGAGCCATGTTACATGATCAGGGGCTGCCACTTTTTCTTTGGGCTGAGGCATGCTACACTGCAGTTTATCTGCAAAACAGGAGTCCACACAAAGTAGTGGGGATTATGACTCCTAAGGAGGCTTTCTCTAGGAAGAAGCCTGAGGTGGGGCACTTCAAGATTTTTGGGTGCCTTACACATTCACAAGTCCCTTTTGAGAAGAGGACAAAGCTAGAACCCACGGCAAAGAAGGGGATCTTTGTTGGGTATAGCGAGACTTCAAAAGCTTTCCGCATATACATCCATTCCTTGAGGAAGATAGTTTTGAGAAGGGATGTGAGATTTGAGGAGGATGAAGCCTTTAGGAAGTCACGAGGGACAGAGAGGGGTGAGTAGTCATCACCTCAGATTCAGATGAGTCCACAGCAGACTTCAGTGACACAGAGTTCGGGACCACCAGTTTCAGTGACGACTGGTCCACAGGTTACAGGTCCACAGGTTACAGGGCCACAGATGTCAGGATCACAGGTTACTGGTCCACAGGTTTCAGGATCGAGTTCTCCAAATTCTACTTCAAGGTCAGTCTTCAGGTGATGGGGTTGAGCAAGGAGAGTCCCCTCCACGGGACACTACTTCAGAGAGGAGGAAGCCCAAGTGGCTTCAGGATACTTTGAGGGAGGCACAGGGTTCAGTGGAGAATCCAGGAAGGCTGTGAGGGAGAGTAAACCTCCCGAGAGATTTTGCAGCTACATTGCGATGGTGAGCAGCATCAAAGAGTCTAAGCCTTCCACTTTTGAGGAGGTTGCCGGTAGACAGGTTTGGAGAGATGCCATGATGGAAGAGTACAATTCCATCATGAAGAATGATGTTTGGGAGATTGTTCCTAGACTCGAGGGGAAGTCAGTGGTGACTTCCAGGTGGCTCTATAAACTCAAGTATGTTGCAGATGGCAGCATTGAGAAGTACAAAGCTCGCTTTGTGGCTCAAAGGTTCTCACAGATTGAGGGAGTTGATTATGATGAGACCTTCGCTCCGGTTGCTAGATATACCTCAATCAGGTCAGTGATCTCTATTGCAGCAGAGATGGGTTGGAACATCCATCAGAGGGATGTGAAGACCACATTTCTGAATGGTCTCATACAGGAGGAGGTGTACATTGAGAAGCCATTGGGCTTTGAGGTGCATGGGAGAGATTCTCATGTGTGCAGACTGAAGAAGGCATTGTATGGGCTGAAACAAGCTCCCAGAGCTTGGTATTCTAGGATTGATGCCTACTTGCAGCAATTGGGCTTTGAGAAGAGTGAGGCGGATCCCAACCTATACTTCATTGTGGTTGGAGAGAATCCTCTCATACTCTTGCTATATGTTGATGATCTTTTCATTACAGGGGTAGAGAGACTCATCACTAGCTGCAAGGAGAGCCTTCCTTCAGTGTTTGAGATGACTGATACTGGACTGATGCATTATTTTTTGGGATTGGAGGTTTGGCAGGAGCCTGGACATATCTTCATGGGACAGGGGAAGTATGCTTGTGACATTCTGAGGAGATTCCAGATGGAGGATTATAGGCCCATGACCACTCCCATGATTACCAACTGGAAGAAGCTTCATGCTTCTGAGTCACAGTTGGTTGATTCCACTTTATATCGTCAGTTGATCAGTTCATTGATGTATTTGGTCAATACCAGGCCAGATATTTGTTTTGTTGTCAACACTCTTAGTCGGTTCATGGTGGAGCCTAGGAGAGTGCATTGGTGTTGATGAATGCAGCTATGTGAGACATTCTCCAGCTTACAAACCTGTGAGATGTGGATCATTGTAGCTATGTGAGTCTTTCTCTCAGCTTACAAACCTAGGAGAAAGCCCTTAAAAAGGGTACGTGGTTCCTGCCTGAGACAGAGCTAGGAACATAGAGATGACCTCCTCCATTCAAAGAGTTGAGAAGAACTCCAGATGATTATCCAGTGGGAAAGGCGATCTGTTGAGTTAGACGTGTATGTGGCTGAGCACAAGGTGAACGTGTGAAATCCCAAAGTGTTGGGTGCATCGTCATGTGAATAGAAACGAAGATGATGTATTAGCCTCCTCTGAGCAGCAGAGTTGACGAAAAGACTCCAGATGATTCTCCTGTGTGAGGCAGTGGGAATGAAGATCTGTAGAGTGGACGTGCCTGTGGATGAGCACAGGTGAACGTGTGAAGATTTGGTTCTTCTGTGTAATGCAATGAACAAGAGATATGACATCCCTATGGATGTGCCCCTAGTGGATGAGCACTAGTGGGTGTATCAGAGCCTTTGTTATATATTGTTCAAGAGCCAGACCTGCCTGTATCCCTAATTGTTATGTAAAGGGTACAGGTCGGCCCCACCTTAATGTGATTAATAATAAATGTAAAAGATAATTAATCTGGTTAATATTAATTATAATAATAATTATAATGTGACTTAGAGAGGTCGGCCCTGTTGAGCCAATAGACACTTATGTTGACAGGTTTAGGTTAGTATAAGTAAAGGTAAAATCCCCATTGTGGAAACATATCTTTCATGTGAGTTTGGAAATTTTGGCAAGTACATTTACTTGGGAAAAGTGCGCACCTCTCTTGGGCACTAGTCTTCTAAAGTTTGAGCACCCTCTTGCGTGCTAGGTCTTTCTTGGTGGTGAAGGTCTTTCTCTTGAAGAATATAGCAAAGGATTTGGCTGGGTTTTCTTCCCTTGTTGAGAAGGGTTTCCCAAGATACTTCTTGTATTCTTGTGCATGGTGTTTCTTCTTGTGATCTTGGTTGTTGTTGTTGTTGATATTATGGTAGCTGCGGGAGGTATTTACCTCCATGTGTAAACCCTAATGAGTTGGCTAATAACCCTAGAAGACTTGTCGGCTCAAGAAGATAATTTATATTAGGTTATTAGCCTCCAAGAGAAGAAATCGACCAAAAATAATAATATATACTGAACAGACAAATACCCAGAATGAGAAGTCGACCCAAGCAGTTAGCCAGAATTAGTATAAATACAGGAGGCCAGTTCTCATTCTGGTAGGCAGTCTCAGAATTGCAGTGCCCAGTCTTGTGCGCACTGCAGTGCCCAGTCTTGTGCGCAGGTTTGAGGAGAGTTGCCATTGCAGCTGCTGCAGCTAGTAAATCACGTTTGGCTTGGACTAACTCTTGGCTAGGGTTTGGACTATTTGATCAGCTCTTGTTGATGCACTATCCTTGGGGAAAGGTGCACTACCCTTTGATTGGCTATCTAGCCTAGGGTTTGCTTCCGAAGTGATTCTTTGTCAAGGTTAAGGTGCTCGGAGGGTGGCTTCGGCCTATGGTTGGGTGACAAGGGTATTGTCAATGGTAAAACGAGCACACAATCCTTCATATTCTAACAGCTGCAACATTCTTGTTTATGGTTAAGACAAATGCAAATTGAAATGAACTACATGCTTAACCTATCTTATTGAAAAATCAACAATTGGGAGGCACCAAAACATGTGCTCAGGTATCTTTGTGGTACAGTGGATTATGGTCTAGACTATCTGAGAGGGGATGGAGTTCAATTGGTGGGCTATATAGATTCAGATTGGGCAGGATGTGTCAATGACCGAAAGAGTACTTCTAGATGTTGTTTCGGATTGGGCTCAGCAGTGGTGTCTTGGTTCAGTCGGAAGCAAAAGTCAGTGGCTTTGAGTTCTGCAGAGGCTGAGTATATGGCTGCCAGTCAGGCCAGTTGTGAGGCTCTTTGGCTTCGCAAGTTGCTGGTGGGATTGTTTGGTGTGCAGTTGAGGCCTACTATGATTTATTGTGACAATCATAGTTGTATTAAACTCTCTGAGAATCCATTTTTTCACGACAGGTCTAAAAGCATATTGAGATTCGGTATCACTTCATCCGGGATTATGTTCAGAGAGGAGTAGTTGAGCTACAGTACATATCTACAGATGAGCAAGTTGCGGATATACTCACCAAAGCCTTGGGCAAAGGCAAGTTTGTATTCTTCAGGGACAAGCTTGGAGTGGTGAGTAACACTTTCCTTAGTAAGAGGGAGTGTTAAAAATAATTAAAAAGCACCTAGGCAAGGGTTTCTCATAACCTAGGCACCTAAGGGGTGAGAAAGTACCTAATGTGGACCCTAGTCATTTAATTTGTGAGAGAAAAATTAAAAGGTGACTTTTTGGACTTAGGGAAAGTGGGTAACTTAAGTGACTTTATCTCCACTGTTGATCTCATCCAATCTCCACTATTGGATTGAAAGACTCTTCACCTTCCCTCATGAGGTCGATTAGGGTAGGAGGGCGCACCCATTCTTGGGTTGTTCAAACATTTTGAGAGAGAGTTGAGAAAGGAGAAGTCAAGMAGACTTGAGGAGGAGCYATCTTGTTGCTAAGGGCATGCATTCCAAGGCTAGAATTGGCACACATTTCGAGGAGATATTACAGCATTTATTGYAGGTCGTACTGTACGGATTGAGYAGGTCATACAACATTAATACAGGCACAGAAATCGAGGAGAGGTACAGCACTTTCATGAGGTCGTACTGTACAGATTTTGAGGTGACCGTACAACAAAAAATTGGCATGAAAATCGAGGGAAAGTACAACAAGTTTAATAGGCCATACTRTACGGATTTTTGACAGTCCATACTGTTGTTTATTTGCACAAAAATCGAGAATAWTTTMTGTGGGTATTTTTTGAGTATTTTTGGCACATTTCCCAAGGCGTTYGTACAACATTTAATGCCCATAATTGTGTTGTAGCATTTGGCACAGATTTAGAGGCAACCATACAGCAKAGAAGAGGCACTGAAATCRAGGAGCAGACCYGTATATGTGTGCAGGAAATTGCGGCACGAAWTTCGAGGAGTTTGGCTCARATTTTAWGTGAAAGCTTGGAGCGRTTTTCGAGATAAGTTTGTCATTAAATTTCTRAAGATGAATATGYTGTWAAAAAAAAAAAAATCTYTGAAGCTCTGAAATAATAAAAACTCCCTCTCTCARTGGTTTTCCCCTTGTGGGTTTTTCCAAGGTCGTTGTWAGACCAAAAATCTSTGTGTAAATTTTTTGAATATTGTGTTGCTGATATGTTTTTATTTCTRCATTAAAGATCTTTCAGAATCCTCTTGTTTCAGTTYTGAAAATTTGTTTATATGTTGARTTTATTTGGCTATCATAAAACTGGGTTTGGGCATTAAACATTGATTGAAAATCAACGAGACTTGAAACTRGGTGGGGTCTGAAATTTTACAATAATGACTCCAAGTTTACAGGGGCCCCTTTACTGGCAAAATGGCCCATGAGGAAAAATACAAATGACAGCAAACCTCRCAACTCTGGCCTTGAAAAAGCCCTATGCCCAATCTGCYCRGAATTRCCTRTTGGACACTMAGATCTGCACTAGATCTATCTATTGGTCCTTTGATMTGCAAGATYTGTCTRCTARTACCTCAGATCTGCTAGATCTGCCTRCTAATAGCTCAGATCTGCACTAGATCTGTACACTGGTACCTCAACTCTGCACTAGATATATCCACGGGTACCTCAGATCTGCTAGATCTACCTGYAGATACCTCARATCYATGCTAGATCTRTCCACTGGTACCTCATATCTGCTAGATATTCCTACCGGTACCTCAGATCTACTAGATTTGTTTGTTGGTACCTCAAATCTACACTAGATCTGCTAGTTGGCACCTCGGATCTGATAGATCTGCCCGTTGGTACCTCAAATCTGCACTAGATTTGTCTGTTGGTACCTAAGATCTGCTAGATCTGTCCACTAGTACCTCAGATCTGCTCCCCATAAATCTGTCCTTCGATTTCTAGTTGTTGAGTTTTCTTCTTCTTGCTGCACTACCTGCACTTTCCTCCTTTGGACTAGATCTCTAGATGAAATCCCTTCTTCTCCTTTGTTGAGATCTCATTGAATCACAATCCTTCATGACTCAAGCACTTGAGAAAAAGTCCTTTGCTCTTGTCCTTGATTCCCTTGAGTCAATCCTTCAAGACTCAAGCACTTGAGCAAAAGTCCTTTGCTCTTCAAGTGGATATTATTCTCCTTCACCTAGCCCTGCTTTTATAATCTTGAGTTATGACAGAATAAAACATAACCCTAGTCTCCAAAGTGATTAACGATTGAGATTAGATCTCACCTCACTTGAGATCAATGGTTAAGAATCATTTAGTTCACTAATGCTAATAAACTAAGAATTTCTTCAAATTAAACTCACTTTATTTAGAAAAAGTACTTTAATAATTCCTTTAATTAAAGTAAATTACTAAGGTTGAATGCTTTGGACGACTTCCACATGTTTAGACACTTAGACCTGTGCGAAAGTACATGTTCGATGCTACAAACATCAACACTCCCTCTTAGCGAGGAAGGTACTTCTRGAAGAGCCACCTRGAATTGGTTGTCCCTTCRATCCTGGCACAATGTCCCACACATCATCCTGCACCATGGCATCCCACCAAACSTGCAGGTTTGTTGCTTCCTGGACACTGGAAGACTCATAATCAATGATGCTACTCATTTGCTAATGAYGCTACTCATTAGTGACACTTAGATCTRTCTATTGGTCCTCAGATCTGCAAGATCGTCCTGGTGGTATCTCAAATCAACTAGATCTRCCTGTTGATACCTCAAATCTGCACTAGATCTGTCCAGTGGAACCTCATCTCTACACTAAATCTATCCACTAGTACCTCARATCTGCTAGATCTGCCTATGGATACCTCAGATCTGCTAAATTTGCYTGTTGATACCTCAGATCTGCATTAGATCTGTCCACCAGCACCTCAAATCTACACTAGATCTATCCAYCGCTACCTCAAATCTGCTAGATCTGCCTGCTAGTACCTCAGATCTGCTAGATCTGCCTGCTAGTACCTCAGATCTGCTAGATCTGCCTGCTAGTACCTCAGATCTGCTAGATCTGTCTATTGGTAGATAYGCCCTAGGTCTATCTACTAGTACCTCGGATCTGCTAGATCTGCCCACTGGTACCTTAGATMTGCCCACTAGCACCTYAGATTTGCACTAGATTTGTCYGCTATTACCTCATATCTGCTAGATCTGTCCGYTRGTACTTCATATCTGCTCCACAGAAATCTGTCCTTCGATTTCTGACTGCTAGGTTTTCTTCTCCTTGTTGCACTACCTGCACTTTCCTCTGGACTTGATCTCTAGATGAAAGTTCTTCTTCACCTTTGCTAAGATCCCCTTGAATCACAGTCCTTCGTGACTCAAGCACTTGAGCAAAAGTCCTTTTTTGCTCTTATCCTTGATCCCCTTGAGTCACAGTCCTTCGTGACTCAAGCACTTGAGCAGAAGTCTTTTGCTCTTCAAGTGGATATATTTCTCCTTCACCTAGCCTTGTTTTTATAATCTTGAGTTATGACTGAATCAAACATAACCCTAATCCTCAAAGTGATCAACGGTGGAGATTAGATCTCACCTCATTTGAGATCAATGGCTAAGATTCATTTAATTCACTAATGCTAATAACCTTAGCATTTCATTAAATTAAACTCACTTTAATTATAAAAAGCACTTTGCTTTAATAATTCCTTTAATTAAAGTAAATTACTAAGGTTGAATGCTTTGGATGACTCCCACACGTCTAGACACTTAGACCTGTGTGGAAGTACCTATCCAATGCTACAAACATCAACACTCTTTAAACAGTTGGTAGTCAAACTCCCTCCTAGTTTTGCAAGTGGAATTTTTGGGTGCTAACAAGGTCTTTGATCCAAAAAAGAAAAATGTAATTGTTAATATATATATATGATATTTGACGAAGATTATAAACATGTGGATGAAGAACAAGTTGAACCCAACAAGGATGGAAAGAGAACAGTTAACAAAAATCAGTCCAAATCCAAGCAATGAGAAAGAAGGTGATTATTAATGACACCAAAGCTAGCAGTGAAAGATCTTCTCCAACCATTGTAAGGTAGCAGTGGTTGTATTGCAAAGAAGCCATGCTTCAGGCACATAGATTGAGTTGTAAGGGCATTTTTTTCTGACAAGATTTGTGGGATCCTAGCACTCGTGCTTGGAAGGAGTAGCGATCTCTTGCTTGAGAGTATAGTCTTCTCACCTCTTGTTGCCCCTTGATCGTGGAATTGTAAGCCCTTATTCCAGAGTCTGAGTTGTTCAAGATGAACATTGATATGCTTGGCCCATTTTGGCGAGACTCGGAGTGGGGCTTTGGCCACCCACTTCTTCAGTGTGACTCTCGTAGTATGTACTCAGTGCTTCATTAAAGACATTTTCTTTCCTCGGTTCTTAATGCGCAATGGGTGTCTAAGGATCCTAAAGAACGTTGGGTTCGTCGTCTTCATAGTGTTTGGACGGTGTGGCTTTCCTATAAGCTGCAAGTTTTTGCATGGTTGGTCATATATCCAGGGATTCCTTCCAAGGCTAGGTTGGCCAAGAGTGTTCTCTTGGATGGCCTTTGCCCAGTTTGTAAGCGCTTGGAGACTGTCAAGCACATTTTCTAGAAGTATCAATTCACCAAGACTCGGCATGATATGTTACTTCAGGGCAGGGTGCATTGGCACGCTGCTTTAATCAGTGATGGTGGTTCTCTTGTATGCGGTGCCTTTTTAGGGCTTTGGCATTGCTTCTGGATATCGGTGTTATTTGTGCTATGGAAATTAGCCTATTAGGCGTAAGTTTGTTTATAATCATAAGGAGGTTTGCTCTCTATGTACTTTCACTACATTGTGGAAAGATGAGGTACACCATCAGCTTTTGGCTAAGGGAGCTTTTTTATCAAAGATGCCCTATCTTTGGATCAAATAGAATATTCTCCTTTTATTTATGCTCTAGTGGCTCTGAAGAAGAGGTTATGAAGTTCATTGTATATACCCTTTTGCTTTTTTCTTTTTATTGTAAATATAAGGATTATTTTTCAAAAAAAGAAACCAATAGTTGGAAACTCTGACAGGTTCAAAGTTGCGGGATTTACCTGAAAGGCAGTGAAGGCAGTAGAAAGTCAAGAAGGCTGCAACAATCAGCTTCACAGATGGTAAATATAGCCTTGATGGCTCTGTTTGAGGATACAAATAGAAAGGAGGACGCAACCATCGATATAACAAAATGCCCAAGGATGGTTCAAGGTGACAGCAACCTTCAAAATACTCAAGCTACACTCCTCTACTACAACAATCAGAGTGCAGATCAGCTCATGAAGAGACCAGAGCTTCATGCAAGGACCAAGCATATTCATCATTTCAACAGAGAAGAGAAGCAAAGCAAAGAAGTTGAATTTAGGTGCTGCAAAAATAAAGATAAGCTTGTGGACATTTTCACAAAAGCGTTGAACGTGCAAAACATTCAGAAGTTTAGAATGACCCTTTCCATGAAAGAAAATAAAATGGTCATTTTGGTGGGGGAGCGGGGAGGGGGGGGGGTCTAAGATGTAATGCCCAATTTTAGGGGCACCCAATTCTGCTAAAAATAAAATCAGGGTTAAGATATGATAGGATATACAGTGAAATAAGATAGAATAGGTAAGATAAATCTATTTAGGATGAGCTATTTTTGGCTGGAGATTTATTCTTGTCATCAGCAGCTGAGTTTAAAACAAAATTTGTACTTTAAATCTGTGTTCCTATGCAATACAAAATCTACAAAATATAGTGTTCCTTCTTGTGCATGTGTGCTTTTTAAAACCAAAAAAACAGTTATATCTAAATTGATACTGCTTTTCAAAAGGGCTCTATTTCTGGGATCAAGGTAAGTAATCCAGCCAGACTAACATTGATACAGCCTTCTACTAGATCTAAGACAAACAGTTGAAAAGTTGCCACTGTTAAACTATTGTTAGGTTCAAAAATCCCATACCTTTATTTTTGTGAATAAATTTCTTGTTTTTCTATTAATATAAAACCAAAATCATACGTACATTTTATACAAAAAACCTAACCAGTTGTACTTTGCCATGCAGATCTTCCAAAATAAAGAATCTTTAGTCCCATAACTCCCAAGACAGACAGACATAAATTAACAAAGTAAGCAGGCCAGCTGATCAGAATGAAATGTCAAATCAAACAGCTGCTGGAATAAATCCCATAACTTTTACAAATTCTTAAACTTCTAATGAGATCTACAATTGGTGTAAAGCTAAATTGACCTTTTCCTTTTCTACAAATCAAAAAATGAGCCATTCAAATAAAATTCGATGATAAACTAATCTTCCATATAGAACATTCTTTTTTCTGCATAAAAACAGCACTCCTACCAAATAACAACCAAATTTGTTTGCCCGCAAAAGTCATATATTATGCTCAACAGTCACTCACCTGATAAAGGTCTGCATAAGTAATATTTTGGTACTTCGCCTTGATTGGTTCTGCCCAGAACCACATATTGTTAAAAGAAAAGGTATATAAAATATAATAATAATCATATAAAACAGCATTTGAAAAATTATCTTTATTAGTAGGAAATAGATCCAAGATAACCAAATGAGAGATTTGGATGCCTCTTCCACAATGAGCAGTATTAACATGGATAACAAATTTTTCAATGCAGATTGTCCAAAAGATCACATAATGTGTAAATACAATAATAACGTCTAGACACAAAAGAACATGAACAAGGACAATGCATTCTGGTTACTTCCAGATCCAAGCCATAGTAGAATGTATGTTAAAAAGTGATGCTGAGCATCTTCCAAGCCAATTAGCATAGTTCCGTGTGCATCATAGAGGATATCTTGTCCAACCTTTGCAACACAGATAGCCCAAAATGCAGCATTATCTGTAAATAAGATGAAGGGATAGACAAAAAGGAATATGAACAAGGGCGATGCATTCTGGTTACTTACAGATTCAACAGAGAGTAGCAGGTACATAAACAAGTAATTATGGGCATCTTCCAAGCCAATTAACTCATCTGCATAACAGAACTATCTTCAACGAGAATACCACATAATGTGAAATCTACAATTTTTGGTCAAAAAGTATAGGGGTATGTTGGCAGGCAGAACAGTTCAGAAACCTGTTCACAAAGGAACAATATTTGCATCAAGTTGAAATGCAAAGCCTTTCAAAGCCTCCCATCATGCATATGGGAAATAACAAAGATTAGGAATCTGCAAAATGAACTTGACAGCAACAATATGATATGAACAACGAATGCTGGCAAACTCTATAAGACTAAAAACAAGCAAAACTATTTTGTGGATAGAGGAACTTCTGCAAGGTTTTAGCTTCAAGAAATAGAAGCTGTGGTCGCTGTTCGCCATATTTGGATAATGACAATTCTAGAAAAATGCAAGTCGTGGAACTCCAACTAATCATGTACCAAGAAGCAACAACATGTCACATTCAAACTCCAAAAAAATTGGACACCTGTGGACAACTGGGATTGCATACCTTATCAGCATGAACATAGGAAGTTATCCAAAAAAAGAATTGACCCTGCAACATTCTCCGCGAGATATTTCAAAGAAACCAAAAAAGGCAAGTAAAAAATCTTGAAATATGCATCTGCTTCCAGTGCATGCTAGAATTCTCATCTTCTTGAAGCATGGCCTATTTAAGCATCAATGAAATCTAAAGGTCAAACAATAAAACGAAACTGTTATATTACTGTTTTTTCACATCCAGGAATAGGGATATCTCAATCTATTAGAGTGGATACTAGCACAAAACTGGATCATGACAGTTAAAATCTATCAAAGATTCTCTATATGATTAAATGTACACAGGCAGTGATAGCGTTCTTGGAATTAAGGATATTCAGAAAAAAAAGGCATGTGCAGAATGACTATGTACACTGGAAATAGTAAATTTAGAACCAACTAAGGCCAGCACTTGTCTTCATTGACTAATTCTGATGGGCCACGAAAATATATAAATTTAGCCTCTTTAATTATTCCCATTAACCTGAAAGACAAATACCAATACCGAAAAATAGAATGATTTATTGTAAGATCAGAACTAACCTTATTCCTACAAAGTCAATTTTTGTAGGCAACATAATTGAATGTTCCAGACATAAAGCCAAAACCAAAAAGAAAGACCTACCACACAATGCAATTGCAATTTTCAAGCCATTATTTGCACCATGATTGAGTTCCTCCTCATTTCTAACTGAACCATTTGCCCCACCCGTCTTCGTTGTTGCATCATAAGTGCCTGCATCATGCCATCTGAGAGGAGACAACAAACCTCGTCATCAAATCACATAATTTTAATATTTTTCAAAAACAAACCATCTTCCAACATAAAGAGGCAATACTATATATCCATAATAGTAATTTGTATACTTCCTTGATTTTCTTTCATCACCATACCTCACACCATTCTCTTCAATTGGCACTTCAATAAAAGGTCCTAGTCTAATGAGAGAGCAACATACACCATAAAAGTTAAATCCTACTTTCCAGATGAGATGGCTGCTAATCTTGACATTATCTCAGTGTATAATTTACTTTTGGTGAAGGTTGGATGATCTTCTAGATATGCTGAGTTGAAGTTAACATGTGGGGCAGACTAAAGAAATCCCTTTCATATGCTGCCCCATGTTTCATGAGCTCTTATGGATTCTCATCGAAGACTCGCTGCTAATACAGCAGAGGCCCAATAAGGAGGCTACTTGGTAGTAAATGACCTCTCTACAAAAGTCTGCTCTCAACAAGGATAATAAATTGCTACGATGAGAGATATTAGAGGCAAAGTTAGTGTTAACAAAAGGGTAAAACACATTTCAAAGATTAATGGAAAAGGTTATCCTACAAAGGGATTACTCAAATAGATGTTTGAACTTTGGTCTGATTGTCCAGTACACTATGTTTAACCTGAGATAATTGTATTGCAGTTCAAGTTTCAACATTGCATATGATTATATTCTGAAGAGCATTTGGCAGGGTTGGAAGTCTGTGGCTATGTGGCTTTCTTGGGATTTCACTGGCAGCAGAAGAGGATGGGACCNAGAAAAATGCAAGTCGTGGAACTCCAACTAATCATGTACCAAGAAGCAACAACATGTCACATTCAAACTCCAAAAAAATTGGACACCTGTAGACAACTGGGATTGCATACCTTATCAGCATGAACATAGGAAGTTAATAGTTATCCAAAAAAAGAATTGACCCTGCAACATTCTCCGCGAGATATTTCAAAGAAGCCAAAAAAGGCAAGTAAAAAATCTTGAAATATGCATCTGCTTCCAGTGCATGCTAGAATTCTCATCTTCTTGAAGCATGGCCTATTTAAGCATCAATGAATGCTAAAGGTCAAACAATAAAACAAAACTGTTATATTACTGTTTTTTCACATCCAGGAATAGGGATATCTCAATCTATTAGAGTGGATACTAGCACAAAACTGGATCATGACACAGTTAAAATCTATCAAAGATTCTCTATATGATTAAATGTACACAGGCAGTGATAGCGTTCTTGGAATTAAGGATATTCAGAAAAAAAAGGCATGTGCAGAATGACTATGTACACTGGAAATAGTAAATTTAGAACCAACTAAGGCCAGCACTTGTCTTCATTGACTAATTCTGATGGGCCACGAAAATATATAAATTTAGCCTCTTTAATTATTCCCATTAACCTGAAAGACAAATACCAATACCGAAAAATAGAATGATTTATTGTAAGATCAGAACTAACCTTATTCCTACAAAGTCAATTTTTGTAGGCAACATAATTGAATGTTCCAGACATAAAGCCAAAACCAAAAAGAAAGACCTACCACACAATGCAATTGCAATTTTCAAGCCATTATTTGCACCATGATTGAGTTCCTCCTCATTTCTAACTGAACCATTTGCCCCACCCGTCTTCGTTGTTGCATCATAAGTGCCTGCATCATGCCATCTGAGAGGAGACAACAAACCTCGTCATCAAATCACATAATTTTAATATTTTTCAAAAACAAACCATCTTCCAACATAAAGAGGCAATACTATATATCCATAATAGTAATTTGTATACTTCCTTGATTTTCTTTCATCACCATACCTCACACCATTCTCTTCAATTGGCACTTCAATAAAAGGTCCTAGTCTAATGAGAGAGCAACATACACCATAAAAGTTAAATCCTACTTTCCAGATGAGATGGCTGCTAATCTTGACATTATCTCAGTGTATAATTTACTTTTGGTGAAGGTTGGATGATCTTCTAGATATGCTGAGTTGAAGTTAACATGTGGGGCAGACTAAAGAAATCCCTTTCATATGCTGCCCCATGTTTCATGAGCTCTTATGGATTCTCATCGAAGACTCGCTGCTAATACAGCAGAGGCCCAATAAGGAGGCTACTTGGTAGTAAATGACCTCTCTACAAAAGTCTGCTCTCAACAAGGATAATAAATTGCTACGATGAGAGATATTAGAGGCAAAGTTAGTGTTAACAAAAGGGTAAAACACATTTCAAAGATTAATGGAAAAGGTTATCCTACAAAGGGATTACTCAAATAGATGTTTGAACTTTGGTCTGATTGTCCAGTACACTATGTTTAACCTGAGATAATTGTATTGCAGTTCAAGTTTCAACATTGCATATGATTATATTCTGAAGAGCATTTGGCAGGGTTGGAAGTCTGTGGCTATGTGGCTTTCTTGGGATTTCACTGGCAGCAGAAGAGGATGGGACCNTCATTCTATCTATCTATATACTTCTCTCTCTACCCCTCACTTTCTCTCATTATATCCCTCCCTCTATATATAATTCTCTCTCTCTTCCCCTCCAACCATCTATCCCTACCTTCATGCCTATATCTCTCTTCCCTCCCCCTCTCATCCGTTATCTCTCCACATTCCTCCATATCCCTCCCTTTCTCTATCCCTCCCTCCCTCACTCTCACCCCATCTCTCCCTCTCTTTTTATCCCTTTATCCCTCTCTCTCTCACATTTCCATATGTCCCTCTCTCACTCTCTCCCTCCTTCCCTCTCTATATTAAACTATTCAAACCTCTCTCTCTTTAATTTTATCTACCTCCCTCAATATAGTTACTGTAACAACCCTCTTTTACGCCTAAGAAAAGTCAAAGCATACAAGGTAAAAAAAAATTAATATATTTTTTTTAAACCAAGGTGCGGTCTAACCATGTTCACTATCAATCCAACATAAACCTTTAAATATCTATTGTGTGTGAGAGTAAACAATTATAGAACATTCACATCTCAAATTAAGTAAAGGAACAAGATTAATCTTTAGTTATTCATTGTGTGAGGAAATCAATCACATAAACTCAATCACAAGTTATCATTAACTCCAAGGTGCACATGCGATCCAAGTACTAAATTGAACATAAATCAACATCATTATAAAGAGCACACTTAATCTAAGCACTTAGGAAATCATACATCAACATAGTTACACTACGCACGAGTAATCAAAAGCGTAATCATTGGGCATCATCGTTTGTCCAAGGTCTAAGCAAACTCATTAAAAATCAATATATTTTTATGGAGCATGGATAAACCACCCACATGACCATCCAGACATAGCTTTTATATCTTCGTGCAAACAATTATTAACTTAATAAACCCTCTAACGTATTCCTCGTCCATTAAACACTCAACGATATATATATA
>JZKD02S0503632.1:0-16912 GCA_000966675.3 Picea glauca | reverse complement strand
TTCATTGCTTATTTACTTTGCAGTTATTGGATAATAATGCTCCATTGATATAGCATTTGGATTATAAATTCAAAAGGGATTACATTGCTCTATTATTGATTCACGCCCCCTCTCAGTAATCCAACAATATTGAGTTTCTTGTCGTATGACTGCTTGAAAACCTATGTTCATTTTGAGTCTGAGTTTATTAGCCTTCTCCTTAGCCTGGCTGTGTTTTAACACATATACATGGGATTTTACCTGACAGTCACATACATATGCGTGTTTTCCTTCTGCAAGAGGCATATATATGCGCTTTTCTCCTGAACAATCGCGTACATCACCCTTTGTTGCTTGGTTGTTGGGTTTGATGTTTGCTGGGTAAGTTTTGATGGTCACTAAGTCTTCTTCGGTCTCTATTATGACTGTTAAGTGTCTGTGGAAAGATAAGAAACCTTTCTTTGGTTGAATTTTTGGGTGGTGCCTTTCTCATCATCCTTTTCATTTGATTGTCCTTGCATCTTGGGCTAGGTGTTTTCTTCTTGATATCCTACTTGGTTTGTCTATGTTTACATACAATAGAGTTTTTGTATCAAGTTGTTGTTCATTCCTTGTTTTTTCATTATTTTATATTGAAAATACAAAAATATTAAGCATTTTTCATTGATAGCATTTGATCTTTTGGTTTCTTATCATTGATCTTAGTACATTTAAAGAAAGATTTCATCTTATTTGGAATTGCAGAACTAAATTGAAAATTGCATTTTGAAAAGCATATCATTTATTGGGAATTAAAGTTAGAACTTTGCATTTTATTAATATTCATTTATTTTACTTGCTAAGGACTAACATCATTAGTTTCACGATTGCACCTTTTTTGAGTAACAAAGGCCAGTAAAAGTAATGCTAATAATTTAAAATTGATTAGAAACAATTTTATTTTTTAAGGTGCACAAACTAGCTTAGGATTTAATGCCTTGGAATATGATTTTGTGAGTAAACTTCTCCAAGGCTATTAAATCAACATATGTGTCTGACTAAGGGAGTGGTGAAATCCATTGTATAATTGGTGACAACAAGAAGCTCCTCTTACACTGGAGTTAAACACGAGTTCATGTGAGGTTGGTTGAGGGGATATCCCCCCAATACATTCTTAGTGTAATATATATCTATGGGGATCTATTCATATATGGGGATCTTGCTGGTACCTTTACTTCTGTGAGAGGCGGTGCTTTCAAGGTTTCTATCTTTGTTACCCTACCCATATGGTGGACCTAACTTATGAATTTTCTCATGCACATCGGTTATATCATGGTTGCTTAGTTGCTTAACATAGGTACCACATAGGTTACTTGTAGGGGTTATTCTGCAGGTACCATGGGTCAGATAAGGGTCGAACAACACACACCCTTTATAGAGGATTACCTCTCTGGGGGGATCTGATCAAATGGTTGTTAAGTCCACGAGGGCCCTTATAACAGATTCTGATACCTTCGATATTTAGAAGGGAGTCTCAGGCCCCTCTTGGGAGAGGGATAGCTACTTTAGTGAGGGAGGCCCCTTCCATCCAATTTATCCTATTTGTGTGCATGTTGGAATTTTGTGTATATTATTTTGTTGTGCTCTTTGATTATTAGTTGACCCTATGATTTTATGTTGCACCTTGAGTTTTCATTATCATGGATAGCAGAGTTCCTTTGTCTCCCTCATTTTACGTTACCTCCCCCATGACATTCGCTCATTTCATGGGGACGAATCCATCTGTGTTTCATAATGGTATTCATAATTATGATACTCAGTCAATGCCTTGGGTCTCTAGTTATTTTTCTCATGGTATGCTAGACATGTCTTCGCACTTGCCATCCTTTGTCTCATCTCCTTATGTGAATCCTGGTTTTGGCTTTGGGGGCATGACGTCTCCTTATTCTCCCTTTTAGTTTAGTGGGAGTCATATCCCTCAAACAAATCTTACAGTAGTAGGTTGGAATATTCCTTCCTATGGATCCACTTTTCCAGGAGCAAGTGGTCAAATGGGCGGTCATTATACTTATTACACTCCATCCATCTATCCTTCTTCCTCTATGCCGGTTCCTACGAACGATTTTCCCATGGAGGACATTCATCTGTCCTCTAGTGTTTCATTCGGGGGGAGTCAGTTTTGTAGTATGAGAAAATCCCTTCACGATGTTCCTTCATCTGGGGGAAACACATATCCTCACATGAGTAACCCTTATCATGTCACTTTCTCTTTACAAGCGTCTTCCTCGGTGTTGATGCCCTTACACCCCTTTATGAACCAGTATGGAGGAGGATACTATCTTGTTGGACAGGGCCATGGTGTATACCAGAACCCTTCTTGGTATGGAATTTCTCAAAACCAGTCTTTTCTGGAACCTTGGTCTCAAATTCTACAACCAACCACTACCAAAAGTCTAGTCATTGCAATTCATACTGGCATTATATCACCAACCTCTGCTAGTCATGTTGGAAATTGGTCGACAACCTCTGCTAGTCATGTTGAAGGCCAACAACCAGCTGCTGCAAGTCATGTTGGGGGCACAAATGTAGTCACTTCTAGCCACACTACACATACATCACCAACCTCTACTATCTATGTTGGGGATTCATCACCAACCTCTTCTAGTCATGTTGGGCGTTCATCATCAACCTCTGCTAGTCATGTTGTCCATTCATCACCAACCTCTACAAGTCATGTTGGAGATTTTATACTAGCCTTTTCAAGTCATGCTGGGAGAATGTCACCATCCACTGCAAGTCATGCTGGGGGAATTCATATGATTGAGAAGCATAGACGTGTAAGACATAATCCCAAGATCCTTTGTAGGATTTGCAAAGGCAATCACCTTACTCATTTGTGCCATTCTATTGTTGTGGTACCAGAAGCGTGGTCCTTACCTAGGGGCCCTTCAAGTTATGAGTTGTATTTGGTTTCTCAAACTTCTTTGGTTGATACAATGGTCATGCCGATGCAATATTTGGCTGACACCCCTCTTCCTTTAGGGGTTGGTGCATCTCTTAACCTTGTTGTCTTTCATCCTATTCAACCAACAATTGTGTCGATGCAATATTTGACCGACACCACTCCTATTTTTGTGGGTGATGTGTCTCTTGACCTTGTTATCTCACATCCTATTCAACAAATGGTTGAATGAGTGGTCACGTCGATGCAATTTTTGGCCGATCTCACTCTTCAATTTCTAGTTCTATATCTTCTATACCATGTCATTAGTTTTTCTAGTTCTATATGTTCCTCACAAGGGATCATTCCACTCTCTTCGAGTACACTCCCTCCAAGTCCTAGTGTGGTTTTTTTTTATTGGAATGATCTTGTATATACTCGATTTCCTTCTTCTACACCCTTCCAGATAAGGGGCATTCTTCGATATATTGTAGAAAAGGTAACCTCTACAAGTATTTTATCCTCTACTTGGAAAGATTTGGGTTTTCCCAAGCTTGTGTCAGCTACCTGTGAGTTATTGACTTTTGACATAAATCCTGCATGGGAGCCTTGGCCTCCCCCATGACATGCCGCCTAAAAATCCCCAAACGAGTCTGATTTAAGGTCTTTTCCGATTCTCTCAAAGAGAGAAAATATTGTCGAGTGAGCTTGTCTCTTTCACACTCATAAATTGGATTTGAAAGGTCATGAGTCTTGGTTAATATCTTTTCTGAATATTTAAAAAATAAAATATTTCTAAGTGAACTTGTCTCTTTCATACTCATAAATTGGATTTGAAAGGATGTCTATTTGGTGCAAGTTTATCCCTTTTTCAAACCAAGTAGACTAATATTATGAAAAAGTACATTTTTTGGCGTTAATTTGTAATTTCATCTCATTCACTTGCTTGTAGTATTGATCCTATTACCAGTTCTTGCTTTTGCATTATAATCCTTTTAGCTCAGGAGTTTCCATCTTCAGCCAAGCAGAGCCTTGTTTATATCCCTTTCATCTTGACACGATATACCTAGGACGAAACATTCCCCTGAGTGTCCATCTCCCACATGCACCTCCTTGCATTGAGCATAGGTATGTTCCAATGGTGGAACTAGATTGCTTACTTGCAACACTTGTTTCCTCCTCTGTATAGTAACATTCATTTGACTATGAAAACAAAAAAAAAAGACGGGCGAGAAAAGAATGTTATCTTATATTGGCAACAATCATGTCGCCTTTGAACAGAGCACAAAATTTTTGAATCCACTTTTCATCAAAATTTTGGGTTTAGCATGATCGTAGGAAACTGAGTTCATTACACAGAGTTTTCTCCCTCGACTGGTTACTCTTCCAGTCCCTATGGAGAGTTTGATTGATGCCTCCTTCATCTCAAAGTTTCATCATTGAGTCTATGCTGCCAGAGTATTCCATATGTGTCATGCTTTTGTCCAAAGGATGTCTATCAACCTGTGTCGGCCATTCCTCAAAGATCTTGAATTTTCATGTCATCCATACCCTTAATGTGTCTTAGAATTACATGAAAGTTATAGTCCTATTGCACACCCTGGTCATACTTTACTCATTAGTATGTAAGCTTGAACCCAAAAGTCATTATTTCATCATTGGTCGTGGACTAGGTGGTTTCCCTTGTGTTCAACGACAACAAATATATTCACACATTAGGATTTGTGCAATTTCTTGGATTCCATTAGCCTTATTGGTGGTTTCCTCACCTTTGTCAACAATTTTCCTTATTGGCTGCTATTCAGAGGGTCTTTTTCATGCATTGCTTACATATGGAGCACACGAAATATGCACATGGTCGTCTTTTCATGAACATGTTCTTCATCCAATTTCCTCCAAATTATCAAGCTCCTACTTTGTACCTCATGATGAATGATGAGAGATGCCTCAATGCTCTACTTTCAGCAAGTCTCCTTCCATAGAATTCAACTCATCTATTCTGGAGACGATACCTAGTGTCCCATGAGTACCTAGAGGGTTGGAGTCATTAGTGGTAGGATCTCTTGCCATCGACAGTTGGGAATACATCAATGTCTCATGATCAATGGATTCTTCAAGTTTTTGACCGTGAAACATTTATTCACACTTGTAAGAATGTACTCAATGCCTTGATACCTACTTTCATTATCGATAGTTTGTCTCGCTTATTTAATGATATACCTTAATGACCGGTAATCAAATGAAGTCTCATTGTGTTCGACCTCAACCCCTTTATTCACACGATGTAGAATTGCACCTTTCGCTAATTGTGTATAAGACTTGAAGAAATCAATTCGTAGTCACAAATTTCCTGAGTTGTTTCTATCTTTCATTGGACCAATACCCATGTGACTTTAGTGATCACGGGACATCAAATTGTAGTGCATTGTATAAAGATATCTTCAGATTGATTTTGAGACTAGTTTTACTAGGCCTTGTTCATGACTATGAAAAACTTTAGCTTGTAACCACCTTTGTATTTCCTATTCATGGCCATGAACAACTGTTTGGTATATTTTCACATGGATCTGCAGTGTAATTCAAATTGGCAGCCATGTGTGCAATGTCAATGTAGATTGTAATACGAAAACAATTCTTCATTCTAGGTCTCCATTACTCCACTTCTGGGTATTATAATGTATTTCATCCATCACAGATACTCCTCTAACCTCACACATTAGGGGGCATCTATTATAGAAATATTTTCCTCACCCTATGAAAATTTTCTCATAATGCCTTGTTCCATTTCCCTATGTAGGCTTGAAGTCCCTTTTTTCAAATCCCAAAGCTAAAAAAAATATTTTTCCACATATACGTGCCCTACCTATTATACAACATTCGTATACACAGGTTGCACCACTACAACCCACCTACATCGAGTTTTGTGCCCCAAATTAAAAAAAATTGTTGGGTTTCCATGTCACATCATGAGATCCATGATCCTTGACCTTCCATATACTGGAAACATTTTGAATCGGCCCTTCAGTTCCACTTGAAGGCTGTAAATGGGCCAAATTTGAGCTATGGAAAAGAGGAGAAGAATTCAACTTTGAAAGCAAAGTTACTCTGGAGAAATTATTCACTTCATATTGAGTCAACATACCTTTATCCTTTTAAGTATGGACATATTGTTCAACCCCCAAGCTCTTCCCTACTTGATTGAGAACCTCATTGTCTCTTTTATATGAGCTTTCCATTGGTGGACAATTGAAGTGGTGGAGGCCCAACTGGAAGGGAATTAGTTTATCGGTTCTGAACCATTCCGACATGAAAGTTTGTAATTCATTCACTTATGCTAATTACATTTTAATAGAAATACTCTTTTCTCATCCAATTAATATCTTGCAAATATTTGAATTGTTATTCCATGGGTGTATTTGTTATGAATGTTGATGGATTATGCTATTAGATGTGCTAACATTATATATTATCACCATATGCTTGCATTTCTTGATTGTTGAGGACAAGTTGCAGGTGTATTTATTTGAGTGAAGTGCTCAACGATGGACTTCATTGAACGTCTGGATGAGGTAGGCCTTTTATCTTGTCTTGTCAACATATTTGTTTATATAGCATATATGAGATTAGAGTTGATTTTTGCAGTCATTTCCATCTGTTGTCGTTTTTCCCTAGCCACAGAGAGATTTTTCTCGTAACACCCATGCATATGCGAAAATGATGCATTTATGGATTTGGTTAGGCCTCAACCACTTTTAGGATGAAGTGATTCGAGACAAGACCCCAAGATCGACCCAAAATTTTATCTTGGGATGACTGAAAATATGGGATTTTCCTCTAAAGGCCTCCCATTCACACTTGGAACATGTTATGAAATATCTTTCTATGGTCATACAAATACATGGCCATTCTATTCTAAAAAGGAAGGAATTCATTGTATTCTTATGCTTCCCATTTTATCTTATAGAATCCATGTATTCTCTCGAGAGCTATTTGAGAAATCATAACATTTGGTAAACTTCTCACCTCTTGAGAAACTTGACCAAGAAGTTATTCACCATTGTTAGTCATATATAGGAGAGTTAAGCTCTATTTTTGGGGGACTTAAGATCCCTCCCAAGGAGGAATAGGGGATCCATAGTCCCACTTTTCTCCTTTGGTGTTCTCAATTCAAAGATCACTTGTCATTTGGATAGTTATCTCTTGTGTCAATTTCATGCATCTTTTAGAATTTATGTGTGCTTAGTTTACTTTTATTTCTTGGTTATTTCTTTTGTTGTTTATTATCTTGTGGATTCACTAATCGAATATTCATTTATGTGTTGTCTTCCTAGTCCAACAAGGTAGTTAATGGTTCTCTTTTTTCTCACCCAAGTGGAAAAAGGAACCCAACACTAAGGATCATCATCTCATATAGGGATACCAGATTTCTCAGTACATTTTGGACTACATTATGGGAGAATATGGAAAATAAGTTGAATATATCTACAACATTCCATCCATAGACATATGGGTAGATGAAAGTACTCAATAGGAATTTAGTGTATCTTTTGAGGGGTTACATTCAAAAGCATCTGAATACCTAAGATGAAAATTTGATATACATACAACACTCTTATAGTAGAGTAGTGCACACCTCTACTGGTAAGTCATATTTTGAAACTTTCTTTGGATATTTTCTACCTTCTCCCTTGGATGTTGTATATGGACAACAAGGAGGAGTAAGGGAGGACATCACATGATATGCATTCAGAGTAGAAAAATTTGTTGAGAATATTAGGAAAATCAATTTTCAAGTACAAGATATTTTGAAGAAGTCATAGGAAAAATACAAGGCTAGACATGATCAACATAGAACTGAGAAGTCATTCAAAGTGGGAGACAAAGTTTGGTTATAGTTGAATAAGGAAATACTACAACTTTTTGGTAAGAAAATCAGGTCTCTACAGTATGAACCTTTTGAGATATTGGATAAGGTGGGAGATAATTCCTACGGGCTCAATCTACCCCCATACATGTGCATCTACTTAGTAGTGAATGTGGAGAATCTCAAACTCTATGAATCATCCATGTTGGATCAAGAGGAGGATAAGGTCCTACCTTACATAGAGGACTTAGCACCATAGATTTAGGGATATTTGGTAGAGGACATAATTTTATAGAAGTGGTCTCTAGAACTACAATACATGGGCAACATGACCTTTAGAAGATATGGTTGAAAGGAAAATTTCCAGTAAAAAAAAAGTGGTACTTTAGGGAGAAGGTAGAGGAAACATTTCCTCACCTCATTCAGTAAATAGTTTTGGGTCCAAAAGCCTCCCTAAATGGGGAGGTATGATCCAGATTGGATCATTATATTATTTTTCATTTATCTTGATGCTTCCAGATTGGAAAAAATTTGAGGAATCAACTTGTAGTGTCATTTTAATGGTAGGTCCCAGCTTGGAAAATTGGGGTTTGAAACCTTTTGGACCACTTTTGAGGAATCAAATGACATGTTTTAGGGGTCAAAATGTTTGCAAATTCATTTTGTACCCTTAATGTTATTATACACATTGGCACCTCTCCAAGGGTGCAAAAATCACATCAATTGGATTTCGTATGCAAAATTTATGTCTCCCGCAAGTTGAACTATCGTGTTGACCACCATGGCATGAGTGGATTCCATGCCAACCCTCATTACTCATTCATATGGGGCTATCCATGTATGGAATTTTAACAATATCCTAGAAGTTCTAAAACCTTATCATAATTAAGGGTTGAGGAAGTCAAAAACCTACTCCTAGATGGCTATCGAGCTATGCTAAATATCGATATGCTAGGAGGAGAAGGGGTTCCATTATTTAGAATTATATTGATTCCATAGTTGAGAATAGAACCTAGGAGTTGTATTTTGAGAGAATAATAGAGGAGGGTATATTTTTTATTATCCATAAGGCCACAATGTCAAAGAAAACTCCAAAGAGAGTGCCTCTTTCTTTGTACTTGCATTTGAAGAAAAGAGAGTAGAGCGACCTCACCTTTTAGATGGGTTTTCTCATGTATTAGGTTTCCTAGGTTATATATTCTGTTTATTTATGGATGGTATGTGAGTATTTATTTATGTTCTCAATTTTTAACATTTCATCTATTTCATACATTTTAAGTAGAAAAACTAGTAATTAAAGAATTTGAGATCTAAAAGAAATTAACCTTCATAGTAAAGATTTTAGTATTTTATTAGACCTCTTGTGATTAAATGTCCATAGGAATATCCAAGGAAGTTTACAGATTAGGAAGGGGATAGGTTCTTCTCAATAATTTATAATGAATTTCAATCAAGGGATACACATAAATTTTCTTGACTAAAGAAGGTTTTCCTTAAATTATTCTTGACTAAAGACAATTTTACTAAAATTATATTTCCTTTCCTGTGTTTGGCCCTTGAAAAGGAGAAATTTTTAGATCTTCAAAATAAGAGGTCATCGTTTTTTCTAAGATATGTCATAATTATGAAGCAACAAATGAAGGATCAAGTCCTTCTATATGTCATAATCAATTTAAGTAAAATTATCTTCCACCTTCTTACCAACAAAANGTCACTTCTAGCCACACTACACATACATCGCCAACCTCTTCTATCTATGTTGGGGATTCATCACCAACCTCTTCTAGTCATGTTGGGGGTTCATCATCAACCTCTGCTAGTCATGTTGTCCATTCATCACCAACCTCTACAAGTCATGTTGGAGATTTTATACTAGCCTTTGCAAGTCATGCTGGGAGAATGTCACCATCCACTGCAAGTCATGCTGGGGGAATTCATATGATTGAGAAGCGTAGACGTGTAAGACATAATCCCAAGATCCTTTGTAGGATTTGCAAAGGAAATCTCCTTACTCATTTGTGCCAATCTATTGTTGTGGTACCAGAAGCGTGGTCCTTACCTAGGGGTCCTTCAAGTTATGAGTTGTATTTGGTTTCTCAAACTTCTTTGGTTGATACAATGGTCATGCTGATGCAATATTTGGCTGACACCCCTCTTCCTTTAGGGGTTGGTGCATCTCTTAACCTTGTTGTCTTGCATCCTATTCAACCAACAATTGTGTCGATGCAATATTTGACCGACACCACTCCTATTTTTGTGGGTGATGTGTCTCTTGACCTTGTTATCTCACATCCTATTCAACAAATGGTTGAATGAGTGGTCACGTCGATGCAATTTTTGGCCGATCTCACTCTTCAATTTCTAGTTCTATATCTTCTATACCATGTCATTAGTTTTTCTAGTTCTATATGTTCCTCACAAGGGATCATTCCACTCTCTTCGAGTACACTCCCTCCAAGTCCTAGTGTGGTTTTTTTTTATTGGAATGATCTTGTATATACTCGATTTCCTTCTTCTACACCCTTCCAGATAAGGGGCATTCTTCGATATATTGTAGAAAAGGTAACCTCTACAAGTATTTTATCCTCTACTTGGAAAGATTTGGGTTTTCCCAAGCTTGTGTCAGCTACCTGTGAGTTATTGACTTTTGACATAAATCCTGCATGGGAGCCTTGGCCTCCCCCATGACATGCCGCCTAAAAATCCCCAAACGAGTCTGATTTAAGGTCTTTTCCGATTCTCTCAAAGAGAGAAAATATTGTCGAGTGAGCTTGTCTCTTTCACACTCATAAATTGGATTTGAAAGGTCATGAGTCTTGGTTAATATCTTTTCTGAATATTTAAAAAATAAAATATTTCTAAGTGAACTTGTCTCTTTCATACTCATAAATTGGATTTGAAAGGATGTCTATTTGGTGCAAGTTTATCCCTTTTTCAAACCAAGTAGACTAATATTATGAAAAAGTACATTTTTTGGCGTTAATTTGTAATTTCATCTCATTCACTTGCTTGTAGTATTGATCCTATTACCAGTTCTTGCTTTTGCATTATAATCCTTTTAGCTCAGGAGTTTCCATCTTCAGCCAAGCAGAGCCTTGTTTATATCCCTTTCATCTTGACACGATATACCTAGGACGAAACATTCCCCTGAGTGTCCATCTCCCACATGCACCTCCTTGCATTGAGCATAGGTATGTTCCAATGGTGGAACTAGATTGCTTACTTGCAACACTTGTTTCCTCCTCTGTATAGTAACATTCATTTGACTATGAAAACAAAAAAAAAAGACGGGCGAGAAAAGAATGTTATCTTATATTGGCAACAATCATGTCGCCTTTGAACAGAGCACAAAATTTTTGAATCCACTTTTCATCAAAATTTTGGGTTTAGCATGATCGTAGGAAACTGAGTTCATTACACAGAGTTTTCTCCCTCGACTGGTTACTCTTCCAGTCCCTATGGAGAGTTTGATTGATGCCTCCTTCATCTCAAAGTTTCATCATTGAGTCTATGCTGCCAGAGTATTCCATATGTGTCATGCTTTTGTCCAAAGGATGTCTATCAACCTGTGTCGGCCATTCCTCAAAGATCTTGAATTTTCATGTCATCCATACCCTTAATGTGTCTTAGAATTACATGAAAGTTATAGTCCTATTGCACACCCTGGTCATACTTTACTCATTAGTATGTAAGCTTGAACCCAAAAGTCATTATTTCATCATTGGTCGTGGACTAGGTGGTTTCCCTTGTGTTCAACGACAACAAATATATTCACACATTAGGATTTGTGCAATTTCTTGGATTCCATTAGCCTTATTGGTGGTTTCCTCACCTTTGTCAACAATTTTCCTTATTGGCTGCTATTCAGAGGGTCTTTTTCATGCATTGCTTACATATGGAGCACACGAAATATGCACATGGTCGTCTTTTCATGAACATGTTCTTCATCCAATTTCCTCCAAATTATCAAGCTCCTACTTTGTACCTCATGATGAATGATGAGAGATGCCTCAATGCTCTACTTTCAGCAAGTCTCCTTCCATAGAATTCAACTCATCTATTCTGGAGACGATACCTAGTGTCCCATGAGTACCTAGAGGGTTGGAGTCATTAGTGGTAGGATCTCTTGCCATCGACAGTTGGGAATACATCAATGTCTCATGATCAATGGATTCTTCAAGTTTTTGACCGTGAAACATTTATTCACACTTGTAAGAATGTACTCAATGCCTTGATACCTACTTTCATTATCGATAGTTTGTCTCGCTTATTTAATGATATACCTTAATGACCGGTAATCAAATGAAGTCTCATTGTGTTCGACCTCAACCCCTTTATTCACACGATGTAGAATTGCACCTTTCGCTAATTGTGTATAAGACTTGAAGAAATCAATTCGTAGTCACAAATTTCCTGAGTTGTTTCTATCTTTCATTGGACCAATACCCATGTGACTTTAGTGATCACGGGACATCAAATTGTAGTGCATTGTATAAAGATATCTTCAGATTGATTTTGAGACTAGTTTTACTAGGCCTTGTTCATGACTATGAAAAACTTTAGCTTGTAACCACCTTTGTATTTCCTATTCATGGCCATGAACAACTGTTTGGTATATTTTCACATGGATCTGCAGTGTAATTCAAATTGGCAGCCATGTGTGCAATGTCAATGTAGATTGTAATACGAAAACAATTCTTCATTCTAGGTCTCCATTACTCCACTTCTGGGTATTATAATGTATTTCATCCATCACAGATACTCCTCTAACCTCACACATTAGGGGGCATCTATTATAGAAATATTTTCCTCACCCTATGAAAATTTTCTCATAATGCCTTGTTCCATTTCCCTATGTAGGCTTGAAGTCCCTTTTTTCAAATCCCAAAGCTAAAAAAAATATTTTTCCACATATACGTGCCCTACCTATTATACAACATTCGTATACACAGGTTGCACCACTACAACCCACCTACATCGAGTTTTGTGCCCCAAATTAAAAAAAATTGTTGGGTTTCCATGTCACATCATGAGATCCATGATCCTTGACCTTCCATATACTGGAAACATTTTGAATCGGCCCTTCAGTTCCACTTGAAGGCTGTAAATGGGCCAAATTTGAGCTATGGAAAAGAGGAGAAGAATTCAACTTTGAAAGCAAAGTTACTCTGGAGAAATTATTCACTTCATATTGAGTCAACATACCTTTATCCTTTTAAGTATGGACATATTGTTCAACCCCCAAGCTCTTCCCTACTTGATTGAGAACCTCATTGTCTCTTTTATATGAGCTTTCCATTGGTGGACAATTGAAGTGGTGGAGGCCCAACTGGAAGGGAATTAGTTTATCGGTTCTGAACCATTCCGACATGAAAGTTTGTAATTCATTCACTTATGCTAATTACATTTTAATAGAAATACTCTTTTCTCATCCAATTAATATCTTGCAAATATTTGAATTGTTATTCCATGGGTGTATTTGTTATGAATGTTGATGGATTATGCTATTAGATGTGCTAACATTATATATTATCACCATATGCTTGCATTTCTTGATTGTTGAGGACAAGTTGCAGGTGTATTTATTTGAGTGAAGTGCTCAACGATGGACTTCATTGAACGTCTGGATGAGGTAGGCCTTTTATCTTGTCTTGTCAACATATTTGTTTATATAGCATATATGAGATTAGAGTTGATTTTTGCAGTCATTTCCATCTGTTGTCGTTTTTCCCTAGCCACAGAGAGATTTTTCTCGTAACACCCATGCATATGCGAAAATGATGCATTTATGGATTTGGTTAGGCCTCAACCACTTTTAGGATGAAGTGATTCGAGACAAGACCCCAAGATCGACCCAAAATTTTATCTTGGGATGACTGAAAATATGGGATTTTCCTCTAAAGGCCTCCCATTCACACTTGGAACATGTTATGAAATATCTTTCTATGGTCATACAAATACATGGCCATTCTATTCTAAAAAGGAAGGAATTCATTGTATTCTTATGCTTCCCATTTTATCTTATAGAATCCATGTATTCTCTCGAGAGCTATTTGAGAAATCATAACATTTGGTAAACTTCTCACCTCTTGAGAAACTTGACCAAGAAGTTATTCACCATTGTTAGTCATATATAGGAGAGTTAAGCTCTATTTTTGGGGGACTTAAGATCCCTCCCAAGGAGGAATAGGGGATCCATAGTCCCACTTTTCTCCTTTGGTGTTCTCAATTCAAAGATCACTTGTCATTTGGATAGTTATCTCTTGTGTCAATTTCATGCATCTTTTAGAATTTATGTGTGCTTAGTTTACTTTTATTTCTTGGTTATTTCTTTTGTTGTTTATTATCTTGTGGATTCACTAATCGAATATTCATTTATGTGTTGTCTTCCTAGTCCAACAAGGTAGTTAATGGTTCTCTTTTTTCTCACCCAAGTGGAAAAAGGAACCCAACACTAAGGATCATCATCTCATATAGGGATACCAGATTTCTCAGTACATTTTGGACTACATTATGGGAGAATATGGAAAATAAGTTGAATATATCTACAACATTCCATCCATAGACATATGGGTAGATGAAAGTACTCAATAGGAATTTAGTGTATCTTTTGAGGGGTTACATTCAAAAGCATCTGAATACCTAAGATGAAAATTTGATATACATACAACACTCTTATAGTAGAGTAGTGCACACCTCTACTGGTAAGTCATATTTTGAAACTTTCTTTGGATATTTTCTACCTTCTCCCTTGGATGTTGTATATGGACAACAAGGAGGAGTAAGGGAGGACATCACATGATATGCATTCAGAGTAGAAAAATTTGTTGAGAATATTAGGAAAATCAATTTTCAAGTACAAGATATTTTGAAGAAGTCATAGGAAAAATACAAGGCTAGACATGATCAACATAGAACTGAGAAGTCATTCAAAGTGGGAGACAAAGTTTGGTTATAGTTGAATAAGGAAATACTACAACTTTTTGGTAAGAAAATCAGGTCTCTACAGTATGAACCTTTTGAGATATTGGATAAGGTGGGAGATAATTCCTACGGGCTCAATCTACCCCCATACATGTGCATCTACTTAGTAGTGAATGTGGAGAATCTCAAACTCTATGAATCATCCATGTTGGATCAAGAGGAGGATAAGGTCCTACCTTACATAGAGGACTTAGCACCATAGATTTAGGGATATTTGGTAGAGGACATAATTTTATAGAAGTGGTCTCTAGAACTACAATACATGGGCAACATGACCTTTAGAAGATATGGTTGAAAGGAAAATTTCCAGTAAAAAAAAAGTGGTACTTTAGGGAGAAGGTAGAGGAAACATTTCCTCACCTCATTCAGTAAATAGTTTTGGGTCCAAAAGCCTCCCTAAATGGGGAGGTATGATCCAGATTGGATCATTATATTATTTTTCATTTATCTTGATGCTTCCAGATTGGAAAAAATTTGAGGAATCAACTTGTAGTGTCATTTTAATGGTAGGTCCCAGCTTGGAAAATTGGGGTTTGAAACCTTTTGGACCACTTTTGAGGAATCAAATGACATGTTTTAGGGGTCAAAATGTTTGCAAATTCATTTTGTACCCTTAATGTTATTATACACATTGGCACCTCTCCAAGGGTGCAAAAATCACATCAATTGGATTTCGTATGCAAAATTTATGTCTCCCGCAAGTTGAACTATCGTGTTGACCACCATGGCATGAGTGGATTCCATGCCAACCCTCATTACTCATTCATATGGGGCTATCCATGTATGGAATTTTAACAATATCCTAGAAGTTCTAAAACCTTATCATAATTAAGGGTTGAGGAAGTCAAAAACCTACTCCTAGATGGCTATCGAGCTATGCTAAATATCGATATGCTAGGAGGAGAAGGGGTTCCATTATTTAGAATTATATTGATTCCATAGTTGAGAATAGAACCTAGGAGTTGTATTTTGAGAGAATAATAGAGGAGGGTATATTTTTTATTATCCATAAGGCCACAATGTCAAAGAAAACTCCAAAGAGAGTGCCTCTTTCTTTGTACTTGCATTTGAAGAAAAGAGAGTAGAGCGACCTCACCTTTTAGATGGGTTTTCTCATGTATTAGGTTTCCTAGGTTATATATTCTGTTTATTTATGGATGGTATGTGAGTATTTATTTATGTTCTCAATTTTTAACATTTCATCTATTTCATACATTTTAAGTAGAAAAACTAGTAATTAAAGAATTTGAGATCTAAAAGAAATTAACCTTCATAGTAAAGATTTTAGTATTTTATTAGACCTCTTGTGATTAAATGTCCATAGGAATATCCAAGGAAGTTTACAGATTAGGAAGGGGATAGGTTCTTCTCAATAATTTATAATGAATTTCAATCAAGGGATACACATAAATTTTCTTGACTAAAGAAGGTTTTCCTTAAATTATTCTTGACTAAAGACAATTTTACTAAAATTATATTTCCTTTCCTGTGTTTGGCCCTTGAAAAGGAGAAATTTTTAGATCTTCAAAATAAGAGGTCATCGTTTTTTCTAAGATATGTCATAATTATGAAGCAACAAATGAAGGATCAAGTCCTTCTATATGTCATAATCAATTTAAGTAAAATTATCTTCCACCTTCTTACCAACAAAATCTAGTCATTGATGAGATTGAGAGATTTCCATATTAAGATGAATCATGAAATTTATAATGGAAATGGTGTCCAAACTACCAAAATCTAGAAAAATAATCTTCCCTAATAAGTTTTCAAAAATATATACAATTATTTCCTTGCAAACATACTGGTAATGCTTTGTGTAGGCTCATTAATAATGATCCAAAAATTAAAATTAATGTTTTCAATAAATATTTTTGAGTTTGAACTTAAGTTTCTTTATGCCAAGGCCTTTATGACCAAATTGTTTTAGGAAATCAAATATATAATTTGGACATAAATTATGGACTAAAAAAACATTGATTTCAAATATAAACTCTATTTTGATTATGAAAATATGATAACTTTTCACACAAAGAAAAAATATTCACAAACTACTGTTGAGACCACATATTGTACCTTTTTGCTCATACTTTTTGCCATTGTTATACCCTTCATCACCTGTATTTAGACTCATATTATCACTTCATCTGATCACCTCAAGGTATACA
>JZKD02S0503631.1:211254-228210 GCA_000966675.3 Picea glauca | reverse complement strand
GAGAAATCGATTGGCTTTGACAAATTAGGTATTCCATTTTCTTTCTCTTCATTTATTCGTTTAAACCCTAAGAACATGTAATGCAAGCTGAAAGATCGATCCTACATGATTTTTTTGTTCGCTTTTTAAAATTGTTTTAGCTGCTTTGGTTGAGATTCCGTTTTACAAATCCTTAGCTTCCTATCCTTGCTAGAACAGGGGGCAGAACATACCTTCCCTCCAACTAAACCACTGCAATTCCAAGAATTTCTTCTCCTGATAATTTCTTTATGGCTTTCACTGCATTTGACTCCCAAAGAAATGCAATTCCAAGAACTTCTTCTCCTGATAATTTCTTTATGGATTTCACTGCATTTGACTCCCAAAGAAATAACAGTAACCACTATTTCTTTAAGGGTGGAGTGAAAGAACGAAAGGTACTCTAAATTTTTAAAGTAGGTTTGAGAGAGACGAGGAAATAACAGATCTCAGAATCACTTTATCAGAAGAATGATCTATCTTGATATTTTAGGAGAAGAAGAGGTAACACTTACAGGCAAGAAAAAGAAAAGGTAACTAAGACACCCTATTGAATTTACATTACAGAAAAATCATTTTAGTTAAAACTTAAATTGAGTATACGCAACAACTTTATTTGAAATTTAAAATTTAATTTAAGAATATATAACAATTTTCTTAAAAAAATAAATGAAAACTCAGTTATAATGAAGATGAAAAATTATTTAATACTTAATCTTTAAATAAATAACAATTTTTATTGCAAATTTATATTTTTTAAATAAAGATTTTTTATTTAAGTTTTTGGTTATATATTTTAAATATACATTAATTTATATTTATGTAGTCTAATAATAAAAAAAATATGTGTTTTCAACTAAAAGTTCACACGTTCAAATCCCACAAATCGAAAGGAATATCTTATCTCACAAATTATAATTATTATAATAAAAATTAATTTTCATTTTCACTTATTTAAAATAATCTTAAATTAAAAATTAATTTAATTTAATTTCTTTTATATTAAAAAAATTCAAATTATCTATAATAAAATTCAAACTATAAAATATTAACTTCAAAATTAATTCAAAATAATTATAATAAGTTTTAAACTATGTTGCACGAGTTTTCAAATATTAATAAAGTTTATTTATTAATGCCCCTCTCCCCACCCTCTATATTAGAGGGTGGGAGGGGGAGGCATTAATAGATGGACTTTATTATTAATAAAGTTCATATATTAATGCCCCCTCCTCCCACCCTCTATAAAGGTATAGAGGGTGGGAGGGTTATTATTAATAAAGTTCATCTATTAATGCCCCCCCCTCCCACCCTCTACATAAAGTTCATCTATTAATGCCCCATCCCTCCCACCCTCTACATAGAGGGTGGGAGGGGGCGGCATTAATAGATGAACTTTATTATTGTGGGAGGGGGGGCATTAATAGATGAACTTTATTAATAATAAAGTTCATCTATTAATGGTGGGAGGGGTGGGGCATTAATAGATGAACTTTATTAATAATAAAGTTCATTAATAGGGGAGAGGGTGGCAGCGGGGGGGCATTAATAAATGAACTTTATTAATAATAAAGTTCATTTATTAATGCCCCTCCTCCCACCCTCTTGAAAACATGGGAACTTTGAGAACGTGGATACTAGTGTCATGAACGAATAAAAGTTTTCCTCAAATTTACATGAAACTTGATTAAAAAAATATAAAAAAAAAAAATATTTTATATTACAATGTATAGAGATATTGATACATTTTAAATCTTATTTCAATAAAATTGAAGTTGAATCAGGACAGTGTTTCTCTTGCAACAACTGCAATATTAAAATTACTAATTTAATTCGTGTTAATAATTATATGTAGATATTTAACACAATAATGAAACTTTAATAACCATAAATATTCCATTAGAAAATGATAAACAAAATTGAAAATACATATATACAATTTTAACATCTTTTTAAAATTAAACTTTACATATATAAGCTTTAAACATCTTTGTAAATTTGAAGCATTATTATTTTTTTATTGAAAAAAACAAAATAATACTACTCTTTTAATATGAAAATACAATAAAAGTCAATGATATGGTTAGTTGATATCAACTACAGAGTGGATCAAATGCTTGTAGTGGATAGGGTATTGATTTATTAGACTTTCATATTTAGTTTGGACTTGAAGGAAAACATAAATGCATTAAAAGTTTTTCATATCCACAACTATAAAATGAGTATTATTAAGTTTTTTATTTTACTAATTTTTGAAATAATATTTACTCGTAGTTTATTCTTAGTTTTATAGTGATATTTTGAATAAATATAATGAAAATATTTGTAAAAAATTATGTATTTGTAATAAATGAATAAATATATTTACATTTTAATTTAATATAATTCTAATTTAAAGCTCTTTTTTTAGGACTGTGGTTCCCAGGCTCCAATTTCTTTGATGTTGAAGCTCCCAAATTCCCATAAGAATTCCCAACCAATTGTGAAAACTAGTTCCCAAGCTCCTGAAACTTCGAAAGCTTAAAAACTAGATATTGAAAATGCCGAGAACAGTGCCCATATAACTATGGTTTTTAATTTAAAAATAAATAAAATAATATTTAAATAAAGTAATTCTCATATAGAAAATGAAATATACTTAATATACTTTGTGAACTTCTTTTGTGATTACTTTATAGATATCTCTTTTATATAACGGCTTTAAAAAGGGTGAAAGAGACACGTAACGTTATATGTCAACCATGTTTATACCTTTAAATAAATTTTCACCGTTACTTTCTTTTTCTTTGGATCTTTTTTTCTCTTTCCCAACAGAAAAATGCTCATTATATTTATAAAAATATAATTTGTTCTCAAGTCACTCATCACATCATAAGATCGATGTTCAAGTATTGATCCAATAAACTTTGCTACACAAAAAAACCAAACTCCTAACAATAACGAGCACCCAGGCTACAAAATCATTGCACACAAGAAAATTCAAAAAGGCTAGTGGTTGCTCGCCCCCAAAAGACCTCAAGGTGTTTGGTAATCATTGCACGCCCCTATGGGACCTCAAAGTGTTTGCCAAAAAATACATCGCACGCCACAATGAGGACCTCAAAGCCCTGACCCAAACTTCTTCTTGCCCAGGAGGAGGAGGATATGTTGAATCCGCAGGGTCCGCGCTCCTCTCCTAAGGAGTCGTTCCTTCGTGCTCCTTCAGCGCCTTCAGCACCAAGCACTAGACAACGTTGTTCCGGAAAATTTGAAGAGCCCGCTCATCACACCTATCCATAGGCCCGCGTTCCTCACCCTTGAAACTGGTTGTTGGCACTCCTCTCTCGTCCGTGCTCCGCTGGAATGATCAGGGAATCGACTACCCTATAATTTCTTCTCCTGATAATTTCTTTATGGCTTTCACTGCATTTGACTCCCAAAGAAATGCAATTCCAAGAACTTCTTCTCCTGATAATTTCTTTATGGCTTTCACTGCATTTGACTCCCAAAGAAATAACAGTAACCACTATTTCTTTAAGGGTGGAGTGAAAGAAAGAAAGGTACTCTAAATTTTTAAAGTAGGTTTGAGAAAGACGAGGAAATAACAGATCTCAGAATCACTTTATCAGAAGAATGATGTGGCTTGATATTTCAGGCGAAGAAGAGGTAATACTTATAGGCAAGAAAAAGAAAAGGTAACTAAGACACGATATTGAATTTACATTACAGAAAAACCATCTTAGTTAAAACTTAAATTGAGTATATGCAACAACTTCATTTGAAATTTAAAATTTAATTTAAGAATATATAACAATTTTCTTTAAAACAAAAATGAAAACTCAGTTACAATGAAGATGAAAATTTATTTAATACCTAATCTTTAAATAAATAACAATTTCTATTTTTTAAATTATTTTTATTTTATTTAGTTTTTTGGTTATATATTTTAAATATACATTAATTTATATTATATAATCTAATAGTAAAAAATATGTGTCTTCAACTAAGAGTTCACACTTCAAATCCACAGGGGTTAGAATATGTGTACTCAACCAATTTTAATAATCAAATAGCAGTGAGAAATGCCTGATCTCACAAATTATAATTATTATAATAAAAATTAATTTTCATTTTCAATTAATTAAAACAATCTTAAATTAAATTAATAATTATAATAAAAAATAATTTCCATTTTCAATTAATTAAAACAATCTTAAATTAAATATTAATTTAATTTAATTTTTTATATTAAAAAAATTCAAATTACCCATAATAAAATTCAAATTATAAAATATTAACTTCAAAATTAAATCAAAATAATTATAATAATTTTTAAATTTAAAAATAAATAAAATAAAGTAATTCTCATATAAAAAATCAAATCCAATTCCTACAAAGCTGCCTTCAAATACCAATAACAGTACCTTACAATGAATCACTATCAAACTAGATGAGAGACAAACAAAACCATGCTCATCTAGCCGGTAATGAGACTTTGAAACATAGAGGAAACAAATACAAAAACTAGACCAAGAAGAAGCCTGAAAAGCATTAAAATATGTCAAAATGATGGACTGTTTCAGCAATCTCTGTGTCCCAAGAGGAATAAAACAGTCTACCACATGAACCGAATAGAGCTTGTTTTGATAGCATATCTGCCTCCACATTAGTCTCCCTGAAAATATGCTGAAAATAAATACCATTGAATGACGAAATCAGCTCTACTTGTCTTACCGTCTGAGCTGTCTCACGGGACTTACTTTGAATAGCTTATCAACTAAATAAACTGAATATCTAAATGTTTTGCAATAACAATAAAAAGTGATGCCCACACACCCAACAATTCTACTTTAATATTTGTTCCAGCTCCATAATTGATGTACCACCCGTATTCCTTCGAATCCATACATTTAATAGTGCCACCTGCCCCACATATAATACCTCTTGTAACCAAAGCACCCTCAAAATAAAAGCTTCCCCACATAGTGGATGATATGAGAGTGGAAAGCAGCAGCCAGAAGGACTCCTAGCCAAGCTTGAACTCGTGACCTCTCCCCAACCTGAGAGAGTGTGCGCACGTTCTCGCCCATCGAGCTATCCCTCGTGACTTCTAACAATAACGATTCAACTTGTTGATCGAGCTCACTCTTAAACTTTGGCTCAGCGATTTTGAAAATCAAATACGCTTAATATACTTTGCGAACTTATTCCGTGATTACTTTATAGATATCGCTTTCATATAACGGCTTTAAAAAAGGTGAAAGGGACGTGTAACGTTATATGTCAACCATGTTTATACCTTTAAGGAAATTTTCACCGTTCCTTTCTTTTCCTTAGCTTAAGAATCACAAAAATATTCCTTACTCAAATTTGCTCGGAAGAAACAAATTTTAAGGATTAAGGTTTGCTTTCAAGGCTTGAGATTATGTTTATGGTTAGGCTATAAATGGTGTGAATATAAATATTTTGATATTTATGATATTATTTTTTATTGTTACGTTTTACATTTTTTTAATAGAAATTTATTCATTATATTGATATATAATTTGTTTTCTTGATAAAATATATAAATCTTGTTAGAATTTACATGGTTTAACGAAAAGATAAAAGACATATAAAACTAAGAATTATAATGTTTTGAACATTTCACTTTACAAACTATATAATAAATTAAAATATTTGGATTTTTGTTTTTTTTTGAATAAAAAAGTGGAGCCTGCTATATTAGAAAAACAAAAATAACAGAGTGTACAAAATAGTAGGTCTGGAGCCACCCAAAATGCTGTCGATTATCGGAAACCAGCATATATAGAGGGCGAGTAGCAATAACATAAAAAGCATAATAACAGAGTGGCATCTGTCCTGCCCGTGGGAAACCAGGACAGATGTCAAATGTTCTAAGTGCACATAAAACATTAAGATCATAAAACTAGAAACCAAGATAGCATATAAAGAAACCTAGGTGTCGGGTGACCTGTCATCCTTGCTGGTCTGCCGCGTGGTCCCTGCCAGGATGGCGAAAGCTTGCGCGCAGAGGGGGCATTTCTGTTTGGCTGGCGCATTGGAAAATGCGTCAAGGAGCATGTCCATGCGTTGGCCCATGAGGAGAGCCCGATATTCCAGATCCGACAGGTGCCCACGAATGTCAAACATCAGAGCCAGGTGCTCATCCCGGATGTACGAATTATGCATGCTGCCACCCACGTCCTCCGCCGCTTCAGAACCCGCTTCAGAACCCGCTTCGAGCCCCTCCTGCTCCACGTTAGCCTTTGCGTCCTTCAAGCATGCGTCGATCGCCTGTGTACCTTGGTAACTGCAAGTGTCGTCCCCAGGCCAGGGAATTTCCTCCACGATACAGCCGGGGGTATCATCTAGCAGGGTCGGAGTGGGTTTGTAGGCCTCCAGGGGGGTCGCCACACGAGTCTGCACAAGGAACGACATGTCCTCCATGGACGGGTCTTCAACCACAATACAGGGGGGAAACTCCTCCTTAGGACCACCTTTCTGCAAAGCTTCCGGCTCATTCCCTTTGACAATTCAACTGCAACCAACACCAGGCTCTGCTATGATGGCAAGCCGCGCCCGTCTTTCAGCCCTGTTTTTCTTTCTGAGAATGGACGTCGCCAATGCCAAGGCACGTTCCATCTTTTCCTTACGACGCCTCTGTGCCTTATGGGCCTCCCAAGCCGCGCCACGACGAGGTCTGCCTCGCTTCCTGGCCATGAAGAAGGAGCATGGAAAGTGCAGGTGAAGGCCAATTGACCTGGGGCAGCGTGTATGCAATTGCAAGTTATGGTGCAAAGCACAGGAAAGCGTGCTCTGTCTCGAGGCGGTCAAAAAGAGAAGCAGTGATAATGCTGGACCGCACCAGAGTAACCGGACTATAAGCACCAGAGCGTCACGATGAATTGGGCTGCACCCAAGCATCCAGGCAGAGCTCGGAGCCGAGGTGAGTGCAGACCCGCCCTGTTCGGGCAAACTGAAAGCCAAATGATCAAGAGCCGAACCCATCCTCCCTCCTTTAACTCTCGCCATCCCGAGAACTCTGCAGTTGTAAATGCTCGCTCGCGGGAAGGGTCTCTTCGTCCTGCCCCTGCTACTATATCCGTCCTCCATGGTTAATGCATGCGCGTGGGTGGCGGCTGATGGCATTTATGCCTGGGCCGAGTGGAAGTCCACCTGTGGCCCCTGAGCGACGTGTCACCCCATCCGGGGCTGGGAGATCTCTGCAAGCAAGGTCTCTGCAGAACCTGGAGAGGTCTGTTTCTTCAGAGTCGTGGGCTTGCCATTATATGAGTTCTGCGTTAGCATCAATCCCTGCATTTGCCAAGTGATCCGCATTCTTGTTGGCTTCTCGCTTAACATGAGAAGGGATTAAAGTAAGATTGGGGTTGATAATACCGCTAAAATCCTCCAAAAGACCGGAGAGTCTCCAGTTGGGTGAGATCCGCCAGGGGGGCTTGCCGTGAAGAATTTTGGTGATGAGTTGGATTATTACTTGGGAGTCTCCTTCAATAACCAGTGGATGAAACTGATGATGGACCGCTGTTTGGAGGCCTCTCACTAGGCTTGTGAGTTCCGCCACGTTGTTTGTATTTTCACCCAGAAAACCAGCGATCATATGAATAATCTCTCCCATGTGGTTCCGAAGGACGGCCCCAAAGCCAGCAGGTCCAGGGTTTCCCCGAGAGGCCCCATCAAAGTTGAGCTTGAAAACACCAGGTGGGGGTGGGGCCCAGTGCGTGGGAATGTTATATGTCCCTTTTTTGGACCTCCCTTGTGGTTGTATGCGAATTTGCATGTTCCAGCCTTTTAGGATGATCTCTTCCTCGGGCTTGCATTGCGTGTCTTCATGTGACCAGGACTGGCTATGAATGGTTTCTCGGATGAGCCGCTTGACCCGTTCCCAAGTGTTGGTAGGGGGGGACTGTCTAGAGTTGAAAGTCTTGTTGTTCCTTTCTTTCCATATGGACCATAAAGTAAAGCCCGGGAGTAAATGCCATATACGCTGGAGAATTGGGTTGTGGAAGGAGATGGTTTCCCAGTTGACTAAGGTATCCCTTATGCTTCCTCGGTTTCTCTGTGAACATCGCATGGCTTGGGCACCCCAGTCCCAAATCTGTTGACTATAGTGGCATGAATTGAGGAGGTGTTCCATGGTTTCCTCGTTCTGCTGACAAAGGGTACACCGTGAGGGGCTTGTGAAGCCTCTCTTGCGAAGGTTGTCCCATGTGAGGATACGATTTTGAACTGTGAGCCAAAGAAAAAAGGATACCTTGGGCCACATAAAGGGTTGCCAGACTCTGTTCCATATTGAATCGGGGATCTGGTGTAGAGGATTTCCTTGCAAATGGTAAGCTTCTTTGACCGAGAAAATGCCAGATGTGGAGTGGCCCCATCTGAGAACATCCGGTCCTTCTTTGCTTGGAATTTTCCGAGATTGCATGCATTCCTGCCACGGTAGAAGGTCGATCTCCTCCGTAATCTGTAGCTCTGTGCTAGTGGTTTTCCATTTCCTCCAGAATTGCCTATCTTGAGTTGGGATCCAAAAATCGTTGACCCTCTGGAGTCTGCTTTGCTGTAGCCTGGTCTTGATGTTATTAAGGATTTCCATATCCTCAAGAGGGGGTAGTTGTTGCCATGAGTCATGCTAGAAGAGTGCACTTTCCCCATTCCTTATCTCCCAGAAGGCATGCTGCTGTATTAGGGGGCGATTTCGCCAGGCTATGTTCCAGATGTTGGAGCCGTGCACCGGTTCATTAAATCTTATTAGTTGGTTGAAGTGATCATTCGGGGCATACTTTTGCTTCCACATCTTCGCCCAGAGTTCTTGCGGATGTTGCAACCACCTCCACCACATCTTGGCTCCCATGACCTGGTTCATCTTCCCCGGATCTCGGATTCCCAACCCTCCTTGCTTTTTAGACTTGTAGAGTTTATCCCATCCAACTAGAGCCCATTTCCTGTTGTTTTGATTTCCCTTCCATAAGAAATTGCGCTGAAGGCTTCTGATGGCCTTGATGACCGAGGTGGGCGTGGCTAGTGCAGTAAAAAGATAAGTGGGCAAAGCTTGAAGAACCGACTTGAGCAGGACCAGTCGGGCTGCAATATTCAAAGGTCTGAAAGTCCAATTGTTCAGCCTATTGGAAATGGATAATAATAGACTATCCCAAGAAATAGATTTCGCAGATTCACCTGTTAAAGTAATGCCTAAATAAGTAGAAGGGAGGGTACTTCTGGCAATACCGAGCAGGCCGGAGAGGTGGGCCTGAACTGAGGCTGGCGTGTTAAAGAAAAAGAGTTTAGATTTATCAAGGTTAAGCAACATACCTGAGGCTTCCGAAAAATCAGAGAGGATCGAATTAAGCTTAGTGGCTTCTCTGACCGTGGGGGTATTCATAAGGAGCGTGTCATCAACAAATTGGTTGTGTGAGGGTGCCGAGTGAGGCTGGTGGAGAGGCAGTCCCGTGAGTGAGCCTTCCAGTACCGCCGCTTTGAGATAGCGGCCTAAGCCCTCCGCCATGATGACAAAGAGGAAGGGGGAGAGGGGGTCTCCTTGCCTGATACCCCTAGTGGAGGGAAAAGGTCGGGAGGGAGTGCCATTGACTAGGATTGAAAAGAAGGCAGAGGAGGTGAGCTTGAGAATCCAGTCGACCCAGTTGTCATCAAAGCCAAAGGATTCCAGAACCGATCTCAAATACTGTCAACTTAATCTATCAAAAGATTTCGAAAGGTCAAGTTTGATAAGCATACCTGGTATTTTGAGTGTTTTTAGGGAGTGGATGACCTCATTGGCCAGTATGACGCTGTCCATGATTTGTCTACCCTCCACATAGCTAGATTGCTCATTAGAGATGATGGTCGGCAAGATCGGCTTGAGGCGATTGGCAATGACCTTTGTGATTATTTTATAGATGACATTGCAAAGGGAGATTGGTCTGAACTGCTTCGGGTTAGTGGCGCGTTCCTCCTTGGGGATGAGAGTGATGAATGTCGCATTCAAAGCCGAGAGAACTTGGCCAGAAGTTCTGGATTCTTCTACTGCCTTCCAGACATCCTCCTTGATCATGTCCCAGCAGTGGTGGAAGAAGTCCGTTGTGAATCCATCAGGGTCGGGTGCCTTACCTGTAGGCATATCCTTTGCTGCTGAATCCACTTCAGACTGAGTAATAGGCCTTGATAATGCCGTATTCTGCTCAGAGCTGATCAACTTGGGTATATTCCGAGTGACTTTTTGGATGGCTTCTTCCCTGTGTGTGTTGGTCTCTGTAAGGAGATCTTGGTAGAAGGAAGTGAGAGCTTCCGCTATTTTATCATGATCTCTTATTGGGTTTCCCTGTCCATCCTCCAACTGGGTGATGCGATTGATGTATCTGCAATGCGTCATCGCCCTGTGGAAGAATTTAGTGTTGTGCTCCCCTTCTTTAAGCCACTGGACTCTAGACTTTTGCCTCCAGAGGATTTCTTCCTGTTCTCTGCATAATTCTAAATCTGTTATGAGTTTCTCCTCTTCGTTTGCCAAGATCTGAGTTCGGCCCCCTGTTATGAGTGTTCGTTGAAGTTCCTCAAGCTGGCTTTCAATTTCCCTTTTCTTGAGAATGATATTTCCAAAGGTTGATTTGTTCCATTCCTTCAAGAGTTGTTTGAAATTTTTGAGGCGTTGTTGGAGCTTGTACATGTGAGTACCATGATCAATTTCTGCCTAGGCCCACCAGTTGTGTGCCAGCTGATTAAAGTCTGGGTGAGAGAGCCAGAACTTTTCAAAACGGAAGGGTTTGGGCCTGGTGGGGAATCCCGGGTCCAGACAGAAGACTATGGGCCAGTGGTCCGACCCTGATTTAGGTAGGATATTTGCTTCCATTGCCTGGTCGCTTTCAATGAGAGCTTCTGACACTAGAAAGCGATCCAGCCTACAGGCCACATGCTGTGTCCCTATTCTTCTATTGGACCAAGTGAAAGTTCCATTCCGGGTTTCCATATCGACCAGATTTAATTGCTCAATAAGGGTTTTGAACTTACCACTGTCCTGTTCCAGCCGTTTAATTCCTCTGGTTTTCTCCTCCAAAGTGAGGATCATATTGAAGTCGCCTCCAATGATCCAATGCGGCGAGCGTATGAGGGTTTGAACATATTGAAGGGTTTGTATAAAGCTCTCCTTGTCTTGGAGAGAATGCGGTCCATAAACATTTGTTATGGCCCCTTCAGTGGAAGAGGCTGTAACTCTGAAATAGGTTGTTAGAGTATCTTTTGTAGAGAAGGGGTGAGTTAGAGTGACTGTTTGTGGGTTCCAGAGGATTGCCAGTCCTCCTGCCGCGCCTATGGAGTCCTGATAGAGGAATTCCCCATCTCTCCAGCTGCTCCTGAAGATACTTTCCGCCTCCCGTCCGACACACTTGGTTTCCTGCAGTAGTAAGATATTTGGATTCTCTGCCTTAATGCTTTCTCGGAGGATCCGCTGCTTGGATCTTCCATTCAAGCCTCTAATGTTCCAGGATATATTCTTCATCATGAGGATGGTGGGGGGGTTGAGGTATCCCTCAGATAGCCTTTGTATCTGGCCCGAGTTAATCATTAAGTGCCTTGCCTCTCGTATGAGTTGCTGGGCTGGTTTGCGTCCTCGCCTTTTGCTTTCCTTGGTAGATTTCTTGGGCTCAAGGTTGGAATCTGAAAAGATACCCAGTCTAGCTGTAGATCCTGCCGTGGAGTCGGTGAACACTTTGTGCACTTTCCTGAGTTGCTCTACTGGAAGATGCTGCAGATCTCTTTGGTTGAGGGCCTCCTCCAGTTTTTCTAGGTCTATTTCGGCCAAATCCGTTTCATCAATAATCATTATGGTGTCTTCGTCCCTGCCTGATTGTGTTGTCTGAGTGGTTGCCTTTGGATGAGAGGTCTGTTGCATTTCAGGACTTTTACCTTTCGCTTGCATTGATGCTTGAGATGGGTTCTGTAATTCCACTTCTTTCTGTACCTGATTGAGAGCCTCAAAGGAATTCTTGGAAGGAGCCTTTGGAGTTGAATTCTGGTTCTGGTTTTTTTGCGTCTTCTTTCGCCTGCCTGTGACGTTGGTAAAGCCATCCTTCTGCTTGGCGTCAGCTGGTTTAGGGGCGGCGACATTCAAGGGGAAATCCCTGAACAGGTGACCGTGCTCATGGCACTTACTGCATCTGAAGGGTATGTGTTCATAATCGATTGTCTGGTTCCAGTTCTCGTCCTGGTATTCCAGTGTGATGGATCCCGGTAGGGGTTTTGAGATATCCATGTAAACGCAAATACGGGCATATGAGGTGTATTTCCTTATCTTCGTGGCTTCTGAGGTTTTGACATATTGTCCCACCGTGTTCCCTATACCCATTAATATTTCTTCCAGCCAAAATTCCTGGGGCAGGGAATACAGCCGTATCCAGACCGGGGCTCTTGAGAAGTCCTCTTTCTCTGGGCTGAATCTGTCAGTCCAGAACCTTAGAAATAGACCTGCCAAATTGTAGAAGTATGGTCCGTTGTCGAATATTCTATCCTTATCTTCTAGGTTATATAGAATAATTGTAAAAAAGCCCTTAGAGCTGAGTTGTACCTCATAATCCCCTTTAGGGTTCCACCAGTCCTTTATCCAGCGAGCGAGGTCTTTCTCAGTGGGCCAGAGTCCCAGGAATTTGCCTATGAGTGCGTGGTCCATCATGAACTGGGTGTGTTCCCCCACCCTTGTCGATTTGATATGATAAAGAGGAGGTTTTTCCAATTGCGGAATACACTTACCTGGCAGCAAGTTTTTGGAAGCTTGCGGGTTGGATGAGCTAGGTTCGGTTTCCATTTCTTTGCCAAGACTTTGTTCCTGGGAAAATAGTTGTTCTCTCAAGTGCACCGGCGGCTCAAAGGCGGGCCTCTTTGCACGGGTGCCAGTTCTGTCGTTTGCTTCCATGTCGCTGTACGAGGGGGGTTTCCCCCCCTCTCCCGTGCTCATTGTGAGCGGATCAGGAATCTCATGAGACTCAAACAGTAGAACAGCAGGGCGGGGGTCGTGCTCTGACGTCAGAGCACTTAGCATACAAAAAACGAGGTCTGGTTCTTCAGCTCGGACAGCAGTTCGACGCGCTAGGGTTCCAAAGTAGCCATCATGTTTGAGAAGTCAACCAAGTATGTTGTGATTGTTATTCTCCAAAAAATATTTGGATTTTAATCACTCACTTATTAAACAATAAATAATATACAAATATCTATTAAAATTTACATTTACATTTATATTAATTCTAAATCAGTTAAACTAAAATATTTGGATTTTAACCATTTACATTGGTAAAACAATAAATAATATACAATAGATATTTACATTTAAAATTATTTTAATTTTAAATGTTAAATACATAGATAACAAATATGTATTTATATATACATTTATTTAAAATAATAAAATCACAATACAATCTATTTTACAATTTAATTTCTTAACTAAAATTATAAAAACATATTATAATATAATGTTACATTTATAGAATATATATTTTACCATTTCAATTGTTATATTAAAATTATAAGAATTCGGGGTTAAGCAGCTTAAGGACATTAAAGGCTACCAAGTTGAAATTTTTAAAATTGGAAGGCAAATCCTTATCCCTCACATACTTAAGCTCTTCAATTTAGTAGTCAAACATGGCTTCCCTAAACCCTGGACTCAAAGTCTCATTGTTCCTATTTTTAAAAATGGGGATTAAAACATTCCCTCTAATTATAGGACCATTATAATTAGCCCGATTTTAGCCAAGCTTTATGGAATTATTTTGGAAAAGAAGATTAACATTATTTTGGAAAAGAAGGTCAACATTTGGCTAGAAAGTCACAGTAAAAGAGCTAAGGCCAAGCAGGTTTAGGAGAGATCATTCAACTGTGGACCATCTTGTTACCTTTAGCATCATTGCAGAGGAGTTCCGCAATACTAAAAACAATCTTTTTTATTGTTTTGTTGACTTTAGAAAAGCTTTTGACATGGTTCCTAGGAAAAACCTTTGGAATAGGTTGGAAGAGATAAAAGTGCCTATCGAGTTGAGGGTTGTTGCAATAAGGATGTATGAGAACGTTATTGCTAAGTTTAAAAGCATTGAGGGTTGGTCAAAAGAGATTAACTGCAATATCGGAGTCAAACAAGGTTGTCCCTTGTCCCCGACCCTTTTTGGCATATACATTGATAAATTAGAAGAATGCTTGGAAAAAACAGGTTGCTTCGGCCCTACTCTCACTAGTATAGTTATCAATCTTCTTCTTAATGCCGATGATATCGTTCTTATGGCAAGGAGTTGTAACACCATGTTTCCCCCAGATTGTAAATATAACTGAACTGGCCACGGACTATGGAAAAACTTATAAATATGAATACGTTATGTAAATGGACCTGCAGAAAGAGGTCAATGAATGTAAATGACAGTTTGAATTTATTGCAGAACTGTTGAGAGGGGATGTGCGGAAAAGAGACCACGATGGTGGTGGAAGGCACCTGAAAAGGTGGCGTTAACTTCCACTGAGAATTAAATACCGTATTTGGACTCCACTGGCCGGGAGAACCAAAAGCGGCTCGCTGGCCCTGAAATTTAATGGCTCGCAGACTGGTAGGCGGATGTCTTGATGAGAGATGGGATAGTGAATCGCCCATCTGTAGGGACGTCAGGCCTAATCAGTGCGAGGGAAATCGTGCCACACGCAACCTCGCGAGAGGATAAGGTGTATGGCTGAAACGATTGAAGGGGGACGCGAGGGGAACTCTGGCAGTTCTATGTAGAGTGAATGATCGCAGAGAGGAGGGGACTGCAACCTTCGCTCCTGGAAACTGGCAGACAGAGAGACGCAGGTCTCGGGACGTCGTGGTCTCAGCTCGGGGGTGGCTAGTGGTAAATCCATTAGGAGTCACTACGTCTACGGTTGGGTGGAAACGAGCACCCCTCTCAGCAGTTGCTCCCATTGCCGAAGTATTTCTGATAAGTGTTTTGCTCATATTGCATTGGAAATTTACATGTTGTCACATATGTTCATAGACTTGTGGAACTGAAAATGTTTCCTGTTAAAGAATTGTCTGTGCAATAATTGTTAATATGAAGTAGATGTTAGCTCATAGAACCATGAATTTGTCAATGATTTCAGTATGAGAATGTTCGCGTGGTGCTTGATACGATTGAGTTGATATATGCTTAACACGGAGGAAACCGTGCTCGACTTATGTTGATAGATGAATCAAATCATGCCCAGCCGTCCTCGGGAAGCTGTCTTCCTTTACCTGCTTCCRGGAATGCCCCGGTAGGAATCTCTTCACARAGATTTCCTCCTTGGAAAGGTTCGCTARGAACCSARMACAAGGATTCGAACGCATAGGCCTTATTAATCCTGCATGAGGAGGAACGATTCTATTAAGGTTCCAAGACAGTAGTGTTGTGAGGAGTGATAAGTCGACGGATGAGATCTCGTCGGGTGAACCATAGTCATTCATGACCATTAGATTGACGACAGTAACGCAGGCGTTACATGCCTTGCCCTCTCTCATCGTGAGCAACGAGAAATTGGGATCGTAAATCCCAAGACCCAAAAGAACGAATCTGGACCGTTAGATCTCGGCTCACATTACTCGTCAGTCGTTGGATCGGGAAGAGTTGCACGGAGTATAGCCTCTGGTAAGGGAGTGGGTAGGAGGAATGATCTGAATCATCGGATCCTAGATCATAATCCCGACAGCCGTCAGATCTCGAGAAATTGCACTGGAGTTACACCCTAATGTGCAGAGAATGAATCCTAGTCGTTAATCTCGGCAGGACACGTGTCAGCGTTCTGGGAGGCTTCAAGATTCCTCTCATCGGAGAATTAAGGGAGTAGAACCGTTGCAATAGGAAGTCACAATCCGCGATTTCCCGATGGGATCTGAGCCGTCTAAACAGCAGGGACACGTGGCAGAAGATCCCGAAGAGTCAGAGATCGGGGAATCGGGGTTCCCGGAGACAAGAGATTTGTGCATAAGGAAATCGCGATACGCGATTCTCCGATACAATCAGGACCATCCATCATTTGAGGGACGCGTGTCAGTGGATCTAACATAGTCGGGGTTCGGCATATCGGGGTTTTCGAATGCAAGGAACTCTTGCCATACGGAATCGCGAACCGCAAAACCCCGATGAGTGGGAGCCAGCTGTCAAGCCCAGTAGCGGAGGAGGACGGAGCTATAGGGAGGACGCGTGTCAAGCACCCGGAGAAAGTCGGGAATCGAGATACTACGGGTCCCGTGGACGTAGGTCATGTGACATGGAAACCCCGTAGCCCCGACGGGGATAAGGTAGTGGTCACGGAATTGGTCACGTGGACCAGGGGCTAAACCAGTGGGGCTAGCATGATCAGAAAGGCGCGTCGCGAATCGAGAAATCGCGAATCCCGTGGACAGGTGTTTCGTGTCATCACAATTGCCGAAATCCCGATGGGAGGTTATACGGCGGTGGTCCCATGGTAATTGGTCACATGGGCTATTGTATAACCGAGAGGGATAATGCATTAGGGGCATATCGGGGATCGGAGAGTCGCGAGTTCTGAGGACTCGTGAATTACGACATCGGAAATCTCGAAACTCCGATAGGAGTGGCCCCGAAAGAAGGTAAGACCACGGTCGTAAAGACAGTGAATCATAGGCTTAGCCTAGGGAGCGAATGCTTAAGGAGTGCTTCGGAATCCGGAGGATCGCGAGTTATGGGGCTGATTGAATTTTGACTTTCGAAACCCCGAATCTCGATATTGAACCAGGGATTGACACTTCGCTAATGAGGGTTTCTAGAGATTCCCCATTGTGGGAGATTAACCCTAATTTTTTTTTTTTTAAATAATGATAATGGGTGTGTTACAAAGTGGTATCAGAGCATGGTTACAACACTCGGCCTGACTGGGCTCATGCACTAGTCGCACCAGTCGCGCATAAAGCTCGTACGAAACACTCCTATGAGGAGT
>JZKD02S0503631.1:158390-175757 GCA_000966675.3 Picea glauca | reverse complement strand
GTGAATCAAAGGTTGCATTCACTTGTTCAAAGCAACAAGCTTTATGTTTTGAGGATACAACTTGGAATTGTGGAGCAATGTATTTACTTGGCATGCAATATGGAACGATGGGAAGCATTTGATCCCACAGGGAAAAATTTGGTACATTTGTCGAGGATGTCGATTGGTGAGTGTTTTATTTATGCATACAAGGAATCTTTGGTAGTTGGCACTAAGATGCATTTTTTGGGAGGGAGACCTGCTAGGATTTGTCATATGGAGCAACAATATTTTTGACACACAATTGGTATAAGGATTGTTGATGAATCGATTCTAGCGTTTGTTTGGTTTTGCTAGATATAGGAAAATTGTGATCATAGTAGGAATTTGTGATGCAATTATGGGTGTGGTTAACTTCGTAGAATTTTATAATTTAGAATAGGACACTTGGAAAACACTACTAACTATCTATTCCCTTGAAAGCTTTGTTTGGGGTTTTTCATGGATGGAAAATTTTATGTCATGGGAAAGCTGATAAGCAATATAAAGTCTCATACATGTGGCAAATAATTTAGTCTTGAAACAAGAACATGGAGGATGATTCCATACATGTTTTCTAGGCATATTGCAATTGACCATGCACTATCTTTACTAACTACAATCAGTAAAGTCATGACAAAGCTATTGATGTGACAAATTTTCTATACAAGCATGAAAAAGTTTGGGACACACTTTCTTTAATAAAATACAACAAACTAACTCTTCATCTTTAATAAGAGAAAGCATAAGGTAGGTGGGATAAACTCCTATTTCTTTTATTCATTTAAAAAAAAATATTGGGGGTTAAAATGCAAGAAAATAGAATTCAATTTTATATTTTTTTCACCCACAAGGTAAGCACATGGTAGTTTTTTTCTTTTTTTGTACACTAGCACAAATATATTTTAAGTTAGTATTTATCATGCATTCTTATCAGATTTGATTACACCAGTGCCTCCCAAGAAGATCCAATCAATTTTTTCTATTGCCTCCAAGAATGCAATGTGTATACATGAGGGAATCAATCTTATGCTTGGTCCCTGAGCTTTTAGTTAGCCTTATCCATTATATCCAATCAAAATTTTCTATTGTCTTTGAGAATACAATGTGTATACATGAGGGAATCAATCTTATGCCTGGTCCCTGATATTTTAGTTAGCCTTATCCATTATGTAGATAGGGGGAAGGACTTTAGCCACTTCCATCCAAAGAGAAGACACAAAATGTGTTTCGTGGGAAGACATTTTTGACAAATACAGTGAAATCTAAACAACCTTTTCCCACCTACTTGCAGTGTCTGGGTGGGTATGTTGGAATTGAGAAGGAAGTCATGGTTAGGTAGTATGGAAATGCATGATAAATTATATCTCTTTCTTCAAACCTTTGTGATCGTAATCTCTCTTAGATTCAAAGTTCAAGCCATAGAATTCTACTTTATTGATAATACAAATGGCATTTAAGGTCTATAAGCTCTATGATAAAGTTCAAGAAAAGGCCAAAACAATGCTTGAATAACATCTCATAAATGATTAAAAAATGTTGAGGTGATGACCCTCTCATGCACTTTGGACTATGGATCTCATCTGAACCAATGATTTCCAACCTCTAATTGAATTGTACCAATGACCAACAAAAATTCCTCGCTACATAACATCAACCCTTCATTTTCTTATATTCTAATAGTCCTTAAAGGAGATTAGAAACACCAATTGAGGTTGATTTAGTGATGAATAAGTATTTCACAACCTTTGACATCACATCCTCCCATCATATGTCCACTCACATTGATCCTTTCTAGAAGTCCTTTCGAAATATCCATTTTCCATCCAAAAATAAAATCCTTTGTTTTTTTAACAACATAGCCACCCTGATTCATTTTGACGTTTCCTTTCCCCCACTTTGGGGGTATCCTAGTATACGGAATTTGTGCATGAAGAACACAACAAGCTTACCAACTGCTTGGGAATGCAAGTAGGCATGGCATATGTTGTTTTTTTTTCAGCATTTTTTTAATGACAATATATTATAACAAGCCTCAACTTACATTATGTCTTATCCATTGAGGGCTTTGAAGGTATGGAAAAAAGTTTGTTTTTGACTATTTGTTTTATTTGTAAGCTTAACTTGGTTTTACTTTTGAATAGTGTGTATGATTTATTTGTTTAGCATTTTTTTTATTATGTTAAATATATATCAATTACTTACATGACTTTTAGTCGAATGAGTCGATGATTTTATTTGTTCAATTCTCTCTCTCTATTATGTAGGTTTCCACAGTTAGTTAGTCATAATGTTAGAAAATCTTTAAATATTTAATTTTGTTTAAATTTGATGGTTGAGTTGGTCCATTTTTTTTATTTAGAAATAAAGAGGAATGCTAGAATTTTTTTTCTATAAACACTGTGTGTGAAGTTTTGAAACATCCAATGTTTTAAGTTGACATGAGTATCCACTCAAAAAGTTTCAAAAAAGGGCGACTGGGGGATCAAGAACCTCTCCCACTCCAATCAAGCATTGGCGACCAACACTCTTTGGTGTGTTTTAACACGAACATGTATCTGGCACTTAGTCATAAAGGATAAGTACATGCCAAATGTATCGGTGGACTCCTGGCTCAGAACAACTACACCCTTTACAAGATCGGCCTCACCACTTTGGAGAAACCTTACAAAATCCATGAGCTGGATATCCAATTCACTCCGCTGGAACCCGGGCTCTGGGCACTCCATCATCCTTGGCAAGGATCACATCATTGGGATGGAACAAGACTCTTACCTCTCCCCACAACTGATCTCCTCCATTAATTAAAAAAACGTCATGTACCTATTTCAAGGGACTAGGGCAAGCAAGACCAACTTTCTATTAAACAACTGGAAATCTAGCCACGAAATTGGACTAGCTGCAAACTTAGCTCCTGAATGGAAAATTTTGTGTCGACACCTCTCGGGCACGGGCATCCAACTCCAAGAAAAAGACGACCAACCGATGTGGACGGGGGGCGGCCGCTCGGGTATCCTGGCAACAAAAAATGTATACACAAAGATCACGAATCACACCTGGCATAACACAATCGATTGATGGAGGCATAGTCTCTGGAATTGGAATTTAGCACTCAAGATAAAACTATTCACCTGGCTTGTGCTTGAAAATAAGATTAATACCTGGGACATCCTCCAAAAAATAGGATGGGTTGACCCCAACATTTGCCACCTCTGCAACAAAGAAGAAGAATCTGTAAAACACATCTTCATCAACTGTGCCTTTATCTGATTAGTCTGGGACATCATCTCTGCAACTCTCAATTTAAATACCATCTGGGACGGGCACACGTTAGAAGATTGCTACGCAAAATGGTCAAAAATCGCCCACCACTCACTAAACCTCCCTCCCATGGTCTATTGGTATGTGTGGCTTGATAGAAACAATTTTATCTTTAAAAATAGGCCTCTATCAACCGATACAATGGCTTTCAAATCGCTTGGCCCGCATTGTCATAGACTGGCTGAAAAACAAAGGCAAGCTACAAGTCACCAATCTCTTGGGATGGAAGGATAGGATCAGGCAACTTCAATAAACTTTTAGCAAGCTCAACTTCAAACATATTTACTGTGAAAACAACAAGGAAGCCGACATACTCTCCAAGGATGCACTCAAGAAAAAAGTCGGAATCATCACTTTCAATCTCTAGGTGGATGAGCACGAGGGTCCCTCCCATGTTCTAAGATTATTTTAGGACGAGTGCCAACTATAAAAACAGAGATCTGATCAGTCATTTGATATACTCCTTTGCAGAGCACAGTTTCAAAGCATTAGCCCAGACTTCCTCACCTCTTTTCCCCGTAGGACCATCAGAACTGTCTTCATTACACTTCTACACTCTGGTAAAATTATTATTGGCTGACAACACTAGATTGACTATATCAACATGGATTGTAGGTCTTTTCTTCTGGTTTTGTTTATCTTGGAATGTAACCTCTCGAGCAGAGAACAAAAATTATATCTCTAATATAATTGTGAAATTTTTCCGTGAAAAAAAAAAGTTTTTATTGAGAAGAGTTTCTAGCATTCCTCTCTATTTCTAAATAATAGAAATAGATCAAGTCAACCATCAAATTTAAACAAAATTAAATATTTAAAAAATGTTTATAATCATGTCATCAAAAATATATTATTATTATTATTTTAAAATTATTAAAATTTATGAAATTATTCATGAATTTTAACCAAATTAAAAATTTAATGAATATTTATTTTCACAACATTCACATTAATGATTAATTCTTAATCAACCTACCCAAAATGTACAATTGAAAATATTATTATTATTTATTATTATTATTTCCCAAATTATCAAAAAAATTAAAATCAATTCAATATAGACCAAATTAAAATTTTAATAAATAGTTATTTCCACATCATAAATGAAAATATTATTACTATTTATTATTATTATTCTCCAAATTATCAAAAATTTTAAAATCAATTCAATTTAGATCAAATTAAAATTTTAATAAATAGTTATTTTCACATCATAAATATAAACTATATTATTAATATTTATTATTTTTAGTTTTTTTTTTTTTTAAATATATACAATTAATCAAGTCAAAAATCAAATTTAATAAAATTAAATTATTTGTTAAATTAGAGGTTAACTCTTCATCAATTTATTGAAAATAAGCCATTAACAATATTATTACTATTTATTATTATTTTTCCAAAATAATTAAAATTCTTAAAACCAATTCAATTTAGATCAAATTAAAATTTTAATAAATAACTATTTCCAGATCATAAAAATAAATTATATTATTAATATTTATTATTTTTTTATTTCTTTTAAATATTAAAAATTAATCAAGTCACAAATCAAATTTGATTAAATTAAATTGTTTGTTAAATTATTATATCACTGAAATTATTTGTCCAAATATGATTATCAAATTTGATTAAATTAAATTGTTTGTTAAATTATTATATCACTGAAATTATTTGTCCAAATATGATTAAATTAAATTGTTTGTTGAAACTATTTGTCCAAATATGATTAAATTAAATTGTTTGTTGAAACTATTCGTCCAAATATGATTAAATTAAATTGTTTGTTGAATTATTATATCACTGAAACTATTTGTGATTAAATTAAATTGTTTATTGAATTATTATATCACTGAAACTATTTGTCCGAATATATGGTCAATAACAAGAATCAATCAAACCATTAATTATATAAGATTTTGACAAAGTCAACAATTAAAATTAACCAAATTAGCATCATCTATCTAAACTAATTCATTGACAAAGACACGAATTTGCTGTAAGCATAAATTTATGAACTCATTTAGCAGTGGATAGTCAGTTAGTTCAGTTTGAACAATGACTTCCCTTTAAATGGACGACAGATAAAAAAAAAAAAGGGGGGCATTCCGAGAATTGAACTCGGGACCTCTCGCACCCTAAGCGAGAATCATACCACTAGACCAAATGCCCTAAGATATTTTGTGTAATTCAAGCGGTCAGATCTCCACAAATATTGATTAAAAATCATAAATATATTTATTTAAAAAATATCTCCCAAAAATATATATTTTAAAACATTTAAAATACACATAAAAAAAATTTAAAACATTTAAACTACACATAAAAAAAATTAATAAAAAGGAAATAAGCACATAGCACATTTAGATTAAAAAACACATACAATGATATATGTTAAGTTAGAATGGTGAAATGTCTATGAATACCAATGTTTTTGTGAATTTATAATTTCCTATATATTTTTTTTCTTTGTGCTTGAATAATGGATAGCAACACAAAAGTTCTAATCTAAGTTTAATTTAGGTAAAAAGAGAACACATTTTTAAAATTTATAATAAATATTAAATTTTAAATTATAAAGATTTTTAAATAGGTAATAATATTTATCAATTTAGGAATGGGTAACAATTAAAAAAATAAAAATATATACTTAAATTTTATAATTAAACACTAAATTTTAAATTACAATTTTTTTTAATTAGGTAATAATATTTACTATAAAATTTATATTTTTTAAATGAGATGAAATGAAATTACATATATATTAATCATTATTTATGTGAAGATTAATCTTCATTATTAACTAAAGGGTAAGATTCAAAATTACCCAAAATGAAAGTGAATGCTATAAAAGAACTAGCCCTTAAATTAGTTTGAAGTAATTATATAATTATTTTTTAATTTAGAGATAAGTAGAATGATAATCATTACTAAATTTGGATGCATGTAAAATCTATGCATCTTGGAATAGTTTTTATGATATAAATATCTTTTTATTTAAGATAAAGCAATTTTCTTGTTGAAAGGAAAGTATGTCTAGTGTGTACATAAAGCTAACTTATACCACCCATCATGAAACCAACAATGAAAATTTATATATATGTGCCCCAAAAGTAAACTAATTATGCAAAAAGTGGAAGACAATTGCCATTGTTTGGGGCTCTTAGAGCAAATGACCCAAGGATGTTTCAAAATGATTTTTATAACCCTAAATTGTAGAGGAGTGGCGAAACATTATATTGATGTTATAGAAAGATCTGGGAAAACATTATAGGATGGAAAAAATGATATTTTTCCTATACTAATTCATGTGCTTTCTTATCAAGTCTAGGGAGTACATTGTTCTCTTTAGACCCTGGGAAATAAAACACTCTTTCAAATATTTATGGGCCCTGCATGGAAAGAATGAAATGTTGAAAGAAATTCTTCAATGGTAAATGGATTAAAAAAGGATTAGTTGTGGTTGGGGGGTGGGGGGGAGGCTTAAATTTCTTATTGGAAATATTGGAGGTTTGGGGGCTAGTGACACAAGTGGATTGCCTGTTTGGTTATTTTATAAACAAATTATAGATGGTGGGACTATTGGATATAGAATCTGCAAAGTTAACTCCAACTTGGAAAAACAAGAGAACATAGGAGGCTAGAATTGCAAAAATACTAGATCATTTTTATTTATTTATTTTTTTTTTATCTTAGAAGCTTTCCTTGAAGAAGCTATAAGAATTCGTCAACGTGTTTCCATTGGGGGGGACTTTGATCATAGCTCAGTGCTCTTAGAGGTTCCCCAAGCTCAAGGAAAACCACCCAAACCCTTCAAAATGAACGCATGATGGCTAAAAGTGAAAGAATTTGTGAATATGAAAAAATAAGTTTGGAAGCCTTTTGATACCTCCTGAAGAGAATAAACTCCTCAATTTCATTAGAATTAGAAAGGGAAAAGTAGGCTACAATGAAATGGTCATTAAGAACAAAGAAGAAGGATGATAAGATAATCAAGGAAGTCGAGGGAGCTACTAGCAACACACTATAACAGTGAGTGCTTTGGTTATATTTTGGAGATTCATAAAGTAGAGATAAAGCATCTTGAGGATAAAAAGAAACAAATTCTATTGGACAAAGAGAAAGAATGAAGGCTTAAAAGTAGGACTATTTGTCTCTAGGCGGGAGATTAAAACACAGTTTTTTCACAAGCACACAAACAAAAATATGAACTTGGTATGGAAGATAGAGATGGATGATAGGACATAGGAAACTAATTTTAATGATATGGCAGTAGGAGGTGTAAAGTACTTCCAATTTCTATTTAAGGCTAAAACTCGAGGTACTATTGCAAAAATGATTAGATTGTCTAACTCTTTCCCAAGATTTGTCAATCTAAAAGATAATCAGGCTTTAATGACAGAAGTAGGTAAAGAAGAACTTTTGTTGATTCTCCAAAGCTTTCAAAAGAATAAAATTTGCAGTTTTGATGGGCTTCCGATGAACTTTTCTCTAGGATGTTATGACTTTATTGAAGAATATTTACAGAGGGTGATTGAGTCATCAAGAACCACTGGGAAAACTTTGGCATCTTTTAACACAACATTCATAGCCTTGATCCCAAAATTAGATAATACAACTTGCTTTGAAAACTTTCAACCAATATCCCTACGTAATTGCATTTATAAAATCATTTCAAAGAGTATTGCTAGAAGGATGAAAGGAATTTTGTTTTGACATATCTCTCCAGAAAAATTTGGGTTTTTTGGAGGGGTGGAAAATTCACGAGACATTAAAGGTTGTGGAAGAAGGTTTATACTCAATTAAGGCAAGAAACTTAAGAGCTATGACAATAAAAGTGGACCTATCAAAGGCCTTTGATAAGGTGAGCTAGCTCTACATAAGATTAATTCTTATTCATTTGGGGTTTTGTCATCATTTTGTTGCTCGGGCGATGAATTGTATCAGTTTGGTCTCTTTTGTAATTCATATAAATGGTGCATCAATCTCCCTTCTTCAAGCTAGAAAGGGGGTCTTGGAAAGAGGTGCCCTCTATCCCCCCTTTTATTTCTTCTAGTTGTAAAAGGACTAAGAAAATCCTTAAAGAAAGATTTGGAGAATGGTAATTTCAAAGTGATAAATGTTGGTAACTCCAGCAATGTCACTCACCTGCTTTTCTTGATGACATTCTCATTTTTGTGAAGGCTCCAAAAGAATGGTTGAGAAGCTCAATGATATCATTGACCTCTTTTGTTCGACAACTAGTATGAAAATAAACATAGCTAAATTAAATATATCTTTCTTAGGTCTCACCGAGGGAGAAAAAAACCTTAATCATCCATATGTTTCCCTATAATGTAGTTGATATAGATGTTGGATTGAGGTATTTAGGATTTTATTTAAAATCTGACCTGTATCGAAAAGGTGACTAGCAATGGTTGATAACAAAGATGGAGAAAAAGATAAATACCTAGTTCAACCAATGGTTTTCTTTAGGAGGCCATCTAGTTTTAGTAAAAGTTGTCCTTGAAGCTATTCTAGCATACTGGATGTTTCTCACATGGATTCCTAAAGGAGTATTGGAAAGAATTAGGAAATTTTGTTACGAGTTCATTTAGTCAGGTGAGATAGGGAAAAAAGGAATCGTGTTGGTTTCCTAAAAAAAATTAGTGATACCAAAAGCATAGGGAGGATGGGGACTAAATAATATCTTCCTATTCTCCAAGGCATTAGCTACAAAGAATGTTTGGCGATTAGTTCAATGTTCTGGGTTGTGCGCTCAAGTCATAAAGTAAAAATACATATCTCTTGATTTTGTGGAGGAATGGATAAGAAAGCTAGTAAAGAGACTTCAAAATGCTTCAATTATATGGAAAGTGATTGTCACAGCATTCCTACTGGTTGGAAATTAGTTGGTATGTAGGGAAGCGAGACAATTTCCAAATATGATTAGATCCATGGATCAAAAGCAAGGGTACACACAGGTTACTTGCTCATCTTGTAGCACACCCGACCCCCTAAACCTCTCTTAGGCTGGTGGGATGTTAAGATTTATCTTTCTCAACTCAACTCTTATCTATTTCTAAGGACCATAGATGGATTATGCTCGTCAAGAGCTTTCTAACGACTATAACTAAACCCAATTTCGATCTCTGGATCTAAAGTTATGTCCTTCCGAATTTTTTTGAGCTCTCTTTGTTGAATTCCTCTTTAATGCTACGTGGCATCCACATGGCTTCTACCACTTGCACCATCAGATGTGGCATTGGCGTAGCTTCTACCACCTGTCCCAGTGGCCCTCCAGTTCAACGACCCCAATCATTTGGGCCTGCTTTCGTCATCGTCAGGGGTTCTACTCCCATTAAGCACCGAATACCCAACATTGAATGTTCTGATGATGACTCATCCATCAGACCTTTCCCAAATCCGACAGCTCTCAGGTTTGATCTTCAATGACTTTGATCACATCGACACCCCCAACTTTCACTCCAGATAGCATCCAAGTCCTTGACCTCTCTCACAGTGAATGGGTGGGATCCACATAGATCCACGAATGAGATTTCATCTCGCCTCCCTACCAAACAACGACTATCGTTTAACCATAAACCCCTTTTCATCATCGACTCATCCTCTAAACCTCACTCCAGAACCTCTACTCACCATCCTCCGACAAAAAAATAGGATCTAACAACATCTATATCTGACGACTTAGCCATTCCCGGATTTGTCATCTCTCAGGTCTGACCTTCAATGGCTCCGATTGCGTCGACACCCCCAACTTGCATGCTAGATAGAGTCCAAGTCCTTGACCTCTCTCACGGTTAACGGGTTGAATCTACACAGATCCACGAATGAGATTTCAACTCACCTCCTTGTCGAACAACGATTTTCGTTTAACCATAAGCCCATTTTCATCATCGACTCATCCTTTAAACCTCACTCCAGAACCTGTACTCACCATCCTCCAATGACGACTAGGATCTAACAACATCTAGATCCGACGACTTAGATTATCATTGAAGGCCTAACGACTTTCAGTCCCTCTGATACCACTCTCGTCTCATTGACCATTCAGCTGGTGACACCTGTCACCACTAGAGACATGTTGGTTGCCCTGTTGGCCCGCCATAGTACCATGACATCATCATCCTCTTTCCACTCTTATATGAGACCCTTGAAAATCTATGATGTCTCGATCAACGACTCTAATTTATTTTCGAGGCCATCGTCATCGTCAATACTCTTTGGAACTATCGTCCCATTTCACCAACCTCCTATACCCCGATGACGATGTGACTGGCACCAACGTTCCAAATCTTACTGAGGTTAGTCCCAACAAATCAACGATATGTGTCTCATCTCAAGGTCTTCGTTGTCGTCGAAGCTCCTTGCTCCAACTCTTGGTCATTTTAAGGACTCAACCTCCCGACGAACTATCCTGATCCATTCGTCACACCAAATCAACAACCAATGTTTTACCCCATCATAACACAAGGTTTCCATTGGCTAACAGTCTGAAAATTGGGACTTAGCCAACTTCAAGTATTCTTCAAGGCTCTGACCAGATCTTCAAGAGTCGGGAAATTCTACTCTAAGACCATCAAAGTCCTTTCGACTTCATCATAGACAATCTTCTTGCATATATTGCAGGCTTTACACATAAATATTGATATTTCCTCAGGACTCAGCGTCTTCTATTCCTCACAGGGACCTCCCAGATATCAAGACACTCACACCACCAGGTAAACGAAGTTTTTGTCCATATCCTGCAAACTTTCCTCCAAAGCTGCAAGATCCTTAGGGACACAAACTATCCACACTTATTCCAATTTAGAGTTTAACAGATTAAACAATGGAAACAACAAGCATATCTCAATTACTTAGGGGTTCCATTAATTGATTATAATAATTCACATTTCCCATTTAAATCAAACAATTACACAATTACATCATTCATACATAATTACACAGATCAAGTTAAATACTTATATGATCAGGGAAATGTCCACAACCAACTGACTGAGAGAGGACTCATTTCCTCCCAACCTTAGGCCATGATGTAGAGTTCTTTCCTACAATATGCCACCCTCGTTCGAAGCCATGATACCACATGGGAAATGATTCAGCTAGTTTCCAAGCTTAAGATGATCCAGGAAGGTTACTCTCCTTCCTCCTTTCACAACAACAAAAGTTGTCCCCTTTCCACTAAGTGCAAGGTCTCTACAAGTTTATTGGGTAATTTATCAATTGTATTTCTTGTGCACAAGGGACTCCCTTCTCTATTATACAGTCTCTCGGTGACCTCTCCTTACCAGTGTCGGTTTCTTTCTAGTAAGTACCAAGTTGTAACCCTCTAGATCCGAGTCTTCTCTGTAACATCCCGCTCTGGCGCACTGAGAAAACTTATTCTTTGAGGACACTTGCTCGCAAGTGATCCAGACTATTATGATATTAAAACGTTTGTCCTTGATTATGATGCATTATGATAGATGACATGATGTTTTACTGCATTGACATAGATAGGTGCTATTGACTCGATTTTAGTGAGTGTGTAGGGTTTTGGACCTTGAGGATGCAGAGGCATCGATGGAACCCTTGGACTCTAGATCGAGTCAGGGAGTGTGCTATTGGGGTTTGATTGTTTTACTGTGATTTTAGTACATTTGATTAGATGATATGATGTGGACATGTCTAACATGATTGTTGATGATGCAGGCTGACGATAGCTTGCCAACCAGACTCACATATGGAGTAAATGGGTCACACACGAATACCAGAGAGGTTGAAGGAGAGGTGTGGACAACAGACCTGCCACAACCTACTAGCACTCCCACCGTGGCTTGAACTATAGGTTAACGATTACCTAGTTCGAGAGGACCCACGATGTCGTGAGGGCAGACTGCGACAGTCGCTCACGATGATTCTAAGGGTCGCGCAATAAGGCGGGGGCCTTATTCCTTAGAAGCCCTTAGTCTCCCACAAGTTCACCTGGCGGAGTGTTGACTCCAGGGGTTATTGATGTCTACCAATCAGTCAAGAGGCAAGTGGCACCCTTGGAGCTCGTGGTGCATCCTGAAGGGCACGTCGTGCAAAAAAAACAAAGAGGCGAGTGGCACCCTTGGAGCATGTGGTGCGTCCTGAAGGGCACGTCGCAGAAAAGAAACAAAAGAGGCGAGTGGCACCCTTGGAGCACGTAGTGCGTCCGGAAGGACACGTCGCGTTGATGATGTTAAAGGAACGAACCTAGATGGCCCTAAGACAAATATCTCATTAAGAAATCTTAAAACAACTTCCCTAATTAAAATGTCGTCTAGTTCAGAATCTAAGTCCTAAGTCTAAAACTTCGCTAGGGGTAAAATTTTGTCTACCCTTAAGAAAATCTCTCTCCAAAAAAAAAATGATAAAGTTTAAAAAAAAAACCACTTAAGTAATAATTGTGGACTTCATAAATTTTGGGTAAAATGAAAAGAGTAAGAACTTAAATAAAATCTGTGATATGAAAGGTAAAGAAGAAATTAATTATTTAACTTGTGAAAGTGTAAAAAGATATTAAATTAATAATAAAAAGGGAAAGGAGGTTAACTTGCACAATTGTCATTTTTTACTCTAATAAAAGGGGAAAGAACGAAATAATAAAAATTAGGAAACTAGGGATTGGAGGTAACATAAAAGGGGAAAGAGGGAAACTTATGGTAAAAAGCGGGAGGTCAACTTAGTAAAGAATCTGCATTTAAGAACCTTCTAAATTGAACTAATTTAGCAACTTCTTTTTAGGGAAGCTTGTAAAACCTGTAAGGGAATCTAGGGACACCTAGGAGTAATCCTAGGTGGGTGAGGGAATTGAGACAATTAATAAATTAAAGAAAATAATTATTGGAGGAAAGTGGGGGATGGATGACACTTGTACGAAGGGGAAATTTTAGAAGATTTTTATTAAAACTTAAATTAAATGAGATTTAGGGAAAGAATGGAAGTTCTAAAACTCTATAAAAGAAAGGGAGGAAAAGGAAGAAGGGGATGGGCTGCTAGCGTAACATTACACTGTCGGATTAGTGACTTGATTGATTTACTTGTGGGGAGTTGGGATTTCTCAGCTCGGAGAGGAGTGGTAGCTCGGCCTTGCGAGGCGAGCTGGGAGCTAGACGTACCATCTGGATAGTGTGTGGCCCCTTTGCGGCTCGGGGGGCTAAGGGGGAAGCAGAGTACCCCTAGCGATTGGCTGGGAGGTACCAGTGAGGTCTCGATGGTCGGCGAGCGGGAGCGGCACAGAACGCGCATACATCATTCGAAACAGGTGATCAGGCAACGGTACGCCCTTTATTTTTGTAAAGTAGAAGGCATAGGATTTATGATTTAGATCTGCATGTGTATTGGGTAATCGAGATAAAAATGTTTAACTACGATTTGCATTTGATTGTTGTTGTCCTACGCCTTTTATCGATGGAGTACCTCTTCGCATGGGTTGCCTTGTGTCCATTGAGGGATATCTGGCGCTTGCTTATTTTATTTTATTTTATTTCTGCACAACTTTTACCTGTGCGTATTTTTCAAATGAGCCACTTGATCCAGGAAATTTTTCCTCCAGTGATTTACCCAAGAACTCCATGATCAGTACCGGCGTTTTCAGACCCTGTGTTTACCTAATCAATGTTTGGACAACGTCTTAATCAGTGGGCGTCCACTCTTACACTTGTTAACAATCGATTATTTTACTTCTACCCTTTTTACTTTTGGGGTTTTAAAAATGGCACTTTGCCTTTCGGACAACGCTTTGATAACATGTATAGCGTTGGTTTTTATTTATTTATTGATAGAAATTCTATGCTATCGCTAGTTGCCTTGAACAACAGTTAATTCGAACTGCAGAAGAATCCCATAAATTTTTCATGGCGAATCGATTTCGGGTATAGATTTAATTCAACGGATGGTTAGCGTATTACTCACCCTGGGAGATCCGAATTCCTTACTTAGAATAGAAGGGCGAGTACTTATTTTCTCATTTCAAAATCTTGGACAAGAATATGATAAGGAGATCTCCTTAGATCATCTCGGACTTAGATCAAGGAAGGCATTGAGATTGACTGCATAGACTTCTTGAAGCCCTTTATAGATGTTGTGTCTTGCCATCCACCCAAGAGCCAGAACCCGTATTTCAGGATTTTGCTTGATTCTCTGCATGGTATGACGCTAGAGTCATCTCATTTGATAGGAAGCCCCAATCAACCTTCCTGTGCTTGTAAGTTTTATGTGAAATTTTATCGTGCTTGTACGGAAGATGTGCTTGATTTTGGGCATTTGCCACTGGTTGCAAAAAAAAAAAAAACAGGAACTGGGGATTAAGAAACTTAGTGTTTTCCAGTACCATACCAGGTGCATGTGCGGTCTACTCTGACTGACAAATAGAGTTTTGGGGTGGAGATTCTTCATTACTACTTATGCCAACACTTTTTAATGAATCTATTAATTACAGATTGCAAAGCTCATCTCCTTATTTGTTGAACCAGGAATCGCTGCTGAAATAAATTTAAGACTGTTTAGGGAGGGTGATCTGAGCCAAGCACTGAAATAATAAAAAATAATAATAAAGATAAAACTACAGTCCGAGCCATCAATAGCGGTGGAATCGTGACTTGGTCAACGACTAAGATATTCTCAGCTTCCTGACATTTAGCGGTTTTAAATTGTTACACGCTCTTAACTCCACTTGAATTTTGAGTCGTTATAACTGTAAACCTGGAGATGATCGAGTACACAGTATTACCGATTTAGAACCCCGCCCTAAAAATTTTTCAGCAATTATATTGGTAGACTATCTCTTTCATGCTTGACAGAAGTTTTTAGTGACAGTTGGTTTAGCAGTCACTATTTAAATAGAAGGAATGACAACTATTGGGGCAGTAACCTTTAGTGACCGTTTCGATTTGCAGGAATTTAATTTTGGGCAGTGAATTTTCCAGAACCTTAACTTAGACCGCTGTACCCCTGCGCCCCTTGCTTTGGACAGAATCTATCCCTGCGCTTCTGGTCTCCTTGCCATCCTAGTCCTGTCTGCCTTGCCCTTGGTTGTCGTGCCTTGCCTAGGTGTGTTGCATCACCTTAAGTCTCATTTCTTCTCTGTAATGTTAAATTTCAGCACTTATCTCCTTTTTGCGTTGGGCAACAGTTCTCCGTAAATTACTCTTGGCAACCAGTTAAATTCCATCAAGCCAAACGATTCAGTATTAACGCCCGAGACATTACCCTTACCTGGCACCAAATGGTCTTAAACAACTTTCATTGCTAAATTATTGATGCCAGGATATTGCTCTTGATAAATGCCATGTCGTATTGTTATATATGCTCTAGAATTAATTACCTAACTTTGCTTTATGTTAATGACTCGATTATTTTACTATTTATTTAATGATAGTATCTAGTGTTTAGACTGTTACCTTTGTATCAAGAATCTGTGATTAATTGGAGTTTGATTAGGAATAATTTAGAAATGGCCACCTAAAATATAAGGTAATTTGTTATCTTATTGCAAGGTGAGTGTGATATAAATGAAAGGTGAGTGTGATATAAATGAAATATTGTTATTATTGTTTACATTAACCATTATGTAATGAATGTTAATGTTGATGCTATTATTTAGGGTAATGCTACTTTTCAATGCTATTATTGTTCATGGTAAAGTTAATGTAATGTAATGTTTAAAGTTAATACTAATGTTTATGGTAAGGTTAAAATTCTATGTTATTTTGTTTTATGGAAATGTTAATGTAATTGATACGAATAACATATAAAGTGCAAGGTGGTCGTCATTTTATTTAGTTATTGTAATATAAAATGTGATGTGGTTATTATTGTATGGTAACGATGTTGAAATTTTATTATCATTGATAACAGATACAATGTAATGTCTTGAACTAAGTTCAATAAGCTATTATGATTCAGTAAATGGGGATTTGCGATTAATTGAATTTACATTATTTTTAAGGTTGGATTTGGTAACTTGTCGATTAATGAAAATGAAACGGATTGATTGATCTGTATTTATTGCCAATTGAGTCATAGGTAATGCCTTGTCTTAAAAATGGTTGGTTGTTATTCGAGTCCTGCTGACTTGCGCTTTCTATAGAGGACGTGGTTGTTCATTTAATTAGTGTTATACTTGGTTGTAAACTTTTTGCTTGATTGCTAGTGTCGGGCGGGATGTAGACACCTCCATGTTCCTCAGAACAGTCGCCAGCCCTGAGACCTTAAATGGTTAAAATCGATAGGAACCTGGGCTTGAGCGTTGCTTATGTGTCTTGGAGGTCCTAACCATTGCAGGGTAGGACGGGCAGGTAGTCAGTCTTACTTATTTGTTGATTGATCGTCGTTAAATGCATGCAGTTACTTGATGTGCGTCTTAGGTCGTCATGTTGTGTTCGTCGTGGTTTGTGTCTTGTTCGTCGTCGGATGGCGATGCAGAGTCTAATGTGTTTATTTCCCTTGTACATACGCACACAAACATTTAAAAAAAAAAAAAATTGTACTTGTTATATGAGGTTCGTCGTCGTAACGAGGAGGTTCGTTACATTCTCTGTTTCAAGGTGATCATCAATAAGTTGGACGAGATTCATATTTTCTTCAAGGAAAGCTCTCCAATCTCTTCTTTCCTTCAATCTGCACCAATGAACACCTTTGTTCACTATGCTCTTAGCTTGCGAACTCATCGCTCCTGCACTTTCCAACGTTACGCGTCTCTTTCACCTTTTTTAAACTCGTTTAAAGCCGTTATATGAAAGCGATATCTATAAAGTAACAAGGGCAATACGCTGCATGTACTGCCTCCGAAAACTTTACTTGTTAGTGTCTGCACGACTTATATAAATAATATTCAGACATTTCCTTAGTCATTCGAAAAGAATGCAGATCTGTACTTTTCATGATCTTTATAATAATTAAAAAAGTAAAAACATCTTAATGTTTCTTATATTTTAAAATATGACTTAAAAGTTTAAAAATTACTATATACAAATTTCTATAAAATTATACTAAAAGATTAAAAAATGTTAATAAATGTAA
>JZKD02S0503631.1:89307-124158 GCA_000966675.3 Picea glauca | reverse complement strand
CTGTTGCTCCCGCTTCGCTTCGGTGCTCTCGTGAATTCAAGACCAAGACAACACAAACCAACCAAAGTGAAGATAACACAATATATTCAACTGTCAACTTATGTGTATGATCAAGGAATTACACAATAAAGTGAGAATAGCTTTATGGGAAAAGGACATGCCACTGTATCATATTAATTGAAAGTAGAAGATTACAACCTGATCGCCTTGATGTTGCAAGCTTCCTTTCGATGGCTCTTGGCTCCAACACACACACGTTCTTAGTCCTTGTATGAAGAAGATCAAATCCTCTTGATAGACTTGCTAGAGTCTCCAAGCTCTTGTTGAAGCTAAGTCCTTCACACAATTCTTTCACCAATTCTCCAATGAATCTTGCTTAACCTTTTCCATGAGAATTCCATCAATATATAGGAGAGAATGAGATGGTTACTTGGATAAGAATGATCCCACAATATCAGGGAATTCAGTACCAGGATAACCATTTGAATGTCAACCCATTCTTCTAGAATATTCCCTTCTAGAACCATCAAGAATTCATATTTTTTCAAGCTTTAGAGAAGGTTCGCACCCTAGCTATGTAGCACAGTGCAAGAAGTTCACACCCTAGCTTAAGGCAGCCTGCGAGAACAGGTCATTCTCGCACCCTGAGATACTAGCAACCTGCGAACTCTCTTCAAAAGTGAGTTTTCTGGGAAGAGATGAATGTCACTTTTCTCAGGAGAAAGTTCTTATGAGGAGCCTGAGTTCACCATCATCAATACACCATCATGATGACCAAAATCATTGGTAACAAGGAGGATCCAGAATCTATTAACAATAGGATTGGTGAAGGCATTGGATCTCCATTGAGTTAAAGTATTGATGAAGCTTTCCTTATTCCTATCAAAGGTGCGGAAGAGGAGTGCAATCGAGTCCCATATTTCTACGGGGAAGGGACAAGAGTTAACGAGGTGTTCTCTTGTTTCTCCATTATTCATGTAGAGGAATCAATAAGTTGGACCAATGAAGCCATGTTTAAGGAGGTTTTCCCAAGTTAGGAGTTTGCGTTTCTCAGGAGCCAGAGAAAGATAGAGACTTTGGGCCAAATATTTTGTGACCATATTTTAATCCATATGTCTTGAGGTGGGTTATTGTCGGACATTGTGACTAGTCTGTGGGCCTCTTGTAGTGAAACTCCCTATGTTGGTTGATGCCCCCACCTAAGTTTGTCGTGGAATTGTTGTATTCTGATTTTCCTGTGAGATATTTCCTGCCAAAGGGGATCCCAATTGGGAATGGGTTGATGGGGGATCCATTCTTCCTTGGGCATACACGTTCTCCATATGTCCCCAGGTTTGGGGGAGCTAGTATTGATGGATCCATATTCGGTCTTGGGCTATCATAGGGTCCCTGAGTTTGTGGAAGTTATCATTCTGAAAGAGGGGTGGAAATTGTTGCCAGGAATAATCCCAGAAGAGGGTCGATCTACCATTTCTAATTTCCCAGAAATAGTGGAAGTGAACCAGGTGCTTGTTGGCCCATGTTGTGTTCCATATGTGTGAGCTTGGTGAGTCATTTTCTCTCTATACGTGGGAAATATTTTTTATGCCATAGATGAGCCCAGGGGGTATTCCCTTTAGTTAGCCATCACCACCAAGTTTTATCACCCAGGATCACATTGATAGATTCAGGATCCCTCAAGCCTAGGCCACCTTTAAGCTTTAGGAGGTAGAGCTTTTCCCATGCTACCAAATCCCACTTATTTTCCTTGTGATATCCTCCCCAGAGAAGGTATCTTTAGAGGTTTCTAATTACCTTTAAGATAGCTTCAGGGGCATCCAAAGCAAAAAAAAGGTAAAGAGGCATGGATTGGAGGAATGCTTTGAGGATAACCAAGCGACCTGTTGTATTTAGAGTTATGAAAGCCCAATTCTCAAGATTTTTGTACATTCTGGAGATAAGATCTTCCCAGGTGGAGCATCGATTATTGAATTCAGCAAGAGGCACACCCAAGTCCTTGGTTGGAAGGGAGCTCTATTGGAAGCCAAGGATGTTGGAGATATTAACCTAGACAACAAGAGGAGTATTAAAGAAAAAAACATGAGACTTGGAGAGATTGATTAAAGTACCTGAGGATTCGGAGAAGTCTGTAAGGATATTCTTGAGGGATTTGGATTCTTTTGCAATGGGCCGAGCCATTAGCATCGTGTCATCCAAAAACTGTTGATCCGTAGTGGGTTCATCCTTGACATGGAGACGGAGGCCAAAAATCTGCTCCATTGCCACTACTTCTTTGATGCTTCGTCCCGGTCCTTCTGCCATAAGAATAAAGAGGAAGGGGGAAAAGGGATCCCCATTCCTTATGCCTCGTGATTGGGAGAAAGGGTGGGAAGGAGATCCATTGACAAGGATGGAGAAAAAATTGGAGAGAAGGGCTAACACCCATTTGATCCATGAACCAGAGAAACCAAAGGCTTGCAGGGTGTGTTGGATATATTTCCATCTTAGTTTGTAAAAGGATTTGGATAGATCTAGCTTTAGGAGCATGCCATGGGAATTGGTGAGCTTGAGGGAGTGAACGAGTTCATGCGCCATGATAATTCCATCTAGGATTTTCTTGCCTTCCACATACACAGTTTGTTCCGGGGAGATGAGGGTGGGGAGCAGGGGTTTAAGTCAGTTAGCAATAAGCTTGGTTATAATTTTATAGATGACATTGCAAAGGGATATGGGGAAGAAGTTGTTAGGATCATCAACTTTCTCTTCTTTGGAAATGAGGGCGAGGAAGGTGGCATTGAGGGCAGGAAGGACATTGGAGTGAGAACGAGAGTTTTCCACCATTGCCCGAACATCCCATTTGATTGTTGACCAACAAGCCTGAAAGAAGTATGTGGTGAATCCTTTAGGATCGAGAGATTTATTTTTGGGCATATCGAAAACCACCTGCTCTACTTCCTCGAGAGAAGTGGGATGCGTGAGGGCCTTGTTCTGCTTAGAGGAGACCAACTTCTGAATATGTTGAGTTATTTTCTGTATGATGGTTCTAGGATCCTGTTGCGGCTTAGAAACGAGGTTGTGGAAGTAGGAGGTGAGTTCCCTTTCTATCTCCTTATGCTCAATGAGGCTATTTTCATTGGCATATTTTAATTTGGTGATTCGGTTGTGGTGGTGACGTTGGACCATGGATCTATGGAAAAAATTGGTGTTTTTTTCTCCTTCCTTTAGCCAGTGAACTCGAGACTTTTACTTCCAAAGGATTTATTCCTGGGAGTCTCTTCATGGAGATGAGTTTGGAGTTTTTATTCATCTTGGACGAGTTGATCCATTCTTCCATTTTGAATCATTATCTGTTGGATGTGTTCCATTTGCTTGATGATTTTTTTGTTTGGCTTGAAAGATATTTCCAAACTCTTCCTTGTTCCCGAGCTTAAGTTGTTATTTTATGAATTTGAGCTTTTGTTGGAATTTGTGCATTAATGAATGGGAGGAGGGGGAATAAGTAGTCCACCATTCAAAGATCCGATCTTGGAAGTTAGAATGCTTTAACCAGAAGCTTTCAAATCGAAATGGACGGTTTTTGGGGCTCCCATGAATGTCGAGGTTTAGTTGGATCGACCAATGGTATGAGCCTCCCTGAGGGAGGATGATGGCTGAAGGGTGGAGATCATAAAGAAGAAGGGACTCAGAGACTATAAAGCGGTCAAGACGTGAGGCAATTTGTTGTGATATGTGTCGACGATTGTTCCAAGTGAAGGAGCCATTGGGGGTTTCAAGGTCAGTGAGGTTGAGGGAGCGAATGGTGTCCAAAAAAACTTGTGAATATTCTTGGTGGTATTTGAGTACCCCAAGAAGATGCACTTATGACTCCTTGCATTAATCTTGTTTCTTTGATCCTTAAGAATCAAAGAATAGTAGGTGGAACCAAAGACCCTGAGATGACTCACCGAAGGAATGCATCCATACCACATTTCAAAAGGAGTCTTATTTCCAAAAGCGTGAGATGGACACTTGTTTTTCACATAAAATAAACATAGAACTGCATCAACTGAAAACATCAATTTCACATTTTTGAAAAACATCATGGAACAAACCATATTTAAGAGAGTCTTATTCATTCTTTCAACTACACCATTATATTGAGGATTGTATGGCATAATGGTTCAATGCTTGATACCATGTTGGCAAAGATAGTTTTCAAATTCATTACATGTATATTCTCTTCCATAATCAATATGAAGAGAGCCAATACGACACTAAGCTTCATTTTGGATCCATACATGCAAATTTTTAAAAGTTTCAAAAGCTCGTGATTTATCTTTCAACGAAAACACCCAACATATCTTGGCAATAAAATCCATGGTATATATATTTCCATTAGTAGATGGAATAGGAATGAGGCCACACAAATAATCATGTATCAATCCAAATTTTCTACATGCTTTAGAAGTGGAATCATGGAAATGTTGTTTGCTATGCTTTTCAAGGATACAAGCATCACATTGCTTCAAATTCCTAGGAATAGAAGGAAATCCATAAACACCATTCATTTTCAACAAATGAAAGCTATCATAATTAATGTGTCTAAATCTAGAATTCCATAAGAGACTAGATGGAAATAAATTGTAGTATACTAAGGGAGGTAATATGTGGTACCTAGGAAGGTACCCAGTGGGAATGTGGTTATGTATTATTAGTGGAGGCCATTCAATGTAAGGTGGACTAGGTCCACTATATTATTAAATAAGGCCCACTACTGGAGTTAGATATATCAATATGAACATAATAAATGTAAGGAGCTTTCTATAAGGTTCCTTCTCTAGAATGTTTTTAGAGAGTATTATATAATGAAGTGATGATAAATGTAATGAACATGTAGTGAAGAATATTGTAATTGATGAGAAAAAAAAGTATTGCTTGAAGAGTGCATTCCTTCCTTAAGGAATAATATATGGTGTTACTCTACCTCAAAGGTTTTGACTATATCTTATGTTCAATTTTTTGGTGAATGGTTTGGTTTATTCTTGTTGAGATTAAGGGTTATTTTTTAAGTATATTTGTAGATCTATTCATGTACTTAGCATTTGGTATCAGAGCTCTTTCCTTGGCCATTGAAGAAGATATATTGTATTTGGAGCAGTAAATCATCATGAGGTTTCCCCCTCAAAGAGACAAGTGAACAAGAGAGGATCCCTCCCATAATAGGATCTATTGTACAATGTTGGCCTACCCTAAGGGTTTTCATAATAATAAAGAGTGGTTTTTCAGTATTTCTCTCTAGAGATATTGTGTTGTTTGTGATAGAAACACAAAAATCGTATTAAAAAACTTACACATATACAAAAATAAAAAAAATAAAAAAAATATATATATATATATATATATATATATATATATATATATATATATATATATATATATATATATATATATATATATATATATATATAATTGATAATAGATGATGATATTACAAAGATAGGGCTTGCCTATATATATGCCCTTTATGGTTTTATGAAGAGTCACAACTTTCAATCATGACCTTTTATTACATGAATGTTTAATTTTACTTTTATTTATTATTTTAATGTCTTTATATTATATTATTTATTTGTTGTGACATTTCCCTTCCCTTAAATTTTGTTTTTTCCTCAAAGAAATGATAAAGAATGATGTAACTTGAGAAAGTGCTCTCACTCCCATGCAACGTCTTCTTCCGGTAGATTTTTTCATTTAATCAGATATTCCTTGATTATACGAGAACGTAATCTCTTTTCCCAGGTGGTGATAATGGTTTCAGGATCTAAAATGATTCTTCCTTCCTCATCCAACATAGGAAGTATAGTTTGTTCCTTTTGTTGTTGTCCCAAGACTCTCTTTAGGCATGATACATGAAAGACGTTGTGGATACGACTTTTATCTGGTAAATCCAACTGGTAGGTTACGTGACCGGTTTTTCTATTTATTTGATATGGTCCATAAAATTTTGGAGCCAATTTATTCTTCCCATGTTGTTTAAGGGATAATTGTTTGTATGGTTGAAGTCTCACAAATACCCAGTCTCCTACATCGAACTCTCTTTCTGTTCGGTTTTGGTCAGCTTGTTGCTTCATTCGGTTCCTTGGAACTGTTAAGTTTTCTTTGAGTAACTGAAGGATTTTCTGACTTTCGTCTAAATGGTCTTTTACTGATGCAACTTTTATGTGGTTGGTGGCCAACTCCTTCCATGATGAAGGTTTGTAACCATAAAGAGGTTGGAAATGTGTCATTTTAGTTGATGTGTGATAAGTGGAATTATACCACCACTCAGCAAGGTGCAACCATTGAAACCATTTATTTTGTTTGTCAGAGATAAAACAATGAAGATAAGTTTCTAAACATTTATTGACGACTTATGTTTGACCATATATTTGAGGGTGGTAAGCTGAGTTCATATTGAGAGAGGTTCCCATCTGTTTTCAAATTTCTCTCAAAAAATTCCCTCTGAATTTGGCATTTCTATCCCTGACGATGACCTTAGGGAACCCATGTAGTTTGTAAATATTTTTACAAAATATTTCAACCGTTTGTTTTGTTGAATCCGTTTTCCCTAATCCAATAAAGTGTGCATACTTAGTTAGTCTGTCTACTACTACTAATATTTTATCTTTTCCATCGAACATGGGTAGTCCTTCAATGAAATCAATTGAAATTTCTTCCCATTTTTGGTTGGGAATGTGTAACGGGTGGAGTAACCTTGGGGTCGATACATTTTCATTCTTGTTTCTTTGACAAAGATCACATTTTGCTACATATTTTCGAATATATGCACTCATCCCTTTCCAAAAAAATGATCTTCGTGCATTATAATATGTTCTGAAAAATCATACATGACCTACAGCTGGGCAATCATGAGATTCTTGAAGAACCTTGGTTTTAAATCTTGAGTTATTATTTAAGTAGATTCTCCCTTTATACCATAAGATGTCGTTTGCCATTCGAACTTAGGATATTGATTTAAATTGTTGATTATAGAGCAAGTCTCCGGGTTTTTTGCATACTCGGTTCATATTTCATCAAACCATTCTAGAATGGCTATTGATATTGCAAAAAACTTGTGTTTCTTCATCTTTTCGTGATAGGGCATCAGCCGCAACGTTGTATTTTCCTCTTTTATGTAAAATTTCCATATCAAACGTGGCAATTTTCTCTATCCACTTTTGTTGTTCGATTAACAATGTTTTTTGTTATAGCAAGTACTGGAGACTGTTATGATCTGTGTGTATCAAGAACTTACTTCCCAATAGATATTGGCTCCATTTTGTTAATGCATGCATGATGAAAAGCATTTCCTTGTTGTAAGTGGATTGTAAGCATTTTGTTTGATTTAATTTCCTACTCTCAAAAGCTATTGGGTGCCCATATTGCATCAATATTGCTCCAATTCCAAAACCTGGCGCATCACACTCGATGATGAAGGGTTTGGAGAAGTCATGTGTTGTTAATACCGAGGTTGTGGACATAATGTTTTTTAAGTTTTCAAAACATTTTTGTGCTTCCCATTGGAAAGAGTTTTTCTTAAGGAGATTTGTTAGAGGGGCGGTTAAATGAGCATAAATCTTGACGAATCTTCGATAGTATCCTGCCAATCCTAGAAATCCTCGTAACTTGGATATGTTTTTGGGTTTAGGCCATTCTATGATTGCCCTAATTTTCTTGGGGTCTACCTTAACTCCTTTTTTGGATATGATGTGACCAAGGTACTCTACTTCCTCGCCAAATCTACATTTTGACATTTTGACATAGAATTGATTTTCCTCCAGAAGAGATAACACTTGTCCCAAATGTTTCATATGCTCCTCCCATGTTTTACTGTACACTAATATATCATCGAAGAATACTAAGACATGTTTCCATAAGTATGGGTGAAATAATTCATTCATTGTCGCTTGGAAAGTGGCGGGGGCATTAGTTAGCCCAAAAGGCACCACCTTGAATTCGTAGTGTCCTTCGTGTGTCTGGAAAGCAGTCTTGGCTACATCTTCTAGTTTGACTCTAATCTGATAGTATCCAGATCTTAAATTAAGTTTTGAAAAATATCTTTCTTCGTGAAGTTCATCCAACATTTCATCAATAAATGGGATGGGAAAGTTATTTTTAATTGTTATTTTGTTTAGCCCTCGGTAATCTATGCATAATCTGAAAGATCCATCTTTCTTTTGAACTAACACTACTGGAGCTGCATATGGACTTATGTTTTTCTTGATGACACTACATTTTAATAGGTCTTGGAATAATCTTTCTATCTCTGTTTTGTGATGATGAGGGTATTTGTATGGTCTAACCTTGACTAGGCTTGATCTTGGTTTAACTTCAATTATATGTTCAATTCTTCTTTGTGGTGGTAACTCCATGGGAAGGTCTTGAAATAGCTTCTTATGTTTTTTAATTAGATATTGGACGTCTGATGTTCTGGAGTCATCCTGTTCAGATTCTTGTATTTCTATGTTGTGGCATTGGATGAAGTGTGCGGTTGCTCCTTTTCGAATCATTTTTTTCATTTGTTGTGATGACACAACCTGTGCTTGTGGAGGTTGAAAACCATTTAATTTATAAATTTTCCCTTGCCACTTGAATTAGATGAAATGTTCCTAGTGATTGACTGAGTATGTTCCCAAGGTTTGTAGCAATTGGACTCCTAAAACCACATCTACTCCCCCCAGAGGGACGGTGTAAAGTTCTGATTCCAAATTGAAATCTTGGATTTGGAGTTTCACCTTATAGCATTTTCCGACATTTCCAATTTGTTTTCCGTCTGCAACCATTACTTTCATATCTGGAACTGGATATACAAATAATTTGAGTTTCCTTGCAATATTGATATCGAGGAAATTGTGAGTACTTCCAGTGTCGATTGGTACAATGACAATATCATTTTTTATATGTCCTTTTAATTTGAGAGTTTGTGGTTGGGTAATGTTTGTGATGGCTGCGAGCGATATTCTTGGTGTGTCGTCTTCTACATGAGTTCTGAATCTAAAGCGTCATTTTGGAAATTTTCCATTTCTTCATTTATCGATTATGTTAATTCTGATTCTTCATCTTTCTCTGCTTCACAAGTGTACAATTGTTTTGAGTGATCTTTAATCTGACATCTATGTCTAGGGTCCCATTTCTCTCCACATCGTTTACATTTTCCTTCTTTTATCCTTTGGGACTCTAAAATTCTTCTTCTATCTTCACATAGATTGGGTGGTATGTATTTGTCATTTCCTGTGGTCTGAGGTACACTCCTTCTTGAGTAAACCTTGTTGAATCTTGATTGCCCTTCTAGTTTTTATTATGCGGTTTTTTCCTTGCGTATTGCTATTTCTACTATAGTAACCTCATGTAATCTTAACTTGTCTTGGATATGTGGTTTGAGACCACCTATGTAAGACTAGAGTAATTGATCATCAAATAGTCCAAATACTCGGGTGGCGAGAGCTTCCCATTGATGCATAAATTCATCTATGCTGCCTTTTTATTATAATCTAGTGAGTTTTGAAAAAAAAAAAATTCCGAGATGCCCTGGAATATTTAAATTTTTTTTTTTTTTGAAAGAATTCCAATTATATGGCTGAATTCTTCATTTCCACCATAGATTCCAATTGTATGCAGTGCCTTCGAGGTACATCGATGCGTATTTGACCTTTTCTTCACCGGTTGTAATATCATATATATGGAAATATTCTTCAGTTTTGTTAAACCAAGCTACGCATTGGTCATCACCTCCATTGTATTTTGATAGTTCAATGTTGGCTTTGGGAGGATAAATTATTAAGGGTTGATGTTGTGATATAGGTTGGAATTTTGAATTGTAGGGAGGTGGCAACAATGGTGGTGGTGGGGGTGATGTGTTAGATGTGTCTGAGTCACTTGTTTCTGGTTGGGTGACTTGTTGGTGCCCTTGGCCTTTTATTGCTTTTAAAATCTCATTAAGCTTTTCTTCCTGATGTTGTATCATCACAACCAGACTTTGTTGCAAATTGTCATTTATTTCTCATTTAAAGTTTCCCAAACCTCATTGTAGGTTAACCCCAAGTTCTTGAAAAATATCATCTTTAAGATCTTGTTTTAGATTATCCATGCCTTTTTGTAATTCGATTCCGACTTCCGTTGAAATTTTTTCTTTAAGATTATGTTCTTTGAAATTTTTGTAACTCTTTTTTGAGTGCCTCAATATTGAGCCTCATTTCTTCTAGTAACTCATCGTGAGTTTTTTGTATTGAATTTTCAAGTGATTTTCTAATGCTTTAACACTCCTCATCTATTTTTTCCACTAGAGTTTTTAATTCCGACATCCTTTTGGTGTTTTGGGGTGAGTATTTTTCTGTAATTTTGAACTTGCTTGGAATATCCCCTTTTTAATTATTTGAAAATAATTGTATGTAATTTATGATGGGAGGATGTGGGGTGGAGTGCGTGGGAGAGGGGGTTGTGCGGGGATGAAGAGAAGAAGGGAGCGTGGGAGTGATGCGTGAGAGAGGGGGGTGCGTGGGAAATTTGGAAGAGTAGGTGCAGGTTGCAGATGGGAGAAGTGGAGGGAATTAACTGTGATATGGAGGAGCGACCAACTTTGATACCAATGTGAGAGACACAAAGATTTCGTACTGAACAACTTACTCAGAATCCATAATAAGATTTATATATAATAATAATTGATAATACATGACGATATTACAAAGATAGGGCTTGCCTATATATATGCCCTTTATGGTTTTATGAAGAATCATCTTGACTTTTAGTCATGACCTTTTATTACATAAATGTTTAATTTTACTTTTATTTATTATTTTAATGTCTTTATATTATATTATTTATTTATTGTGACAGTATTTTTGTATTAAGGTATTTGGTACTTAATATGTATTTTCATCATGGTGAGAGAGGTATGTAGAATTTTGTGCATGAACAATGTCCCTTTCAACTTCAACAATCTTCCATCCTCCACTCTGGTCATAACGACCATGTTGTCAGAAGTCTTCCTTATTTCAACTTTGTCACCATGGATATGAATAGAGTGGACTTGTTGTTGAATGCGCACAAGAGACAACAAGTTCATTTTCAGCTTAGGAAGATAGAGCACATCATGCATAAGAAAATCCAGGAGTCCAGACAATTTAAGCATAATGGTTCTAGTTCTGAAGGTTTGAGACTTGATTTATTTGCGAAATAGACTATACCATCTACATTGTCATTGAAATTTTCAAAGAAATCTCTCCGGAAGGTCATGTGACAATTTTCACCTGTGTAAGCATGCATCTCTCCAAGAAGCAAATGAAGTGTTAAACAAATCTTTAGTTACTCCAGTGTTGCAACATGCGAAACAATAGAATGAGTAGATTGAAGCGCTTTACCTTTCGCTAGATCTGATGCTTTACCTTTGTCTTCTTTCTTATATTGCTTGTATTTGATCTTCTCCGAAGGGATTCTTCATGTGTTTGCTTCATGTGACCCATTCTTTCCACAACGGTCGTAGTGAAGATCAGATCTCTCACCTCGGTTATGCCTACCCCCCTACCTCTGAAATTCTTTATTCCACGTGATATTTTATTGCCTTCTCCTTTAGAAGAATCGTGTGATTGATTCTTTCCTTTCTGAGAAATACACATGGTCTCTCCAGTGGGATGAGATGATTTCTTTCCAAAGGCTTTTTCATTTTTTGCAACTTTCTCCACTAAAGTGTCAAATGTGAGGGATTTTATTTCACCATTAGCTTGCAAGGATTCAAGGTAGTGAGAATATGTAGGGTAGAGGGCCTTAATGAAGGCTATGAGAGGAATGTCTATCGTCACTCCAATAACATTAATGTCATCCATTATGGCTTTCATCTAATAAGATAAAGACATGGGATCATCATTCTTCAACTCTAGATTGAAGAGCTTCACCATCAATTGTATGAGATACAATTATGAGTGTGAGCCATAGAAATCCTTCAATTTCTTTAGAGAACCATTGGAGTCTTCAATGGAAATAATATGGCAGCTCACCTCTTCACTTGTTGTCACAACAATCACGACATATGCTTTCTTATATTTTTTATTCCATATAGCAAGCTCCTTATTTGTTGTAGGTATGGTTGGTCTACCATCAACTTCTCCTTCACAAATGCCATTCCACAAGTCGTTAAAAATTAGAGTGTGTTTAATATTTTTGGACCATTCTAGGTAATTTTCTTTGTCAGTCAACACCACTCTAACAATGGAGATGAGAGAATGCATCTTCCAACAGAGTCGCTTCTTTGAGATACCAATAGACCGGAAATAGACCATAGACAATCAGAGGGGCGAGTTTTTGATGGTCCATTGAGTCCACAAACATGGACAATGCCATGCCCATTCCAGGTCCTCTCGTATTCACATGAGGCTTGAGAGAGACAATGCTTCAACGTCTTCTCACTCTTTTGAACAACATGAAACCCTTACTTCAAAGGAACTCTAAAAAGCAACATATGGATTCAAACTTGGGGTGTAGAAATAAGTACTTTGGGATCCCCATTTGATATTGATGGCATCCTCTTTATTGCTCTACCATTGCTCTACAGGTTTGTGGAATCCAAAATCGATCCTCCTCCTGGCATCGACTTGATATGCATCTTCTTTAGAGATCAACTTTGGTTCAACAGTTTCCCCCTCGATCAAAACCTTGTTTTCGATTATTTCACACTCTCTCCTTTCTATGATTGGACTTGCAACAAAAACCAGATTCGTATGTGCTCTATTCACATCCTTGACGTCTCCCAACTCTTGAAAATGACATGCATTGAATATATGTTGAATGAAGTTATGGAGCCTCATCTTTTTGTTATCCAAAAACAAAATCTAGGGAATCCGAGGAACGTTGAGATATAGAAACACCTGAGTCACCTTCCATGCTCTTGCAGTATGTTTTCCGCCAAGGGAATTCACACCAAATAGAGAGGAAACCCTAACACCTATGAACAATAGAGATGAGGCACAAATGATAGACTAACGCATACAAGGAATCTGAGGAAGGCAGCGTAATGCTCATGGCAGGAGAGACAAACCTCAAGGAATCTCAAAGGCATTTTTGCACGCGGGAAGAAAGAATCATGGAGTTAAAACATGCTCTGATACCATTGTCAGAAAATGTATGGGTAGAGAATGACTAACTCCACACTTGAATGCTTTACATTAACTTAAAACATTCATAAATACAAGTTGTGATGACTTTTGGTTTCATCTTCGAAGAGGTTCCAATGACTTTTTCTATTCACCTAAGACTCTTCATATTTCTCTTAAATATTATTTACAAAATACCATAATCACGAAGATTAGGTATCCAATTAATTTAATAAAAAAGAGATATAAATTCTAAAACCTTTGGGAAGGGATAAATTTCTTTTAATATAAATGACATCATCTATGAAACTTTAAAACATCATTTCTGAAACTTTAAAATATGTAATATAAAGGGGACGTGAAAAGTTTTTTTCCTACAAGTTTCATAAAGCAATTAGAAATACTATATGACATCTAAATAAAATAAAATAATAAAATTATTAAAGTTTTTTTCGAAAATAATAATAATAAAATAATGAAATTTGGTGAGTATTTTTCAAAGCCCAGATTTTCACGGATGTGTTAATTGGCTTAGATTTAAATTGAAAATTTTAACCAGTTAGTGTTTCTTCTGGCAAAAGTTGTGCAAGGAGACAAAATAATCGCCCAAAAAAGAAAAAGATGGAGATGGTTCCCAGGAAAGCAAAACACGGTCGATTTTCTAAGGAACGGTGAAAAATTCTTGACAGTTACACATCATATAACATGGCTACTCACATTGTCATATATCACAGTTACACGTCTCTTTCAACTTCTTTTTTTCAACTGTTCCCTGAAGTGATCAGGGAAAAGATTCACACATTATTCTCAAATGTATTTTGCATTTGATTTTTAGTAAGAGAATTATTTTATTTATTTTTAAATTTAAAGTTCTTACATATTTTCAAATTAAATTTAACTTCAATTAGACTTTTCAACTTACTACCAAATTATTTACGAAAATAAATCTAAACACATGGTCGCTTCATCAGAAAAGAGCGCTTGGCACCTTGAAATCTTTTCTATAATCTAGAAGATGGTTTTTCTGAAATATAAATGCAATATTGTGTATTACATACCTCTTTTTGCCCTGAAATGTTACTTACCTCTTCCTCCCCTGAAATGTTAAGATAGATCGTTCTTCTGATAAATTACTTCTGAGATCTTTGATTTCATCGTTTTTCTCAAACCTACTTTTGATTTCATCGTTTTTCTCAAACCTACTTTAAAAATTTAGAGTAGTTTCCTTTCTTTCACTCCACCCTTAAAGAAATGGTGGTTACTGTTATTTCTTTGGGAGTCAAATGCAGTGAAAGCCATAAAGAAATTATCAGGAGAAGAAGTTCTTGGAATTGCATTTCTTTGGAAGTCAAATGCAGTGAAAGCCATAAAGAAATTATCAGGAGAAGAAGTTCTTGGAATTGCATTTCTTTGGGAGTCATATGCAGTGAAAGCCATAAAGAAATTATCAGGAGAAGAAGTTCTTGGAATTGCAGTGGTTTAGTTGGAGAGAAGGTATGTTCCGCCCCCTGTTCTATCAAGGATAGGAAGCTAAGGATTTGTAAAACGGAATCTCAACCAAAGCAGCTAAAACAATTTAAAAAAGCGAACCAAAAAATCATGTAGGATCGATCTTTCAGCTTGCATTACATGTTCATGTTCTTAGGGTTTAAACGAATAAATGAAGAGAAAGAAAATGGAATACCTAATTTGTCAAAGGCAGTCGATTTCTCGTGCTCGGAGGTACACGGTACTTTTTGATAGTAAGCCCTGACAAGAATGAAATTAAAGCTGTTTTTCCTCGTGATACTTTCTGACGGCAAATATAAATTTAAAGCTTTAGGTATTCGTCACGATCGTCGGTGTCTCAGCTTTAGGTATTCGTTCAGATTAAAGCAAAGCAGGGCCAGTGATTGTCCATAAATGGAAAGCAGTGGAGGAAGTGACAAGCTCTCAAAGGTCGTTTCTCGTGTTCTTAACGGTGGCAGGAAAATAAAATTGAAAAACGGTGCGAGTGGGCAGATCAATCTTTCCTTTCTTTTAAAGAAGCAGTGGAACATGGACCGAGGAAGTTTGAAAGTTATATTTTGAGTTTGAGATTGAGAGATGGAAATAATTTATAGTACATTTTTATCTTACACAAGATTGTCTACTCAATAGACTTATCAATTGTTGAGATGGCCGAGTTGGTCTAAGGCGCCAGATTAAGGTTCTGGTCCGAAAGGGCGTGGGTTCAAATCCCACTCTCAACAACGTTACATTTTCACGATGCCTAGGTACTCAAGGCGTCCGAATTTTTTATTCTAAATATGATGGTTTTTATGGTTTGTTTCAATTGGGGTCCATATTGGCATATTTTGTGGAAAAAGTGCCACCTTATCAAAAGCCGAGGTCTGGGAGCTCTGCATGTTCAATAGATCTTAGGGCATGACCCATGGGTCTATAAGAATACTCTACTGGTTTTGAACCAGTGATCCACTAACAAAGAAGTGTAATTAGACTTCTAGTATGGGTAGATTTTTTTGGTTTGTCTATGCAGTTTTTTCCAGTGATTTGATGGATTGTCACTTTGGGAGATGTTATCTATGAATCCAAAAATTATTTTTTCCCTCGACCTCAACACCATTTTTGGGTGAGATTTAACCTATCTAAAGACCTCAATGAGTTTATATACATGTGGGTTGATAACCATGTGCATCATCAACTTCTCTGTTGTATTAACTTACCCAATGCATGCATCCACTGCCAAAACCTATACCATTGAATTTGGTATTGCTTGCTTATGACCCAATCTAGTATTGAAACCACACCCCCCAACCAAGCCTCCTCTGCCACCAAAGCTCCACATGCACCAAACACAGGTGAAGGCACATGGACTAAATTCATGTAAAAGGGAAAAGGAGACAATGCAACCAAGAACCAACTTGCAATGTTCCCAACCACTAATTCTTCGACCATTAAGGCCCCCTCTCTGACTGACCCTAGTCTGCAATCAACACCTATGGCTTCCAAGATTTTGTTTGGAACTCAACACTTGGGATACAACAACCATTGACTTCTGGTTGCATCACTGCTCTTACACCTTCAAGAAAATATCAATGCTCATGATGTTGATACATATGCCAAGCAAGCAAAGCAAACCACCTTGGACGACTCTTTCTCTAGAAGTATTTATGTGGGAAATGTGTTTGACACTTTCTAGGACCTTGAGGTTAATGAAGCAGAGATGCAAGATGTTTTAGGTTATTGATGAAATTGTTCTTCAAATGTATAGGGCCTCAATGACCTTAAGAGAAAGCACATTGTTTTCCATTTGTTGACTTCTCTAGGTGGGATAGATCTTATTTGTATGCAAGAAGTCAAAACTATGGGTTTCATGCTTTGTATTTCCTATCACTCAATTGATCGAAGGACAAGTTTTTTTAATTCGAAACACACATAAGAAAAACGGGGGATCACGATACTTGTCTCTCCTCAAGTGTCTAGCAATGTTGTATGATGAAGCATAGACCCCACTCAAAGACTTGTGTGGATTCTTCTTAACCTAGACGACCAACATCCTGGCTTGAGCAAAACTGACTCTTCCAATGATGCAAAAGAGCATGCAACCTTTTGGTGTTGGATGGTTGATGACCTCCACGAGGCCTTGTGGCTCATCTATGGTGATATTAACATTGTAGAATATCAAGAAGATAAAGAGGGGGTGCTAGCTTTGAAGTACCAATGGTAGGCCATAGTAGTACACCAATGATTAATGCCATGAATTCCTAAGGACATACTTAAATTATCAATCCATATACATAAACCTTAGAGGAGCTACATTGTATATGCAACCACAAGGTCTTATCTCACTTATCAACATTGCATGCTCGTTGAGGAAAGTCTAACTAATTTATCAACATTGCATGCTCGTTGAGGAAAGTCGAACTAATTTATCAACATTGCATGCTCGTTGAGGAAAGTCTATTATACACCAAACCATTCAAAAGCGAGATCCAGAGGAGCCATTGCTATGCTCTAAATAAAGTACACTAGCTACAACAAACCATTCAATGGCAAGAAGATCCAAAGCAACCATTGTTCCACTCTCATTTGAATGGATAGATTAACTCCAAAATCCATTAAAATAAAACTACAACCATTAAAGAAAATAAAACATTGAGTAAATAAATAAATATCTAGAAAAAAAGCTATAGGTACGAAATTGAAAAGTACATAAATAAAAAACAATAATAGCAACTATTATAACCATTGAAAGAGAGGTTCAACAATCGCTTGTAACTTTAGACATGGTCCTTTCTTTGATACAATCAAGGTGTTGAATCCCTAAACTAAAACCTAACTCATATATGCAACTAGAACAATATTTTCATTAATTAAAAGGAACTGGAATTAATCTACAATGCATAGCTTGAACCTGTCCAGACTAAAGGAAAAATAAATGTTGCATTGATGCAACATATCTATATACTAATGGGTTCTTGGATCCTCTGAATGAATCCCGATCCCAAGGTACCCATGGCTCCATGCCATTGATTTTCCTATATAAAACGAAATGTCTCTTAGCAATTACAAGCACTTTGAGTTCTAACCAATGCATTGACTTAAGAACCCATTGTTTTGTTGTTATGGATGGTTATATGAATCATCTCTAAATCGTACTTGATTAAATACTATACACCACATGATGTGTGTCCCATTCCCACTCACTTGTCTGGTTGTAGGGTTTGAAGGACTTAGAAAATCATTGCACACACAAAAACTATTTGTATTCTATTATTCAATCAATATAAATACATTAAGCTTTAGCTTAAGATAAATAAGCTATCTTAGTTATACAATCCATTTAGTTGAGATAATCTCTCAACATCACACATAAATAGAGTGTATATATAAACTCCTAACAATACATCTCACGTAGAAATTGCAATAATTAATACATTCTATGATCACAAGAAATATCAAATATTAAACACAAAACAAATAGAAATTAATTATTTCAACATAAAAAACTAATATAACTTCAGATAAACCTACCCACTAAAAATGCAACCTCCCATCATAATGAACAATGATATATAAGCATGCCCTCTACACAATCTTATAAACTTTATCCCTAAAGATAAAAAGCATTCTCCAACATGTATTCTACACCCCCTTGAAATGTAATTACTTCCTTGCTAGCTCATAATATGGATAAAAATTTCATACCATATGTTAGGTGAGTTGCACATTATTTAAGGAAGTATCTCGCTCCACCTTCCATGTTTTTTATTACAAAATAACGTGTAGCTATTAAAAAGTGAGATTTTTTATTTAAAAAAATAAAATAAAATAAATTCCTTATCTTAAAACAATTTTATAGCTTTTTTCCTTCATATAAGTATTGTCTCTACTACTTTTCATATGCTTTTTAACCTTTCTATTGTTTTTATGTTTCTAAAAGTCTCAAATCTCTACATAAATGGATACCAAAAGCTCTAGAAATTCATTAAATATTTGAACTTGTATATAGACGAAAATGATCTTATATTTGGTAATTTAGTTATTAAATGGGATGAAATTGATAACTGAAGTCTGCAATTGAAAACTCTATGGTTTCATCTATATTACTAGAGTCAAGTGAATTCGGAACATTAAAAGATGACACCAATCATATAAATGTAATATAAATGTTTCATCCGTATTACTAGTAATATAAATGTTTCATTGTGTATCAAATGTAATGTAATGGAAATCTTTATCTAGCCACAAATTTAGTCTTCTACCACCCAATAGGGTAACCAAGGTTTGTCTTAATCTAGACTTAAAAGTTCAATTTAATCAATTCCTATTATGTTAAGGTATGAATGTTAAAAGCTAACTAGAAACACAAGTTGAATAATCTCAAGATTCAATGAGAAAATTAGTTAATAATATCCATCCATAATCATAAAATCACAAGTTAAAGCAACCTTAGGCATTTGTCCATGTACAATAATTTTCAGAAACAGAAAAATAATTGACAATATGAAGAACTCAATTGAAAAACATTTATAATCTATGGAGCTTAGCCACTTCCGTACATAGATGAAAGCAACAACTAGGACAAGGGTCATGTATATAGAAACTCTATGTAATTGACTTGCTTGTGTAAACTCTTAATCACAATGAAATGAAATTCTAAAAGTTTGAAAGAACCATCATATGTACGAGTAAAGAACAACCCACTTTTTCTTAACATTCAAATCTTAATTCTTGTACATTGTATAAAATCTTTAATGTGCATATGTTATTGTAAATTGCAATGTAACTATGAATAATCTGATTTTATTTTTAAATATAAAGCATTATTTTAGAAGTACTCTATGTTAGAAATAAAGGGATGTGCTCACTTTTCCATAGACAATATAGCAATATTGTCACCCAACCATAGGCACAAAGGCCACCCTCGAGCACCTTAACCTTGACAAACAAAATAATTTTGGTAGCAGACCAATAACCAACCAAGGCTAGCGCACCTTTCATCAAGGATAGCACACCAAGCAAGAATAACCAGAGACCAAGCAGAAAGTCCAAACCATAACCAAGATGCCAGTTACAGCAGCTGTCGCTGCACTCCCTCTCCAAACTTGTGCACCACTAGTCCTTATGCAGTTGTGAGAGTGAGAGTGACAAATGAGCTCTAGCGCCCTCCATTTATACTGCTCTATCTCACTTGACTGGGCCAACTTCTCTTTCTGGAGGCTAATAACTCAATACTAAATATCATCTTGAGTCAACTTGTCTCCTAAGTTTATTATCCAACATTTTAGGGTTTCTCCTGCTTCCCAGAATATTCTAGTCTTGTCAAAGGTTACACGTGGAGGTTAATACCTCCCGCAACTACCATAATATCAACACTCCCTCCTAGCTAGAGAGGTATTAAAGGTAATGGTCTTGAGCACAAACAGACCATTCAACCAGTAGCATCATCATAGCCACATGGACTATCTCATGATCACGTAGATCAACTTACAAGAAACATCATCACTATTAGTATCATCTGATAACATCAACTGCACCATCTCTCAAAGCCATACTCCATTTGAGTAATTGGGCATGATGTTGAATACGACACTCACTCCACATAGTGATACAAGAACTATTCTTCTAATCCAAACATATGTCCTAGAAGAATGATTGTTCCAATAGATGTTGGAAGCCACGCCATGGGATACAAGGACTATTCTTCTAATCTAGACATACATCCTAGAAGAATGACTGTCATGGACCATTTTCCCTCCGGCCACTACTGTGAACTCAGGGAAAATGTTTGTCCTATACCAATCTCTCCACTCTGGTCACTACTGTGAACTCAAGGAGACGGACCATTCTTCTAATCTGGACATATGTCCTAGAAGAGTAGTTTCCCATGGTACATCAACAATCTGTCAACCTGGACCATTCTCCATAGGGAGAATGTATGTCCACCAGTAATCAATCCCACATGGACCATTCTTTGCCTTGAGAATGTATGTCCATCAACATACTAATTATCCATCTAGCTGGAAATCATCTCCAACACTAGTGATAGTCTCCATGGCAATCAGAACAATTCCATCCAATAGAACACAATTGTGTCTATCCATAGTAGTACACAACCACACCTAGGAGCACACGACTACTAACCAGTGACACACAATGAATACCAATGAAGCGCATCCACCATAGTAGCATACAACTACTGTCCAGAGACATATAGTCTTCACAACAATCATATCATCTGATATCATCCTACATAAACAATATCATGATACAAATTGAGTCATCTGGGCCATTCTTCCACTCACATCTATGAGATCTGGAAGAGTATCTTCCCTCAGAAAGTAAAACATCATCCATGGGATATCTGGACTATTCTTCCCAAGCATAGAAGAATAAATGTCCCTAATTTATGAGCCTAGACCATGAAGCTAACCGGGCCATTCCTCCATCACTAATCATAGTGCAACCTGGAGAGAATGAGTCTACCCTAGGGAATGCTTGTCCCTAATTGTTGAACCTGGACCATTCACCTAACTAGGCCATTCCTCTGGCACTAATCACAGTGCAACCTGGACATAATGAGTCTGCCCTAGGGAATGAATGTCAGGACCATTTCCTATGGAAATGATTTTCCTGTACCAACCTCCAAAACAAACCATTCTTTGAAATTGATCACAAATGTGAACTTCGAAAGAATAACTGCCCGACGAGGCAGACCATTATACTTGAACACTACTCAGAGTGATTGCCAAGAAGAATGATTGGCCTAGACCGTTCCACCACACTAGCCACGAGGGGAATCATTGTCTATGGTAAATCAACAATCTATCGGACCATTTTCATTACGAAAATGATTGTCTGATCTGGACCATTTTTCGAATTGGAAAATGCCTATCCATCAGAAATCTTGGGCCACTTTCCGGACTGGAAGGTGATTGCCCAACCTAGACCATTTTCCAAACTGGAAAATGATTGCCCATAAATCAATAACATATCAGTGCTCCCTCCCAACCTGGGAGTAATCTCCTCCTTTTTCAATAAGGAAGTCGTCTCCATGAGCCCCAACTTGTCCCTTAAGTACGTGTTGGGCCCGAGATATGAACACTTTTATGACGATTATTATACACTTTTGTCGCATGTACATATGTGTTTTTCATATTTTGAAGGAGCTTTTTGAAGAATTTTATGTTAAAACGGTATGATCTCCACCAGGTACGTGTGATTCATGTTTAATGTCATTATTGGGTATAATTCATCACATTTTATGATTACCAAGAGCTAATTCATGCTTTTTTGATGTTACAGGGTGAAAACGCACCACGTTTTTGCTTCTAACACTTGATCTGACACTCCTTCCAACACTCGTTCCGGTACCCGATCCGACACTCTGTCCAGCACTGCATATTGCACAAAAACAAAGGACGACTTGGTGACCAGTGATGGGCGAATCGGGAACGTGGGTTTTGTTTATGCTTGCCCCCTCCAGCTACTAAGCTCCCGACAACTCAATTTTGGTTGTTCAGCTGAGGGATTATTGGCTCGCTTTGTTTTAGCAATTAGGGCATCATTTATTGTAATTTTCCGAATTTAGAAGTGGTTCGACCCCCCTGTGGTCGACCACTTGGTCTGTAAGCTTATAAATACCACTAGGATGGTCAGATAGTTGTTAAGTAGTAGTAGCATCAATGTGATAGATAAAAATACAATTTTACTTTGTTTTGCTATTTTACATTGCCAGATTACATAAGAACTGTGTTTTTGAGTTTTCATGGTGAATTTGAATTGCTGAGTTCGTGGTGTGCTTTTAGAAAGTGACCACGACTTGTTGGGGGGGGAACCAACAATATTATAACTGTTCTTTAGTTTGTTTATGCATTTTATAGTTTAGTTGTTCCCTTTATTTCATGTACATGCATTTTTATTGTGTTAATTAGTTTGTTGTTGTAGTTTAATTACTTTGATTCTCTATTGCAGGTTAGAATGAAGAATTGTGCTAACATGAATTGATCTTATAGATTAGGAACAGATTTGCAAATCCCTAGACTAACCCCATGCACAATTAGATATTAAATTATGCTTTCTTTTATGATTTTATAGTCAAGTTTAAAACAGAGTTTTAATTAGATTATAACAGAGTTTTTATTTGGGTTATCTTCGACAAGGATTTGATGGATGGATAGAGTTAATTCCAGTTTTTAATCATAGCTTGTTTTTTTCATTTTTATGTAGAATTGGCTTAGCTAGTTGTTGATTAATGTAGTTGTTAGTTTAATTTTTAGTATCATGTTTTAAATTTATGTTCTTAAGCATTTTCTTATTGTAGTTTGAACTTTGAATTGTTAGAATAGATGTAGCATAGTTTCAATTTATGTAATTTCCTTTCCTAGAATTAAATTGCAATTATATTTCTTAGTTAATGATTGAATCTAATTTTGCTTACATAGTATAGAAGTTTAATGATGATCTCGTTATGTTGTTGATGGTTTATACATGAATATGCAGGGTAATTGACAATTGTTTTTGTCATGGCTAAACTCTCCTTGGATTGTTTAATCCATACCTTTCACTTTGCTATTGAGATTAGTATTGAGCTTATACCACTTGAATTGTCCTTTGTTATCAAGTGCCATCAAGATATCATCCGACACCGAAGACATTCACACAACCACTAGCATTATATTTGAATTGTCATAGGTTAAAAGATAGTTTTCCCGTTTTCATAGGTTAAAGAATAGTTTTCTTGCTTTCATAGATTAAAAAAGATAGTTTCTTGCTTTTGTAGATCATAAGAGATAATTTCTTGCTTTCATAGCTTAGGAAATAATTTTATTGTTGTTGTAGGATAGGTAGTCTTTTGCTTTGATAGGTTAGAGAACAGTTTGCTTATCATAGTTTAAGAATTAGTTGGTAGTTCTTCTTGCTTTCAATTAAATAGATTTCCTTTTATGAATTAGAAATAGTTTTGAATTAAGAATATAGTCCACTTGCCTCTTAGGCTAGATAGTTGTTCAATGAGAAATTTTAATTTTATTACTTGCAGTAGAAGTTATCTTAAAGTAGTTAGTTGTCTATTTGATTTAATAGGTTAGCTAGTTGTTTTGCTTACTTGTCTATTTGCTTTAATAGGTTAGTTATTTGTCTTTGCTTACTTTTTTGCTTGCTTTAGTAGAATAGTTGCTTGCTTGTTTATTTACTTGCTTTCATAGGGTAGTTGCTTATTGAATGTAGGTTGGCAAGTTAAATTAGTTTGTTTTTATTATTTGCTTGGTGTTATGCTTAATAGTTACCTTTGCTTATTATGAACTAGTTTGCTTTACGTAGGGTTTTTATTTGTCTTCTTAGAACTATCCATCGATTCTTGGCCCAAAAGTAATTAGGTTACATAGTTTCAAGTTGCTTAGTAGGGTTTGCTCATTAGATAGCTTTGCTTGAGTAGATTAGCCTTAGATAGCCACTTCCCTAGTTAGACTATACTACTACCAGCCCTTCTAACTTGGACATATATTTTGCTACAACTCTAAGTTTACTTACCCCGGGTTGACAATTTAATTAAGGGTTTTTAGTGTGTTTTTAGTGCATATATAACACCCATCATTTTTGGCGTCGTTGCGGGGGAGTTGTCTCAAGGTAGGAAATAGTTAGAAAATAGATCATTTCTAGACCTTAGCATTAGATTGGTGGTGGGGGGACTTTAAGACGAGAGGTAAGAACCTGTGCATCTGTTATTGCAGGCTCCCCCACACCCAATGGTAGTTTTTCTTTTTGTTTTTGTTTACTTTCATGAATAGACCTAGAAACCAGATGGTAGTTTTTTCTTTTGTTTTTGCTTTCTTTCATGAATAGGCCTAGAGACCCACAAGGTAGATACATTAAATCTAAATCAAACCTTTCAACCAAGGTTCCTTCCGATCTCTTTGGGGGAAGGAATGTTCCACTTATAAAATCCACAGACCAATACCGAAAAACAGGAGCTATCTCAACTCAAAGAGATAAAATAGTCTCTGTAGAGACTAACACAGGGAGCACTATAGAACAAAAAATTGAAGCATCAATCATATTAGAACAGGAGGCAAGACCACTTGAGACTTCCGTAGAACCAAACAATACAACCTTTGTTTTTACAACACCACCAGGTGATCCTAATTTTGAAGATATCATAGACCATGAATAGGTGAATCTTTTGTTTGGTAGTTCAACCAATGTGATTATCTCTCAAACTGACACAGAAACTTTGGCACCAATAGTCTCAACCGGCTTGAGTAGAGTCCCATACATCCAATCCATAGGAAGACCTTTCCATCAAAGGGAAACCTTGTTTTCTTCAAAGATAAAACCACCCAGGTACTCTCTTTTTGGAAACCAAGCCAATATGGATGATCAGGAGGACCATAACAATGTAAGACATGGGGAGGAAGAATAAACTGGAAACCAAACCAAAACTACCTTGGGGTTTCCGATTTTAGACATCACTCCAAATGTCAACATGAAGAATATTCCTCTCTCAGCACTGCCTACCTTTTAAGGTAAAAACAGTGAAGATCCAGACACCTTCCTATTTGAATGTGACATCTTGTGTAGGAGCTACAACTACATACAAGATGCCCAGAAATTAAAACTCTTTCCTGTCACCCTCAAAGACTCCACACTAAGATGGTTCATGGGGTTGGGAGAATCCAGTATTAGGTATTAGGAATCCATGAAAGACATCTTTCTTAAGAAGTACCAAGACTAATGCAAGACCAAAGAGTCTCGTAATGACATATTTAAAATCCAACAATTAGAAGACGAGACCCTCGAAGATTATATGGAAATATTTGGTTATATCTCCCAGAAGTCAAAATACCATGACCTCCCAGAGGATGCAATTAGGGCTCTTTTCCTTAAAGGAATTTCAGAAGAATATCTAGAGATGCTTAACCTGATGGCATCAAGTGACATCTCTCATAAACCATTTGTTGAAATATGTGAAATGTGTAAAAATTACTCAAGGAGTAGAGCCAAAACAAGAAAGAATGTTCGGGACCCTTACAATAGAAGCTTAAAACCAGTTAGTTCAGGTGGTATCACAAGAGCATAGATAGGGAACCTTTTAGAGAACTTCAAGACATATATATTAAGCACAATAGGTTACCAGTTGGACACCCTAAAAATAAAAAAGAAATAAGAGGAGGAAAATGCAACAATGAGCATATATTGCCCAAGATGCAGGAGGAAGCATTCCTCAAGGGAATGCCCATTAGATAACATTTCAGTTTGTGTCTTCTATACAGAAGACCATGTGATTGAAAAATGTCCATCATTGCCTGGTTTATTAGCCATCTATAGGAGTGGAGATCCTGGGGAGTCTTCTTATTCACCTAGGAGGCCATGGAAGCCTAGGAATCAACCCACATACCCGAATCTATAGTCTCAAGTTCCACCCTATTATCAACAACAACAACAACAGTGGAACTCGCCAGGTTGGCAAAACTAGTCTACTCAGTACCAACATCCTTGCTTTCAAGGATGGAGAGGAGGACATAACCAAGGAAACCCTCAAGCTCCACCTATCCCTATGTCCAACCATCATTATCCTCAGTTCTCACCGAACACTCCACAACTTCTTCCAGGTTTTGTTCCACCACCTTTACCTTCTATTCCACAACAACAACCGCTACAATATCAAAATAAAAGCTCCCCGAGACCAACACTATTACTGAAACAACCAGTGTTGAATCCCAATAATAATCCCCCTCAACCTCTTCACAATGTTGAGATGCAGGCCTTCCCGACATATTATATTACTCCTGTTCCATTACAGGAAATTCGACTAAGATCGAAAAAATTTCTAGAGAGGCAAAGACCTTCAGTAGTCATCCAGGAAGAAGAAGAAGAGGAAACCACCAAACAACCCATAGATGACACTAGGTGGGAAGATGTTATTATCCTGAAGAATCAAGAACTCAAGCTTCCCCAAAATGAACCTTCACAAATTACGAAGGTCCCTCCTTATCCAGACTGATTGGTAATCGAGAAACCTACCACCCGACCGGAATTTGACATTTTGAATGAATTGAAAAATATTTGTGTTAAGATTCCTCTGCTTCAAGCCATTAAAGACATTCCAATATACAGTAAGGTAGTCAAATAAGTGTGTATCAAGAAGCCAGGTAGGAAGCAAAAATATCCCCCCACAATACACTTGATAGGAGGACTTTCTGAATACATATCAGAGTAGCCAAAACTAGCAAAATATGGGAATCCAGGAAACCCCGTAGTGACCATAACCATTAATGAGGTCTCCATTTGAAACACTCTCATAGACCTAGTGGGGGGCATCAATGTTATGGCCGCTACTACCTTGGAACAATTACATTTACAACCTCTTCTTCGACCTACCCTAGCCATTTTGGAATTAGCAGATAAGACTAGGGTTATACCTGAAGGAATTTTAGATGATGTCATGGTTACTTTAGCCTCATGGGAGTACCTCGTAGATTTTCTTGTCGTTCATTCAAAGGATCCTGCCAAAGTCCATCCTCTCATTTTGGGAAGACCTTGGCTAGCCACAACCAATGCATTTATTGGCTGTAGAGAAGGAGAAATGACCATCTCGAATGGTCTCTCTATCAATAAGATCACCATTTACCCTCCAGTTCAACCTATTATGGAGAATATATGGTGGCTTGAATGTCCATACGAGAATGAGGACTGGGAAGAACCCGTATTGCCAAGTGACCATGCATGGGCACTTCAGGAGCACACAACAGAAAATGTGCTGAACTCATGTATTTCTGCTATCACATGTGTGGATTTTCCACAGTCTTTTCCCCAATTTGAGTACATGTTTGGGGAAGAATTTCAAGAACAATTAGACCCATCCATTTTGTCTTCGACATCTTTTATTTTCAAGATAGATGAGTCTGCCATGTCTTACACTATGCCCTACAAGATTAGTCCAGGAAATTTTTTACATATAAACTCCAGGCTAGATGCAGACCAACAGAAACAATTAGTAGATATCCTTAAAGAACAATTAGGAGCATTTTCCTGGGAATACACTGACATGAAGGGTATACACCATGACACATGCATCCATCACATATATACCCAGAGGGAAGTAATACCTGTTAGGCAACCCCAGAGAAGGATGAACCCAACACTCAAAGACACAGTCAAGGAGGAGATCCAAAAGTTGTTAAATGTCGGATTTATCTATCCCATCTCCGATAGTAAGTGGGTATCCCCGCTTGTAGTGGTTCCAAAGAAAGTGACTGGGAAATGGAGAATTCATGTTGATTTCCGGGAACTCAACAAGGCCACTCTGAAAGACTACTTTCCTCTCCCTTTCATTGACCAAGTTCTAGATACCTTGTCTGGAAAGAAGTATTTTTCCTTTTTAAATGGGTAAAACGGGTACAACCAGATTCTTATAGCACCCAAGGACCAGGACAAGACTACCTTTACCCCTCCTTGGGGCACCTATGCCTATAGGGTCTTACCATTTGAATTGTGTAATGCTCCTGCCACATTTCAACGAGTAGTATTAGGGATATTTTCCGATCTTATTCATGATTGTGAGGAGGTATACATGGATGAATTCATAATCTATGACAACACTTACCAGGAAGCCTTAGACAACTTAGAAAAAGTCCTCATCAGATTCCAGGAAATGAACCTATCTCTCAGTCATGAAAAATGCAAAATGTTGTTAACTAAAGGAGTGGTCTAGGACATCATGTTTTGTCTGAACGGATAAAAGTCGATCCTGCAAAGATTGAGGTCATCGTCAGACTTCCACCCCCCAAGACTCATAAAGAGGTGAAAATCTTTCCTGGACATGTCGGATATTACCGACAGTTTATTGAAAATTTTACAAAGATTGTTGCGCCTATGTTTGGATTATTAATAAAAGATGTTGATTTTGTTTGGACTGAGCAGTGTCAAATTGCTTTTGAAACCCTAAAAGCTAAGTTGTCTGTGGCACCAGTTCTTAGAGGGCCCAATTGGAATCTCCCATTTCATATATCCACTGATGCCTCCGACACCACAATAGGAGGGGTATTAGGGCATAAAGAGGACCAACAGTCCTATGCCATTTATTTCATAAGTAAGAACTTGTCCCTGCCGAGTTAAAATACACAGTTACTGAGAAGGAATTATTGGGAGTTCGTTCATGCTATTAACAAGTTCTGTCATTACATTACAATTTATGAAGTATTTGTACATACCGATCATTCCTCCATTAGATTCATCATGAATAAACCTATAACTAATGTTTGAGTGACTAGGTGGCTCTTGTTATTGCAAGAATTTAATATTACTGTGCTTGACCGACCTGGAAAGGATAATGTAGTAGTTGATTTTCTTTCCCGAATAAAAAATGACAATGATGATATCCCTGTAGATGATAGTTTCCCAGATGAACATCTTTTTTCCCTCTCTGTCAATACCCCATGGTTTGCGGATATGGCAAACTATCTGGCCACTAGGAAGTTACCGTCTCATTTGTCACCTCATGAAAAGTGGAAAATTATTACACAAAGTGCTAATTACTCTTGGGTTGGTCATGATCTTTTTCATACAGGTCCTAATTTGATTATTCGTAGATGTGTCCGAGAGGATGAGGTACCTGAGATACTACGAAGCTGTCATGATGGACCATGTGGTGGCCATTTTTCTGACAAACATACAACATATAAGGTGTTACATTCAGGTTACTATTGGCCTAGCATTTTCAAAGATGCTGCCAAATATGTGAGGAGTTGTGATAGTTTCCAAAGGATAGGAAGACCTACGTCAGCTGACGAAATGCCTTTGCATGCCCAAGTTATGATAGAACCCTTCGAAAAATGGGCCCTCGATTTTGTAGAACCAATTTCACCCATGTCCCATAGGAAGAACTATATTTTGGTTTGTACAAACTATGTCACCAAATGGGTAGAGGAAAAAGCCCTATTCAGGGCTACAAAGAAGTCTATTGTCGAATTCATCTATGAAGACATCTTTACCCGCTTCGGTGTCCCTCGTGAAATTGTTACTGACCAAGGCACTCAATTCACTTCCAAGCTGATGAAAGAGCTAACAGAGAAATATGGAATTAAACATTGTAAATCTTCTCCATACCACCCGCAAGCCAATGGTCAGGTAGAATCTACAAACAAATTTCTAGAAGCCATATTGACCAAGACTGTTTAGTTACATCACCGGGATTGGGCTGATAGGCTCCCAGAGGCTTTGTGGGCATACCAGACCACCTGGAGAAATACTAATGGGCACACTCCTTATGAGCTAGTGTACGGGAAATGAGTACTTTTACCAATAGAATTCCAAGTAAGGACCTTCCATATTGCCGCAGAATTAGGATTGAACCTGGATGAGGCTCAGAAGCAATGAGCCCTACAATTGAATGAGTTGGATGAAATCAGGAAAGATGCCATCCAACGGACAATATTAGTCCAAAACCAGAGGAGCAAGTGGCATGACAAGTTTATTAAGAAGAAACACTTCCAACCTAGTGAATGGGCTCTGTTGTTTGATTCCCGATTCAAAACCTTCAAAGGAAAACTCACCACCCAGTGGTTGGGCCCTTACGAGGTAGACATTGTATATGACAATGGAGCTGTAAAAATTAAAACAATTAACGATGGACAAGTCTCCTTTGTGGTAAATGGACACCAACTTAAATTTGATCATAAGCCCATTTCCAGAGAGGATTTTCTACAGGTCATGTTAACTGAAAAGGCATTGGCCTTAGTAGATGGGGAAGTCCCCCCTTGTTCTTGAAAAAATTTCTGAATTTCCTACTGTATATATGAAAATAGTTTTTGAATTTTGTTAATAATGCAATTCTAGAGATTTCTGTAAGTATTTATTTCACCAGGAGTACACAGTTTCAAGGATCTTTCTTCAAAAATTGTTGCACTTGAATTTTGTGTCTACTAAAGCATCAAATGAATATTGACTTACTGTAATTAGCCATATTTTTGCAAGAATTCTCATTTTTAGGCATTCTAAAGTAATTGCTCTTGAAACTCTTCACCACTATATAAAGAAGTGATACCATAACTATCAAGCCTAGAGGTCTCTTGTACAATTTTTCCAAGAAATCTGAGTAAGTGAGTCAAGTGTCTTTATCAAAGAGTAACAAGGAGGTCTAATTAGCGGTTAGTCATGGAAACATCGCAATAACTACAAAGAAATAAAGTAAGTTGAGCCTAGAGATACCTTTCTGTTCTTTCTCAATGGTACCATCCACTACACACTAAATAACTTGATTATATCATATATTTAGATAGGCCATGTCCGCTTAAGTACCCCTTACATCGGGACAATCACTAAGTAATATAATAGAAAGTCATCCTCTAACATAAATACCATCCCAATTGGAAAAAAAAAGAGAAAGAAAAAGTTGTTTTCAGAGTTGTTCCCCCATATTCTTGCATAAAGCAATCTTATACTAAAATCTTAAAAGATGGAGGTTCAGTCTCTGAGGGTTTAAGAGGCTAACCCGTCGGGATACTGAACAGGTCTACTGGCAGCGGCTACCAGCCTACGGTATGACTAGGTAAACCCATCGGAGTACTGAATAGTCTTGCTAGCAGCAAGGCATTCTACCTAGCGAGGATGATAATCTGACAAAAATAAATAATAAATTTAAACTTGTCCTGATGTACGTCATTACTTGCAGACAAAGCTGACATGAAGTATGTGTGGTTAAGCTAAGGTTAATGAATCTCATAAACTTTCCATTGGGAAATAACTCTAAGACTATCTTGAAACTCTCTTGCGTATCTCTTCTTATCTATATATAGGATCTCTTATCCTATAGGTGGGGCCATCTTCTAACTGTCTCGTCAGACCAATATGTGAAATTTATTTCTACACTTGACATGCTATAAATCTTCAGCTATTGGGGGATACTGACTGGTTTCCTATACTTTGGATTGTGAGGTGTCACAATACTTAGGTGTGGGGGAGGGGTTCATGAGCTAGTAAATGATCATTGCCTAGAGAAATAGATCTTTGCAAGAGTTTTTGTATTATTTCCATGATACAGGTTATTACATTAATAGTCATTTTATTTTTAAAATGCTAAACTCATGTGTGCTATAAATTACTGAACATATGCCTAACAGACCTGATCACTTTTATCAGTTTATCTTTCATTACAGGTTGTACATTGTAGGTTTGACAATACATGTTTTTACTTGCTATAACCTGTTCATTGTAGATTTGACATTATATGTCATATGCAAGAGGATTGAGTGAGCATGGTGGAAAAATCAACCACAATGGAGCATTCTGCCTTTTCTCATTAAACCACTGTGATCGTCAAAAACACTTCAAATTTGCAGGCTATCCATTACAGTAAGTGAAAATGTATTTAACTCAGAGGTACCGAATGAAGTACCGTATGAGGTGCCATATGAAATGTCGTATGAGGTGCCGAACGAAGTGCCATGTGAATTACACACCAGTAACTGTCCTAGATTCCAAGTAACTAGAACTCAATTACATTCAATTGAATTAGTTGCAGACATTGATTGTAGATGCTCCATATGTTTATGATCAAATGTCCAAGTCAAAAGACTTGGACATTGATCTAACCACGCATCATTACATTGCCCCAAAATGAACCATTGAATTCGAAATTCCCACACATGGTAGCTCGCGCGCACATGTGTGCAATGTACTCCACCATAAGCGCATTCAAAATCGCGTTGGGTAACCATTATCTCCATTTTCCCTTATGATTTACTCTGCCCTGCGTTAAGGAATCACGCCCAACCTCTTCCAATTCGTCCCCTGTTCAAATCGCACTCAGACCGTGCCCAATTCGTGCCATCTCTTGGCCTGTTCACGCCCTTTCTTGGTTAATTTCACCTCTGTCACAATGCCTAGGAGATACGAACCTTCCTCCTATGCAAACTTGTTTTTCATTCCTAAATTTTCATAGTGCAGAGAAGTGTTTTTGTGCACAGGATGGGGGCCATTTTTGTCTAGCTTGCAGGGCCATGATAATGACCTCTCCATGCAATTTGTAGTCGGTTTCGATGGTAAGACAACACATGTAGGGTCTCTTACCTTTGAAGTTTCAGAAGAGTCCATTGTTGCAGCTACAAAGCTCCCAAGGATGGGAGATATAAGATGGTTCAAAAACCACCAATTTCCGTGCTCAAATTATAACAAAGTGTTTAAGCCTGAATTCGAGAACATTTCAGGAGAAAAAGGGTATGCTAAGGAGTGGATAAAGGCAGAATTGATCAATCCCCTCATCATCATCACAAGGTTAATTACATGTGAAGGTAGATACTCCACCTTCAAAGCTTGTCATTTCAGATTGTTGTCTCATTTTCTGTTCAACAAACCTTTGAACTTCCCCTTCTATTTTCTCAAAAGCTTGGAGAAGATTTCCTCTCAAGTGAGGAAGAATGTGACTAACCCCCACAATAGTCTCTTCCATCATGGCTTGATCAAACTCCTCATTCTTTCCGAACTAGAGAAACAGGGGAAAAATAGGGATGCCTTTATCTACCAATTTGAAAACCCTCACTTGACAGTTAAGACCGACAAAAATCCACTTAGCCTGAAAACTATCTCTCCATCCAAGCCTCGCTCTCCAAGAAATCCAAACACCCTTGCACAAACCCTCTCTTTGCCGGAACAATAACAAAAGCTTGTTGATATCCCTACTTCTTCATCGGGTAAAAAGACCAAGAGAAAAGACCAAAAGAAGCCTATTGTTAACCCCCCAATGCCTTCACTCTCTCTTGATCCTACACCTAAAAAGCTCCAAGAAGTAATGCAGCAAGAATTTCCCATCATTCCCACAAACAAGAGGGGAGCCAATCGATTTGGTAAAGGACCCTTTCAGAAGAGTACCCGAAGCACAAGAACCAAGCCTTATGCAAAACCTCCACCTGCATCGGACCCTATCCAAGTGTCCTTTGACCTTGAGAGCCCCCACAAGAAACCTAGGGAAGTTTCTGCGAATGGATTAGAGCCACTAAGGAAAACAAAATCAGAACCTACCTCACCTTACCGATCTCCCATCACTCCTACTTCACCCATTCCTACTCTAGATCCTAAAACTGATAGATTGTCCACATCCCTCAAAGGATCTAAGCCTTCCTCGGAGATCATAGATTCTGCCCCAACCATAGAGGAGCTACAAAAGGAAAACCATTAGCTTCTCCAACAGTTGGAGGAAAGGAAGACAATAGATACACACCTTCATCATGACAATGTAGTCCTTCAAACAAAATTTAACTCTCTTCAACGATTGTTCGATGAGATGACCAAATCCAACCGCAACCTCAGAGCAGAACTAAAGAAACACAAGAGGCACAAGGCTAAGTCTTCGCAGCAAGAAGGAGAAGCTTCCAAAGCTGATCCTCCTCAACAAGCCTAGTCACAAGGGGTAACTTATTTTTGTTTGCAGTGGGACCTGCAAAATCATAAGTGTGGGGGTAATGTTGGGCCCGAGATATGATCACTTTTATGACGGTTATTATACACTTTTGTCGCATGTACATATGTGTTTTTCATATTTTGAAGGAGCTTTTTGAAGAATTTAATGTTAAAACAGTATGATCTCCACTAGGTACGTGCGATTCATGTTTAATGTAATTATTGGGTATAATTCATCACGTTTTATGATTACCAAGAGCTAATTCACGTTTTTTTGATGCTACAGGGAGAAAACGCACCACGTTTCTACTTCCGACACTCCTTCCATCACTCATTCCGGTACCCGATCCGACACTCTGTCAAACACTGTGTATTGCACAAAAATGGAGGGTGACTTGGTGGTTATGATATTGGTGGCCAGTGATGGGCGAATCAGGAATGTGGGTTTTGTTTATGCTTTCCCCCTCCAGCTACTAAGCTCATGACAACTCAGTTTTGGTTGTTCAGCTGAGCGATTACTGGCTCGCTCTATTTTAGCAGTTAGGGCATCATTTATTGTAATTTGCCAAATTTAGAAGTGGTTCGACCCTCCTGTGATCGACCACTTGGCCTGTAAGCTTATAAATACCACTAGGATGGTCAGATAGTTGTTAAGTAGTAGAAGCATCAGTGTGATAGATAAAAATACAATTTTACTTTGTTTTGCTATTTTACATTACCAAATTATATAAGAACTGTGATTTTGAGTTTTCATGGTGAATTTGAATTGCTGAGTTCGTGGTGTTGAAATAATGTAACTGCGAAGAGCATTCTTATTATTATTTTATTATTGGATTAAATCCCCATTGCGGATTAATCATGTCATTATTATTATTATTATTATTGGATTAATCCC
>JZKD02S0503631.1:65073-83078 GCA_000966675.3 Picea glauca | reverse complement strand
CTTCCCCTAGAGGGTTTCCCGGGATAAATGTTGTGTCTCTTGTGAATGTGTATTTCTCAGTGATCTTGTTCTTATTATGCTCTTATCTATTGAAATGCAAAGAACTATAATAATGACATAAACATTAACACGTGGTGTTTTTTTAGAAAGTGACCACGACTTGCTGGGGGGGGTCACCAGCAGTCTGGTAATTGTTCTTTAGTTTGTTTATGCATTTTATAGTTTAGTTGTTCTCTTTATTTCCTGTACATGCAATTTTATTGTGTTAATTAGTTTGTTGTTGTAGTTTAATTACTTTGATTCTTTGTTGCATGTTAGAATGAAGAATTGTGCTAACATGAATTGATCTTATAGATTAGGAACGGATTTGCAAATCCCTAGACTAACTCCATGCACAATTAGATATTAGATTATGCTTTCTTTTATGATTTTATAGTCAAGTTTAAAACAGAGTTTTAATTAGACTAGAATAGAGTTTTTATTTGGGTTCTCTTCGACAAGGATTTGATGGATGGATAGAGTTAATTCCAGTTTTTAATCATAACTTGTTTTTTTCATTTTTATGTAGAATTGGTTTAGCTAGTTGTTGATTAATGTAGTTGTTAGTTTAATTTTTAGTGTCATGTTTTAAATTTATGTTCTTAAGCATTTTCTTATTGTAGTTTGAACTTTGAATTGTTAGAATAGATGTAGCATAGTTTCAATTTATGTAATTTCCTTTCCTAGAATTAAATTGCAATTATATTTCTTAGTTAATGGTTGAATCTAATTTTTCTTACAAAGTATAGAAGTATAATGATGATCTTGTTATGTTGTTGATGGTTTATACATGAATATGCAGGGTAATTGACGATTTCTTTTGTCATGGCTAAACTCTCCTTGGATTGTTTAATCCATACCTTTCACTTTGATATTGAGATCAATATTGAGCTTATATTGCTTGAATTGTCCTTTGTTGTCAAGTGCCATCGAGATATCATCCGACACCGAAGACATTCACACAACCACCAGCATTATATTTGAATTGTCATAGGTTAAAAGATAGTTTTTATGTTTTCATAGGTTAGAGAATAGTTTTCTTGCTTTCATAGATTAAAAAAGATAGTTTCTTTCTTTTGTAGATCATAAGAGATAATTTCTTGCTTTCATAGCTTAGGAAATAGTTTTATTGATGATGTAGGATAGGTAGTATTTTGCTTTGATAGGTTAGAGAACAGTTTGCTTATCATAGATTAAGAATTAGTTGGTAGTTCTTCTTGCTTTCAATTAAATAGATTTCCTTTCATGAATTAGAAATAGTTTTGAATTAAGAATATAGTCCACTTGCCTCTTAGGCTAGATAGTTGTTCAATGAGAAGTTTTAATTTGATTACTTGCAGTATAAGTTATCTTAAAGTAGTTAGTTGTCTATTTTCTTTAATAGGTTAGCTAGTGTTTTGCTTACTTGTCTATTTGCTTTAACAAGTTAGATAGTTGTCTTTGCTTACTTGTTTTCTTGCTTTAGTAGAATAGTTGTTTGCTTGTTTATTTACTTGTTTTCATAGGATAGTTGCTCATTGAATGTAGGTTGGCAAGTTAAAGTAGTTTGCTTTTATTATTTGTTTGTTGTTATGCTTAATAGTTGCTTTTGCTTATTATGAACTAGTTTGTTTTACATAGGGTTTTTATTTGTCTTCTTAGAACTATCCATTGATCCTTGGCCCAAAAGTACTTAGGTTACATAGTTTCAAGTTGCTTAGTAGGGTTTGCTCATTAGATAGCTTTGCTTGAGTAGATTAGCCTTAGATAGCCACTTCCCTAGTTAGACTATATTACTACCAGCCCTTCTACCTTTGGCATATATTTTGCTACAACTCTAGGTTTACTTACCCAGGGTTGACAATTTAATTGAGGGGTTTTAGTGTGTTTTTAGTGCATATATAACACCCATCAATGCACAATCTTTTCATCTTGGACATAGGCTTTACCAAAATATTTGTTATCTGCTCATCTGTGGAGATATACTGGAGAACCACTTCTCCCCTTTGGACTTTATCATAGAGAATATAATGCTTGATCTCAATGTGCTTCGACCTGTCATGGAACACTATGTTCTCTGAAAGCTTCACATAGCTCTGATCATCACAATATATCATGGTCGAATTCAACACCTGGTCAGACAGTCTAGAAACCAACTTACAAAGCCACATTGCCTCCGCACAAGCATCACAAACTGTAATATATTATGATTTTGCAGTGTTGAGTGCAACATAATTATGTTTCCTGCTAGCCCATAACATCATGGCAAAGCTCAAACTGAAACATATCCAAGTAGCACTTCTTCTGTCATTTGTACTCCATGCCCAATCTGAATCGATAAATCCATGCAGTTGTATATCATAACTCAAATGTCCCACAAGGCATTATTGTATTGAACCTATCCAAACTAAAGGAAAAATAAACTAACTTGCATTGATGCAACATATCTATACACTAATGGGTTCTTGGATCCTCTGAATGAATCCTGATCCCAAGATACTGATGGCTCCATAGCATTGATTTTTCTATATAAAATGAAATGTCTCTTAGCAATTACAAGCACTTTGAGTTCTAGCCAACGCATTGACTTAAGAACCCATTGTTTTGTTGTCATGGATGGTTATATGAACCATCCCTAAATCGTACTTGATTAAATACAATATGCCACATGATGTGTGTCTCATTACCACTCACTTGCATGGTTGTAGGGTTTGAAGGACTTAGAAAATCATTGCACACACAAAAACTATTCGTATTTTATTATTCAATTAGTATAAATACATTAAGCCTTGGCTTAAGATAGATAGGTTATCTTAGCCATACAATCCATTTAGTTGAGATAATCTCTCAACTTCACACATAAATAGGGTGTACATATAACAAACTCGTAACCAAACATCTCACGTAGAGATTACAATAACTAATACATTCTATGATCACGAGGAATATCAAATATTAAACACAAAACAAGTAGGAGTTAATTACTCCAACAAAAAGAACTATACAACTAACATAACTTCAGGTAAACCTACTCACTAAAAATGCAACCTCTAATTAGTAATGAACTATGGTGTATACGCATGCCCTCTACGCAATCTTATAAACTTTATCCCTCAATAAAGGAGCATTCTCCTAACATGTATTCTACACACCCTTGAAAGGTAATTACTTCCTTGCTAGTTCATAATATGGATAAAAATTCCATACCATATGTTAGGTGAATTGCACATTATTTAAGGAAGAATCCCAATCCAACCTCCATGTCTTTGTGATATAAGGAAGGATCTCGCTCCACCTTCCATGTCTTTGTATTACAAAATAACATGTAACTATTAAAGAGAGATTTTTTATTAAAAAAAATAAATAATAATTATCAAGTATTTAATCTTATTTTAAAACTATTAAAAAGTATGATTTTTTATTAAGAAAAAAATATTTTCTCAAATATTTAATCCTATTTTAAAACAATTTTATAATGTTTTCGTTTATGTAAATATATTGTTTCTACTACTATCCATGTGCTTTTTATCTTTTCTATTGTTTTTATGTTTCTAAGAGTCTCCAATCTCTATATAAATGGATACCAAAAGCTTTAGAAATTCATTAAATATTTGAGCTTGTATATAGACGAAATTGATCTTATACTTATTAAATGGGATGAAATTGATGACTGAAGTTTGCAATTGAAAACTCAACTCGTAAAATAAGCTAAAAGAAATTCTAGTTCAATTATTCATAACCATATTTTCTTGAGCTCTGAACAATTGGCATATTCTTAGCTTACGTTTCTATAACTGCATGAAATATGTAAAACTAAATAGTCATGTAAGTGAAAAAGAAGTTAGAAAAGACGCATAATGAAAATACAAAGATTGATATCAAAATATGGAAATTGAGAGAATATAAGAATCTGTATCACTCGTCCTTGTTGAATGAGAGCATGAGGTACCCTTATCTAGAGACAAATTTAGTCTTCTTTCACCACCCACTAGGGTAACCAAGTTCTACCTTAATCTAGGCTTGACTTCAATTTAATCAACTCCTATTATGTTAAGATATGAATGATAAAAGCTAACCAGAAACACAAGATGAATAATCCCAAGATTCAATGAGAAAATTAGTCAATAATATCCATCCATAATCCTAAAATCGCAAATTGAAGCAACTTTAAGCATTTGTTCATATATAAGAATTTTCAGAAACAAAAAAATAATTGACAATATGAAGAACTCAATTGAAAAACATTTATAACCTATGGAGCTTAGAAATTTCCGTACATAGATGAAAACAATAACTAGGACAAGGGTCATGTATATAGAAACTCTAGGTAATTGACCTCCTTGTGTAAACTCTTAATTACAATGTGATCCAAGTGGATATTGNATGGAATCACCCCTTAATTGGTTGAACAAGTCATCGATTCTTGGTAAGGGATACTTGTTCTTTATGGTTGTCTTGTTGAGTTGTCTATAGTCTATGCACAGTCGGAGTGTGCCATATTTATTTTTCAAAAACAAGTCTGGTTCTCCCCATGGAGACACGTTGGGTCGGATGTAACCCTTGTCCATCATCTCCTTTAGTTGTATCTTGAGCTCAACTAGCTTTGGTGTACTCATCCTATAGGGCCTCCTAGACATTCACACTGCTCATGGTGCAAGTTCTATCGAGAAGTCAATGTCTCTTCTCGGAGGTAGACCCAGTACCTCTTCTGGAAACGTTCCTTTATATTCTCTTAATATGGGGTGGTCCTCTAGGTTTGGTTTGTCATCCTCAACATATTCTAACACCTGTATTTCATATAGAGAACATCTCTTTCTGCAATACTTTTTCATTTGAAGGGATGATATTCGTCTCATTAAGACATGCTTTTGAATCCCTTGGAGGGTTATTTTTCTCTCTTCTTCACTTTCATAGTCTAAGGTCTTATGGTAACAATCCAACTTGGTTTTATAAGTGGCTAACCAGTCCATACCAATCAACATGTCATAAGATCCAAGGGGAAGTATGTTAAGGGTCGCTTGGGTGGGCAATCAATCCATAATGAATTGCCAAGTTGGTATGACCTTTTCTACTTTTCTTTTGGTGACAGTGGCTAGTTGTACCAACCATGGCTTAACATATCCAACTGGTTGCAATTTATACTTATCAACAGTCTGAGGGGATACATAAATCAAATTAGAACCAGGGTCAATTAAAATAGAAACTAAATAGTTGGAAATCATACCTTCCATATCCACCACCGAATCTTGGTGGTCAGCTTGTTTATTATCCATGACTACATAAATTCGTGGCATGCTCCTAGCCACATCATTGACTATGGTAGCTTCTTGGATGTTGTAGACTCTCCTACTATTTTTTTGTCTGTGTGGGCAATCCCTCAACAAATGGTCTTCTCCGCAACCCCAACATTTCAAGGGTTCTCTCTTTGGGTTATCATTATTTCCTAGTGTTGATCCAAAAGGTTTATTTCCACTATGGGAGGGGAAATTCTGATGATACACACTTCTGGTAGGAAGGATCATCCTAGAACCCTACCTATAGTTCTTAAATATTGAGGATTTAAACCCCTTCTTCTTGAATCTTGAACTAATCTTCTTCTTCCAGTCCTCGCGAGGTTCTGTCTAACTCTCGAACTGTTCATAACAATACCTTTCCTTCCGGATAGTCTCTTCTAAGGTCTTTGGCTCGTCAAATTCAATCATGTCCCGGTAGGGATGAGGTAACCCACTAATAAATTGTTTCACTTTTACCTTTTCATATTTTATGTAGGGTACATAACTTATCAACTCAAGGAATTTGTTGATATATATTCTTCTATGGTGAGTTGTCCCAGCCTGAGTTCATAAAACTCCTTAGTCTTCCCATCAAAGTATTTCTCTGATAGATACTTCTCATTGAAGTATTTCTCAAACTATTTCCATGATAAGTCCTTCTCATGTATTCCTTTAACATTCCTTGGGTCTTCCCACCAAATGGAATCCTTTCCATTCAGGTTGAAGATGGTTATTAGAGCCTTCAAGTTTTCAGAGTAGTCATGAACTCTGAAGTACTTCTTTAAACTCAGAAGCCAAACTTCCGCCTCTTCCCCTTTCTTAATCTCTCCATTGAAAGAGGGTGGTTTGGATTTCTTAAACTCTTCAGGATCATGACTTTTGGAATTCTTTCACTTCTTTCCTTTCCTTTGAGAATGTGAGTTAGTCTTGCTACTAGAATATCCCTTGGGGTTGCCAGCTTCCTCTCCAGAGGACTCTCCCGATGAGTGTCCCCTACCTCCAGGTTGGGCCTTCCTCTAGGTACTCCTATGAGTGTGACCACTTATGGGGCCACGCTTTCGTATCTCAGGTGGGATTTGACTTCTCTTCGTTTTTCGTCGGTCCACATGATTGGTTGCAGGTCCATGATGCAGTTGCCTATGTATATCAGATAAGCTCTGCAGCAAGACTGCATTAATTTTCATTTTTTTTTCTTGCTCCTTTATTAATTTGTCGTTGTCAGCCTTGCAACTCTGTAATTTGGCCATGAGGCTCCTTACAATTTCATCTATATTTGGAGGGGTCTCCACCGCCCTCCTCTCATTATATTATTTGTCTCTATTGTGGGAGCCATCCCCCACTTCATGGCGCATCACCATCCTTTATGCTTGTAGTTTCATGCGATTTATCGAATGCTTGAGTGCTAACAAAACACTTGTTGTTAGCTAACAGTCTATTAGTTCATGAACAACACACAGTTCATATTTCTTAAATACACACAAACAATAGAAAGTTTTCATTCTTTTCTTCAGTAAAAGTTTAACCAGACTCTTTAGGAAAGAGGTAAGATAGGGTGTCACCCTTAAAGTAATTTAAAATGTGGTTTTTACGTAACTTGTCCATGAGCCCAAGAAGGCCAAGTGTTGTAACCATGCTCTGATACCAATTTGTAACACACCCAACCACTGAGTATCTTTCCTAGGGATGGGGCATCAAATTTTTTCTCTCCTTAACATCTCAAATCCTCTGTCTGAGGTCTTCATCATCTTCTACTTACCCATAGTGTTCTAATGACTGGCTTCCCAAAACTCTTTGGCTTCCCCAAAGATATTCACAAAGCTATGGCTTCCCAAATCTCTTCGGGCGTTCTTTCCTCATGCTGCGGCCAATTATTCTGGAGGCACAATCCTATGGAACCACAGAAATAGGATCAACGGTCCTTGTTCCTCATTGAGATCTACAGCCCAGTCTCTTCCTTCTAAAATTTCAGGCTTCGACACTTCGGTAAATTTTGAACAACCACCACGCGAATCCTATGGAGTGACAAATATTTGAAGTTCACAATCCGACGCCACATGCCCTCAGAGAATCGATGGCTCTGATTCACTTTGAGACTCCAGGATTCGACAGTTCCTGAGTATTCACACATGCAAATATTTAGAGTGAAATCCTTCTGAAGTATCAGATCTCCTGACACACGTCCTCCACTACTAATGGTTATGATGAACTCCTTGCGCTTCGGCCTTCGAGACTTCTCAATTCTCGCAATGAGCCTTCCTCTGAAGTGACAGATCTTCTAACACCTGTCCTCTGAGATCAACAACTTGGGTGAACTCTGGGCTTCGGGCCTTCTGGAATTCTTTTTCCAATTTTTCTTTGAAGGGGCTATCCTCTGAAGTAATAGATCGCTCGCCATGCGTCCCCAAACAATGGACGGTTGAGATCCTCTCTGTTACTCTGATCTTTGAGGATTTTTGAAGCACCAAGCTTCAAATCCTCTGGAGTGGCTATCCTCTAAATTTTACGATATACTGACACACGTCCTGGTTTATGAACAGTTCTGATCTCCTCCGACTCCCTGCAACTTCATGGGTCTTTAACCTTTCACGCCTACTTCCTTCTGGTGTGTTAAACCTATGGAGTACAGAATATGGTGCCATGTGGTCCCCGACGTCAATGGCTAGGATGGAATCCCTACAATACTATACCCCAATTCCTCTGGAGTCTGAAGTCCCAGACTCCTGGAGTTCTGGTCACTTCACCAACCACTTTGGCTAGGAGGACTCGTGTCGGGGGCTGACACATGTGAGGGGCCAGGGGTGACACATGTCACATTCTAATGGGTCTATAGGGTATATGATAAACACGAATCCAGGTGACACATGGTGCATCTACCGTGGGTCCACGTCACCCTGGGTGACATCACTATGCCACATCACTCAAGACTGACAACCTTCTAACATCCCTCAGATTTCATAGTTGACATCCGAACACGTAGACCCATAGATCTTTGACTCTTGTCACTTTAGGCTTCGGTGTTCGGGAGTTTTGCGATGCAGACTCCTCCTTTATCCTAAAGTTGGCCAATGTTGGGGTGACTACATTGTGAATCTAACGGCTAGGAAGGAACCCAAAGGTTCCCCAGATCTATGGTCCTGGTTACTTCGTGAATTCGACATTTGGGGGTTTTGGCTTTACTGCCACTATGTTCTCCCGAAGCAAGATTTCACTGAAGCACTATGTGCGAGTCCCTCCTCCTAAATGATCGGATGGTAGGAAGGTCTCCTAACGATTCTCTTGAATCAGTCATATATAGGGACAAAGGTTACTCTCCTTCTCCCTAGTCAGTCTCTATTTCCTGCGACCAGAACACACTCTTTTTCACAGTTCCTCCTCGAACCCGAGAGCTCAATCTCTCATCTCTGCACTCTTCACAGGCCTTCCTCTGCCCACCATGCCTTCCTTTCTTTCCTTCCTCAACAAGATTGTGTGTGGCCCAAATTCCCAGTCCGTGGTTAGGTCTAGAAGCCTTAAAGATGAGTGGTCTACCCCATCCCCTCATTAATTCTTGAGGAGGTCTTCCCACCTACCATCCTGATTGTAATTAATTCATGGGTCAGAGGGTTGTTCTGATCCTGAGCAATTAAATACAACAAAGTAATGGTCTGGTGGAGGTTAACGCAACCATTCATGGTCCCCTTCACCATCTCTTTCATAGCATTCGTGGTCTCTCTTAGCACACCCCCCTTCCAACAATCATGCAACACTTATCCATTCACTAGTAAATAACATAATTTACATTCATTGACATTTTATGAAAAGGTCCATCAAATCAAACATTCACACATATTGAGTTTTCCATAGTCTCTTGGCCCATATAGTTATATTTACAAACTGGGGGAAACAAGGGTGTTACATTAAGATACAAGAAAATTTTGATATTCCATTATTTGAAGGAATGATGGATGCAAATGTTGTAGATAAATGGTTGAATCTGCTCAAAGGGTATTTTTCAGTCCACAATTTTTCTGACAGGGAAAATATTACTTTTGCACTCCTTAAGGTCATCCCCCATGTTAAGGATTGGTGGGATACTTACTTTGATCAAAGGTCCATAGAGGAATTTTCAATATTTGTGGTCGCCCCTACATGGGATTCCTTCAATGATTCCATTAAAGAACAATACTACCATTTTGGAACCTACGAGGACCAGTACACAAGATGGACCATGCTGCCTCAGGAAAGGGACCAGACAATACCATATTTCACCAATATTTTCCATACCTTGCGCACCAAATTGGGTATCAAAGACTCTGAACAACATATGGTGCTCAAATATCATGACTGTATACATAGATACATTCAAATAAAAAATGGATTTTCTAGACATCGCATCATTAGGTGTGACTTATAGATATGGTGTCAAGATCGAGCATAAATTTAAGTAGACGAGGCGAGAGTTTGGATCTGCAAACTCCTCACAACTAAAGCAGGGAAAAGGCAGCCCCAACCCACAACATAAGGAACAGAGCAAAGATGGCCACTCTCAGAACAACCAATCCAAGCCACAACCCAAGAAGGGTAATGAGAAGTCGAAGAAGGACACGAGAAATTGATGCGAATATCATAAAATCCTTTGGCACAACACCGAAGAATGTCCCTCGAAGCAGTCACTACTGGCTGAGCTGAAAGATTTCGAGTCAGAGGCAGATTCTGACTCTGAATCAAATCCAAAAGGAGGGAAGAAAATTATTGATGTCGAACCTAGTGCCACTATCGCTACCACCAAAGTCTATCCAAGTGAACTAAAAGAACCAGAGGAAGGGGAATGCCTCTTTCACTCACATATGTGGGTAAAGGGGGCTCTGCTTCATTTCATTGTCGATAACGACAGTCAAAGAACATGATCTCAACAAACGTTTTAAGGCAGCTGGACCTGTCGATGACACCACACCCGCAACCCTACATCATCAGCTAGCTTCGCTAAGGAAGAGATCTTTGTGTCAGCCAACAATGTCGTTTTCCCTATGACATCAAGCCCTTCAATGACTAAGTATTGTGTGATATTTATCCCCTTGAAGTTTGTGATGTTCTTTTAGGACAACCATATTTGTGGAAGCGACATGTTATGTATGAGTCTAGACCCCACAATGTTATTATTACTTTGGGTAGAAAATTGTACAAGATACCAGAGGTAGCGACGCCTACCACTACTTCTTTAATCTTTGTTAAGTAATGTAGTAAGGTCATTTCAGAGACTGGGAAGTTCATCTTCTTTGTGATTCATGCTCACTGTAAGTAGAAGGTCACTACCACATCTGTGACCTATACAAAGAGCCTCTCTTTGCAGCAAAAGCAAGTGGATGGGATCGTGGAAGAGTATAGAGACATCTTCTACTCACCCACTTGGGTACCAATGCACTGTTAGGTCAAGCATCCAATTTATCTAACCCCTGGTGCACCTCTTCCTAATGGACCCGTCTATTGTTGCTCGCTGATGGAAAATGATGAAATCAAGTGTCAGATCTAAGAGATGTTTCAAAAGGGGCATATCAGACCCAACTCCTCCCCTTGTGGAAGCCCGATTGTACTCGTGCACAAGAAAGATGGGACCTGACAGCTATGCATTGATTACAAAGAATTAAACGAAATCACATTTAGGAATCGGTACCCAATTATCTGAATTGATGACCTTCTTGAACAACTCAAGGGGGAAAATTTCTTCAACAAGATTGACCTAAAGTCTAGCTACCACCACCATTGAATCGACTGATGTATGGAAGAAACCTTTCAAATCTAAATAAGGTCTCTTCGAATGGTTGGTCATGCCCTTTGTCTTAACAAATGCACCAACAAATTTCATAAGGTTGATGGATGATGTATTGAGACCCTTCACCAACTCTTTTGTGGTGGTATATCTGGATGACATCCTCATCTTCAACAGAACTTGGGAGGAGCACATGCAACATATTCAACAAGTTTTGAGCACTCTGTGGTAGCACATGATATATGCCAACTTGGAAAAATGCTCCTTTGGCATGAACAAAGTCCAATACTTGGGCTACATTATTGATGAGCATGGGGTACATGTGGATCCAAATAAGATCCAATTCATGCATGATTGGCTAGCCTCGACCACACTAATTGAGCTTCAGAGATTCTTGGGACTTGCCAACTTCTACTAATGGTTCGTCTTGGTATTCTCCCATATTGCATGGGACCTCAACCGAGTGACCAAGGGTGGTGTAAGGGAAAAATTTTCATGGGGGACGACACAACATAAAACATTTTATGATCTGAAGCATCACTTGTCCTCATCTCTAGTACTCTCTTTATCTGATCTAACCGTTCAAGATTGATATTGATGCATTTGACTATGTTGTAGTCATAGTTCTCACTCAACACAGTGATCCAGTAGCATACCATAGTGAGACGCTCTCAGATACCGTCCGTAAATGCCCCACCTATGAAAATGATATGTATTCCATTGTAGAAGCATGCCATCAATGGAAAAATTACATTCTGGGAAAGGAAACAATCATCCACATCAATCACAAGCCTCTGCAGTTCATACACACACAAGGGAAGTTGCAGAACAATTGCCATCAAAAGTTGTCCACATACCTGCAACAGTTCCATCTCAACATCAAGTATGATATAGGGAGCACAAATTGTGTCGCTGACTGCCTCAGTTGACCTCCTGTGGCCGCACTCACCACCGTGCTCCATTCATGTGGGCATGATGCATCTGAGTGGTTCCAACTTTATCAACAATATCCTGACTTCGCCACCACCTATCATCTCTTGGGTACATTCACGAATGTCACCGATTTTCACATTCAGGATGGACTGTTATGCCATGTGGGCCACCTTTGTATTCATTTAAGTGAGCGTGCAAATATGATTTGGGAGGCTCATTACAGTCGGATGACAAGACATTTTGGTGTGGAGAAAACTGTGGTCGTTCTACATAAACATTTTTATTGTCCAAAACTTTGACAGTACGTCAACAATTATATCAGATGTTGCACTATCTGTGCCATTTCCAATCCAACCATCAAGAAGTAAGGCTTATACACCCCTCTTCCTACTCCCGAGAGTCCTTGGGAATCCATCTTGATGGATTACATGTATTGCCTTCCATCCACCAAGTAAGGCAATGATTTTGTATTTGTGGTGGTTGATCGGTTTTCAAAGATGGCCATTCTCATAGCCTGCAAGAAGGCCATTCTCATAGCCTGCAAGAAGAGCATCACAACGACGATAATGCCAAGCTATTCTTTGAGCAAGTGTGGGTCCATTTTGGGATACCACAGACCATCATCTTCGATTGGGACAATATGTTCCTCAACACATTTTGGTCGAGTCTCTGGTTACTCTTGGACACCAATCTCACTGATCCACTGCCTTCCACCCTCAAACCGATGGCCAAACAGAGGTAATCAATTGGATGATTGTGCACATCATGTGCATGTATAACTCTAAGCATCAACATACATGGGATGGGAGTCTTCCCTATGTTCAACACAGCTACAGCAAGGCTCTCCATAGCTCCACCGACCATAGCCCATTTCAGGTGGGACTGAGATTCCAACCCTTGGGTTCCATTGATGTTGCACTACCTCATGCAACCACACAGACATAATATTCCCATGTCCAGTCTGAGGCCAACAAATCCACCAGATTCATTGAGTGGATTCAACACATCCGCTAACAGGTCCATGAGATTTTTCATAAATCCAATGTTAAGTACAAGCAGTGCCATGATCAACACCGAGTACCACACAAGTTTCAGGTGGGAGACAAGGTCTAGTTACATTTGCATAAATAACGCCTTACAGGGCCCCATCATAAGCTCCATCCACTTCACTATGGACTTTACACTATCACCAAGGTTGTGGGTGACAATGCTTTTGAGCTCAACACTCCCCCCTCCCTTGGCTTGCACCCAATGTTCAATGTGGACCTCCTCCAACCATATTTTCCACCATTATTGGACACCTCAAAGATCGCAGAAAAATTGACACCAACAGATCTCAACCCTGACTGCATGAAACAAGCATCCACTGATCAAATAGTGGACACATAGGTCAAGGGAACTCGCCAACAAAGGATCCAACTTTATCGGGTTGTCAAGGCAAGGTAGCTCCTGCACCAAGGCAATTGGCTCACCCGAGGCCAAATTCAACATAAATTTCTTCACCTGAAGGGGGCACTCAATGCAAGGGATACCATTGCTTCCTAGGGGGGGACGACTGATCCAGGTGGATATTGGTGGCCACCCACCTATTCCAACTGGCTCATCTTGACAATTTTTAGTTCAACACATTCTTTTTTTATTATTTTTAATTGTGGGTTATACACTTACGGGGTTGTATGAAGCCATACACAGCTTTCAGGTGGAGATTGGTGGCCACCCACCTAATCTATCCGGCTTATTTTGGAAATTTTCATGTCAGTACATCTTTTTGTACTTCCAGGGTCGTTTTGGGGATTTAAACAATGTTTTTTTGGCTTGACACATTCAAACTGTGGATGGATTCAGAGTTTGATGACATAATGTGTAGTTCTTGAAAAGACCTTTCCAACGTGCTATCACGTGCCTAAAACGAAGGTTGTATGCAAAAGTTACGACCCCGGGAAGTTGAGGTACCAACTTACCCATCAGGGCCCACATAACTTTTGGTGTTTCATCTCCTAGGGTTAATTTTTTTAATGTCTAGGGTTTTGGCATTCATGAGTAATGTTAAAAACTCCTATGGAGCCTCATTGTAATGATTCTTCTCAGATGGATGCGCGTAGCAACCACATCTCTTCTCAGAGATAGCTACCACCATTCAAGCAAGTTGTTTTCAGTTCTATAGTTTTACAATTTTATCCTATTTTATTTATTCAATAGAAGTTATTGTTCACTAGATATATGTTGTTGTTCTCTGTATCTTTGTGTTATTGTATTCAGTCTGCTATTCATTTCGTTCCTCTCATAAATCTGGATCACAATCAAATGAAATTATGAAAGTTAGAAAGAACCATCATATGTACAAGTAAAGAACAACCCACTTTTCTTAACATTCAAATCTTAATTTTGTACATTGTAGAAAATCTCCAAAGCGCATAGGTTATATTAAATTGCAATGTAACTACGAACAATTTGATATTTTTTTTAAATATAAAGCAATATTTTAGAAGTACTCTCTCCTTCATATCAAACTACTATCCTAGCATGTTTAAATGTGTGCAAATTCTATTATAATTGCGATATAAGTCCCATTGAACATATGGTAACTTATTGGACCCACGTTGAAAATAATGCACTATATAGTGTTAACAGTCTTACATCAAACTATAAAAACATTAGACATTACAACATTGATTAAAATATTGTGTCATCACCAACTTGTTCGACCTAGTGGAATAGACCGTTGCAACTTCATTCTTGTCCAAGTTTCATAAATTATGTTCCAATCTACCTCATGCAATTTCTAAGATGTTGATAGAGATAAAAACATTAGTGTCTAAGGTTTCTAAACAAAGTCTATATCTATCATCATTTTTTATATGGTTCAACTTAGATAATCATCTTTCACAACTAGTAGTGCTTGTTGGAAGAATAAGAACAATTTGCCACAATTTAATCAAATTTGGAAAAAAATCACACCACTCAAGTTCACCTCCACATTGTTCCCATGCTCCAAACATGTTTCTCTTTGGACATGCCTGATGTAGAGTGACACCAAAGCTTTCCATTTCACCTTCACATTTTTCAGTATCAATTATTGGTGAGTCTCCAATATCAAATTTTTCACAAAGGCATAACAACCATTATTTTGTTTCAAAATCTCTTTCATTCTCTTGTTCAAAGTAACAATAGGGACTAAAAACTTTAACTACATTGTATACAAGAAAATATGTAAACCTATCATTGAGACAATCAATCAACTTTTTGATAAATAATTTGCCTAAGTGAATACAATCTTCCATATTACTAGAGCCAAGTGAATTCAAAATAGGTTCAAATCTTAATGAATACACATCCAAAGCACATGTATTATCAATAAACTCCAACTTTTTGTTTTCCAATTTCTTCAAGAAATATGAAACACGTTGAGAAGCAACTCCAAATATACCTCGCAAGAATCTCCTACAAAGAAGTTCAATAAGCACATCTAATTGCATACCAATGGATGTTATATCAATATGTTCGTCTTGAAATCATTGACTCAATTTATTCAATTTAGTAAGAACATCAACATGCAAATGGATACAAAACAAAATTTGAAATATTGTTCCCATTTCATACATCTTTGTATCATCATGTTTCCATTCCTGTAACAATGTTGACATGATTTTAACAAGCTTGTTCATCACTTGTCCCCTAGAAATCCCTAGAAAGCCATTGGATTTGATGAATTTGAAATACTTGTAGCTTGTCAATTTGAAATAATTCTCACAAACTCTTAAATTCTCCATGCCTCTTTATAGATTTTCCTATCCATGAATATAATTTATTCGCTATCTTTTCAATATAATTAAACTGGGGAAAATAATTTGAAGCTCTATTATAGTTAAGGCCTCAGTATGTGTTACACAATGAATACATAACATATGAGGCACTTCATGAAACAACTTAAAAGCCAAATATTCACAAATATCTCTCATAGATGAAGCTCCATTTAACCCAACTCCTACCATTTAATGTTTTGATAACTTTATCTTAGATAATAACCCTAATAGTGCTTCATACATGGATTATGTAGTGTTGTCTTTGATTTTCAGAAGTCAAATAATTTTTTCCGTGTGTGACCCTCTTCCTCTATCCACTAGATATGTTATATATACATTCAAGTGTTGCTCCATTGTTCTATCTGTTCTTTCATCAACCAAAATGGAATAAAAAGGGATACATCAAAAATTTTCCTAGTAAATGCATTTTGATGCAAGTAAAAACAGTTTATCAGATGTAATATTAGTACTTGTGCAAGTCACATAAATATTTGTACTTTTCTAAAGGTAAATTATTGATAGCCACAAAACACATAGTTTCCATAACACTAATCATTATGGATTTTTCAACATCCACCATAAGTTCAATATGCTTTATGATGGGTAAACATGGTTGCCTCAATTCATATTCCACTAGTTGAATTGAAAATTTATGAGCCTCAGATGATGCATGAACATTTAATCTATTTAATTGGATTTCACTACTACCTTCCCTTGCAAATGGTGTATCTCCTTTGAATTTAGCACGCCATAAACACTTGATGCACTCTTTACCATTTGGACCTATTATTAGATAAGACCATTTGTGCATTATAAACTTTCATGCATGTTTGAATGATCTTTTGGGATCTATTCCTTTTCCTTTCTTTTCTAGAGGACCTCCTTCTTGAATCTTCATATCAATTTCAAAATCAACATATTCTTCAACATTTGCATCATGTTCACTCAAGTTAAATGCATCATCAAGATTTGTTTGTCTTCTATGTTTTTTAGGTCAACTGATTCAAGACATTGTTTCTCTATAAATTATCTCATTTCACATGGGAGAAAATTCATTCATAACTCTCCATAGAAACCCATCAGAATATTTTAAATTGTGAATGCAACTAGGAAAATGAAACTCTCTAAACATCTACATTTTCTCTACAAGTGTAGAACTTGAAATCATTTTCACAAAAATACTAAAATAAATATGAAAAGATTTCTTAGTTTTGCATTACTACTCAAAAAATGAAACACCAAGAAACACAAACATGGAAGGAAAAATATTCAAAAAAAGAGTTTCTTTTATGTTCATATCTTTGTAACTATAAGATATAGTTAATTTTTTATTGTTGGAAAACACGATATAAAACAATAATAAAAATTCCAACCCCCCCAAAAAAAAAAAATTAAAAAATGGGAAATTCCCTTTTTTTAACAAAAAATGTGACATTGAGAGTTCGAGATGTAGTGTGTATTTCATTGTTTGACTTGCAAAATCATAAATAAACAACCCAACCATCAATTTCTACTAAATTCAATCCAATTCTAATATTTTCCTAATTTTCGCTACCTTTGACATATCACTTCCAACAAATTCTTGAAAAAAAAAGGAAAACCCCCAAAAATATTCTCATTATCCCCATTGTGATAACTTAAGATATATATATTTAATGACACTTTAAAGCAGGGTGACATTTCTATTGTGAAATATAAAACAACACAACTTAAAAAAAAAAAACTATTGTGAGTTGTGATGTTGCAAATACTTGAAAAATGAAATAGTCATTGAATGTGGCAGGTGTGAGACTGAGAGACAACAATGAGTTGCAGCGTTGAAAGATATTGATTCAGTGGTTTCAAAATGAGTGTTGAAGGAGATTGATTGAGTCACAAGTGGATTCAAAACAAGCAACCATAGATCGAATAAATTATTTTGATATTAATCCTTAATACTTATGCATTCATAACTAATCAATAAAATTAAAGTGGGTTATAGGATTTGTGGGATTTTCAATCTCAAATGTTTAATGATGCCATGGCCATGCACTCTTCATCCACCTACCACATTTAAATTTTAATTAAAACAAAAGAATTTAAGTTAAACCTGCGTGAACACGTACATATTTATTACTACACATTAAAATAAATTTATTGTCCCAAAAAATTACATGTGAATAGGTGAGTGCACTAATGACCATTCATTTTTAATCAATGGCCAAGATTTATTGGCTCCATAATGTATGAGGG
>JZKD02S0503631.1:31473-65063 GCA_000966675.3 Picea glauca | reverse complement strand
CAATATCCACTTGGATCACATTGTAATTAAGAGTTTACACAAGGAGGTCAATTACCTAGAGTTTCTATATACATGACCCTTGTCCTAGTTATTGTTTTCATCTATGTACGGAAATTTCTAAGCTCCATAGGTTATAAATGTTTTTCAATTGAGTTCTTCATATTGTCAATTATTTTTTTGTTTCTGAAAATTCTTATATATGAACAAATGCTTAAAGTTGCTTCAATTTGCGATTTTAGGATTATGGATGGATATTATTGACTAATTTTCTCATTGAATCTTGGGATTATTCATCTTGTGTTTCTGGTTAGCTTTTATCATTCATATCTTAACATAATAGGAGTTGATTAAATTGAAGTCAAGCCTAGATTAAGGTAGAACTTGGTTACCCTAGTGGGTGGTGAAAGAAGACTAAATTTGTCTCTAGATAAGGGTACCTCATGCTCTCATTCAACAAGGACGAGTGATACAGATTCTTATATTCTCTCAATTTCCATATTTTGATATCAATCTTTGTATTTTCATTATGCGTCTTTTCTAACTTCTTTTTCACTTACATGACTATTTAGTTTTACATATTTCATGCAGTTATAGAAACGTAAGCTAAGAATATGCCAATTGTTCAGAGCTCAAGAAAATATGGTTATGAATAATTGAACTAGAATTTCTTTTAGCTTATTTTACGAGTTGAGTTTTCAATTGCAAACTTCAGTCATCAATTTCATCCCATTTAATAAGTATAAGATCAATTTCGTCTATATACAAGCTCAAATATTTAATGAATTTCTAAAGCTTTTGGTATCCATTTATATAGAGATTGGAGACTCTTAGAAACATAAAAACAATAGAAAAGATAAAAAGCACATGGATATTAGTAGAAACAATATATTTACATAAATGAAAACATTATAAAATTGTTTTAAAATAGAATTAAATATTTGAGAAAATAATTTTTTTTAATAAAAAATTCTACTCTTTAATAGTTTTAAAATAAGATTAAATACTGATAATTTTTTATTTTTTATTTTTAATAAAAAATCTCACTCTTTCATAGCTACATGTTACTTTGTAATACAAAGACATGGAAGGTGGAGCGAGATCCTTCCTTATATCACAAAGACATGGACGTTGGATTGGGATTCTTCCTTAAATAATGTGCAATTCACCTAACATATGGTATGAAATTTTTATCCATATTATGAACTAGCAAGGAAGTAATTACATTTCGAGGGGGTGTAGAATACATGTTAGGAGAATGCTCCTTTATTGAGGGATAAAGTTTATAAGATTGCATAGAGGGCATGCGTATATATCATAGTTCATTACTGATTAGAGGTTGCATTTTTAGTGGGTAGGTTTACCTGAAGTTATGTTAGTTGTATAGTTCTTTCTATTGGAGTAATTAACTCCTACTTGTTTTTTGTTTAATATTTGATATTCCTCGTGATCATAGAATGTATTAGTTATTGTAATCTCTACGTGAGATGTTTGGTTACGAGTTTGTTATACGTACACCCTATTTATGTGTGAAGTTGAGAGATTATCTCAACTAAATGGATTGTATGGCTAAGATAACCTATCTATCTTAAGCCAAAGATTAATGTATTTATACTAATTGAATAATAAGATACGAATAGTTTTTGTGTGTGCAATGATTTTCTAAGTCCTTCAAACCCTACAACCATGCAAGTGAGTGGTAATGGGACACACATCATGTGGCATATTGTATTTACTCAAGTACTATTTAGGGATGGTTCATATAACCATCCATAACAACAAAACAATGGGTTCTTAAGTCAATGTGTTGGCTAGAACTCAAAGTGCTTGTAATTGCTAAAAGACATTTCATTTTATATAGAAAAATCAATGCTATGGAGCCATCAATATCTTGGGATCAGGATTGATTCAGAGGATCCAAGAACCCATTAGTGTATAGATATGTTGCATCAATGCAAGTTAGTTTATTTTTCCTTTAGTCTGGATAGGTTCAATGCAATAATGCCTTGTGGGACGTTTGAGTTATGATATACAATTGCATGGATTTATTGATTCAGATTGGGCAGGGAGTGCAAATGACAAAAGAAGTGCTACTTGGATATGTTTCAGTTTGAGCTTTGCCACAATGTTATGGGCTAGCACAAAACATAATTCTGTTGCACTCAGCACTGCAAAATCATAATATATTACAGTTTATGATGCTTGTACGGAAGCAATGTAGCTTTGTAAGTTGGTTTCTAAACTGTCTGATCAGGTGTTGAATTCGACCATGATATATTGTGATGATCAGAGCTATGTGAAGCTTTCAGAGAACATAGTGTTCCATGACAGGTCAAAGCACATTGAGATCAAGCATTATATTCTCTATGATAAAGTCCAAAGGGGAGAAGTGGTTCTCCAATATATCTCCACAGATGAGCAGATAACATATAATTTGGTAAAGCCTATGTCCAAGATGAAAATATTGTGTACTGATGGGTGTTATATATGCACTAAAAACACACTAAAAACCCTTAATTAAATTGTCAACCCAGGGTAAGTAAACTTAGAGTTGTAGAAAAATATATGTCAAAGGTAGAAGGGCTGGTAGTAGTATATTCTAACTGAGGAAGTGGCTATATAAGGCTAATCTACTCAAGCAAAGCTATCTAATGAGAAAACCCTACTATGCAACTTGAAACTATGTAACCTAAGTACTTTTGGGCCAAGGATCGATGGATAGTTCTAAGAAGACAAATAAAAACCCTATGTAAAGCAAACTAGTTCATAATAAGCAAAAACAACTATTAAGCATAACAACAAGCAAATAATAAAAGCAAACTACTTTAACTTTCCAACCTACATTCAATGAGTAACTACCTTATGAAAGCAAGTAAATAAACAAGCAAGCAACTATTCTACTAAAGCAAGCAAACAAGTAAGCAAAGACAACTAACTAACATGTTAAAGTGAATAGACAAGTAAGCAAAACACTAGCTAACCTATTAAAGAAAATAGACAACTAACTACTTTAAGATAACTTCTACTGCAAGTAATCAAATTAAAACTTCTCATTGAACAACTATCTAGCCTAAGAGGCAAGTGGACTATATTCTTAATTCAAAACTATTTCTAGTTCATGAAAGGAAATCTATTTAATTGAAAGCAAGAAGAACTACCAACTAATTCTTAATCTATGATAAGAAAACTGTTCTCTAACCTATCAAAGCAAAAGACTACCTATCCTACATCAACAATAAAACTATTTCCTAAGCTATGAAAGCAAGAAATTATCTCTTCTGATCTACAAAAGCAAGAAACTATCTTTTTTAATCTATGAAAGAAAGAAAACTATTCTTTAACCTATGAAAACATGAAAACTATCTTTTAACCTATGACAATTCAAATATAATGTTGGTGGTTGTGTGAATGTCTTTGGTGTCGGATGATATCTCGATGACACTTGACAACAAAGGACAATTCAAGCGGTATAAGCTCAATACTGATCTCAATAGCAAAGTGAAAGGTATGGATTAAACAATCCAAGGAGAGTTTAGCCATGACAAAAGCAATCGTCAATTACCCTGTATATTCATGTATAAACCATCAACAACATAACGAGATCATCATTATACTTCTATACTATGTAAGAAAAATTAGATTCAACCATTAACTAAGAAATTTAATTGCAATTTAATTCTAGGAAAGGAAATTACATAAATTGAAACTATGCTACATCTATTCTAACAATTCAAAGTTCAAACTACAATAAGAAAATGCTTAAGAACATAAATTTAAAACATGACATTAAAAAGTAAACTAACAACTACATTAATCAACAACTAGCTAAGCCAATTCTACATAAAAATGAAAAAAAACAAGTTATGATTAAAAACTGGAATTAACTCTATCCATCCATCAAATCATTGTCAAAGAGAACCCAAATAAAAACTCTATTCTAGTCTAATTAAAACTTTGTTTTAAACTTGACTATAAAATCATAAAAGAAAACATAATCTAATATCTAATTGTGCATGGGGTTAGTCTAGGGATTTGCAAATCCGTTCCTAATCTATAAGATCAATTCATGTTAGCACAATTCTTCATTCTAACATGCAATAGAGATTCAAAGTAATTAAACTACAACAACAAACTAATTAACACAATAAAACTGTATGTACAGGAAATAAAGAGAACAACTAAACTATAAAATGCATAAACAAACTAAAGAACAGTTACCAGACTGCTGGTGGGCCCCCCAGCAAGTCATGGTCACTTTCTAAAAGAACACCACAAACTCAGCAATTCAAATTCACCATGAAAACTCAAAAACAAAGTTCTTATATAATTTGGCAATGTAAAATAGCAAAACAAAGTAAAATTGTATTTTTATCTATCACATCGATGCTTCTACTACTAAACAACTATCTGACCATCCTAGTAGTATTTATAAGCTTACAGACCAAGTGGTCGACCACAGGAGGGTTGAAACACTTCTAAATTCGACAAATTACAATAAATGATGCCCTAACTGCTAAAACAGAACGAGCCAATAATTGCTCAGCTGAACAACCAAAACTGAGTTGTCGGGAGCTCAGTAGCTGGAGGAGAAAAGCATAAACAAAACCCACGCTCCCGATTCGCCCATCACTGGACACCAATATCATAACCGCCAAGTCGCCCTCCGTTTTTGTGCAATACGCAGTGTTGGACAGAGTGTCGGATCGGGTACCAGAATAAGTGTTGGAAGGAGTGTTGGATCAAGTGTCGGAAGTAGAAATGTGGTGCGTTTTCGCCCTGTAACATCAAAAAAACATGAATTAGCTCTTGGTAATCATAAAACGTGATGAATTATACCCAATAATGACATTAAACATGAATCACACGTACCTAGTGGAGATCATACCGTTTTAACATTAAATTCTTCAAAAATCTCCTTCAAAATATGAAAAACACATATGTACATGCGACAAAAGTGTATAATAAACATCATGAAAGTGATCATATCTTGGGCCCAACATTACCCCCACACTTATGATTTTGCAGGTCCCACTGCAATAAAAAATAAGTTACCCCTTGTGACTAGGCTTATTGAAGAGGACCAGCTTTGGAAGCTTCTCCTTCTTGTTGCGAAGACTTAGCCTTGTGCCTCTTGTGTTGCTTTAGCTGTGCTCTAAGGTTGCGGTTGGATTTGGTCATCTCATCGACCAATCGTTGAAGAGAGTTAACTTTTGTTTGAAGGACTACATTGTCATGATGAAGGTGTGTATCTATTGTCTTCCTTTCCTCCAACTGTTGGAGAAGCTAATGGTTTTCCTTTTGTAGCTCCTCTATGGTTGGGGCAGAATCTATGATCTCCGAGGAAGGCTTAGATCCTTTGAGGGATGTGGACAATCTATCAGTTTTAGGATCTAGAGTAGGAATGGGTGAAGTAGGAGTGATGGGAGATCGGTAAGGTGAGGTAGGTTCTGATTTTGTTTTCCTTAGTGGCTCTAATCCATTCGTAGAAACTTCCCTAGATTTCTTGTGGGGGCTCTCAAGGTCAGAGGACACTTGGATCAGGTCCGATGCAGGTGGAGGTTTTTCATAAGTCTTGGTTCTTGTGTGTTGGGTACTCTTCTGAAAGGGTCCTTTACCAAATCGATTGGCTCCCCTCTTGTTTGTGGGAATGATGGGAAAGTCTTGCTGCATTACTTCTTGGAGCTTTTTAGGTGTAGGATCACGAGAGAGTGAAGGCATTGGGGGGTTAACAATAGGCTTCTTTTGGTCTTTGCTCTTGGTATTTTTACCCGATGAAGAAGTAGGGATATCAACAAGCTTTTGGTATTTTTTCGGCAAAGAGAGGGTTTGTGCAAGGGTGTTTGGATTTCTTGGAGAGCAAGGCTTGGATGGAGAGATAGTTTTCAGGCTAAGTGGCGTTTTTCCGGTCTTAACTGTCAAGTGAGGGTTTGAAAATTGGTAGATAAAGGCATCCCTATTTTTCCCCTGTTTTTCTAGTTCGGCAAGAACGAGGAGTTTGATCAAGCCATAGTGGAAGAGACTATTGTGGGGGTTAGTCACATTCTTCCTCACTTGAGAGGACATCTTCTCCAAGATTTTGAGAAAATAGAAGGGGAAGTTCAAAGGTTTGTTGAACAGAAAATGAGCCAACAATCTGAAATGAAAAGCTTTGAAGGTGGAGTATCTACCTTCACATGTAATTAACCTTGTGATGACGATGAGGGGATTGATCAATTATACCTTTATCCACTCCTTAGCATACCCTTTTTCTCCTAAAATGCTCTCGAATTCGGGCTTAAACACTCTGTTATAACTTGAGCGCGGAAATTGGTGGTTTTTGAACCATCTTATATCTCCCATCCTAGGGAGCTTTGTAGCTGCAACAATGGACTCTTCTGAAACTTCAAAGGTAAGAGAACCTACATGTGTTGTCTTACCATCGAAACCGACTGCAAATTGCATGGAGAGGTCATTATCATGGCCCTGGAAGCTAGACAAAAATGGCACCCAGCCTGCATGCAAAAACACTTCTCTGGATTGTGCAAATTCGGGAATGGGAAACAAGTCTGTATAGGAGGAAGGTTTGTATCTTCTGGGCATTGTGACAGAGGTGAAATTAACCAATCAAGGGTGCGAACAGGCCAAGAGATGGCACAAATTGGGCATGATCTGAGCGTGATTTGAACAGGGGACGAATTGGCAGAGGTTGGGCGTGATTCCTTAATGTAGGGCAGAACAAATCGCAAGGGAAAATGGATAAAATGGTTGCCTAGCCTGATTTTGAATCCGCTTATGGTGGAGTACGTTGCACACATGTGCACGCGAACTGCCATGTGTGGGAATTTTGTATTCGATGGCTCATTTTGGGGAAATGTAATGATGTGTGGTTAGATCAATGTCCAAGTATTTTGACTTGGACATTTGATCATAAACATATGGAGCATCTACAATCAATGCCTGCAACTAATTCAATTGAATGTAATTGAGTTCTGATTACTTGGAATCTAGGACAGTTACTGGTGTGTAATTCACATGGCACTTCGTTCGGTACCTCATACGACATTTCATATGGAACCTCATATGGTACTTCATTCAGTACCTCTGAGTTAAATACATTTTCACTTCCTGTAATGGATAGCCTGCAAATTTGAAGTGTTTTTGACGATCACAATGGTTTAATTAGCAGAGGCAGAATGCTCCATTGTGGTTGATTTTGCCACCATGATCACTCAATCCTCTTGCATATGACATATAATGTCAAATCTACAATGAACAAGTTATAGCAAGTAAAAACATGTATTGTCAAACCTACAATGTACAACCTGTAATGAAAGATAAACCGATAAAAGTGATCTGGTCTATTAGGCATATGTTCAGTAATTTATAGCACACAGGAGTTTAGCATTTTAAAAATAAAATGACTATTAATGTAATAACCTGTATCATGGAAATAATACAAAAAAATCTTGCAAAAATCTATTTCTCTAGGCAATGATCATTTACCAGCTCATGAACCCCTCCCCCACACCTAAGTATTGTGACACCGCACAATCCAAAGTATAGGAAACCAATCAGTATCCCCCAATAGCCGAAGATTTATAGTATGTCAAGTGTAGAAATAAATTTCACAGATTGGTCTGACAAGACGGTTATAAGATGGCCCCACCTATAGGATAAGAGATCCTATATATAGATAAGAAGAGATAGGCAAAAGAGTTTCAAGATAGTCTTAGAGTTATTTCCCAATGACAAGTTTATGAGATTCATTAAGATTAGCTTAACCACACATACTTCATGTCATCTTTGTCTGCAAGTAATGACGTACATTAGGACAAGTTTAAATTTATTATTTATTTTTGTCAGATTACCATCCTCACTAGGTAGAATGCCCCGCTGCCAGCAAGACTATTTAGTACTCCGACGGGTTTACCTAGTCATACCACAGGCCGGTAGCCGCTGCCAGCAGACCTGTTCAGTATCCCAACGGGTTAGCCTCTTAAACCCTCAGAGACTGAACCTCCATCTTTTAAGATTTTAGTATAAGATTTCTTTATGCAATAAGATGGGGGAACAACTCTAAAACCAACTTTTTCTTTCTCTTTTTTTTTTTCAATTGGGATGGTATTTATGTTAGAGGATGACTTTTCGTTATATTACTTAGTGTTTTTCCCGATGTAAGGGGTACTTAAGAGGACGTGGACTATCTAAAGATATGATATAATCAAGTTATTTAGTGTGTAGTGGATGGTACCATTGAGAAAGAATAGAAAGGTATCTCTAGGCTCAACTTACTTTCTTTCTTTGTAGTTATTGTGATGTTTCCATGACTAACCGCTAATTAGACCTCCTTGTTACTCTTTTATAAAGACACTTGACTCACTTACTCAGGTTTCTTGGAAAAATTGTACGAGAGACCTCTAGGATTGATAGTTATGGTATCACTTCTTTATACAGTGGTGAAGAGTTTCAAGAGCAACTACTTTAGAATGCCTAAAAATGAGAATTCTTTCAAAAATATGGCTAATTACAGTAAGTCAATATTCATTTGATGCTTTAGTAGACACAATATTCAAGTGCAACAATTTTTGAAGAAAAATCCTTGAAACTGTGTACTCCTGGTGAAATAAATACTTACAGAAATATCTAGAATTGCCTTATTAACAAAATTCAAAAACTATTTTCATATATACAGTAGGAAATTCAAAAAAGTTTTCAAGAACAAGGGGGGACTTCCCCATCTACTAAGGCCAATGCCTTGCCAGTTGACATGACCTGTAGAAAATCCTCTCTGGAAATGGGCTTACGATAAAATTTAAGTCGGTGTCCATTTACCACAAAGGAGACTTGTCCATCATTAATTGTTTTAATTTTTATAGCTCCATTTTCATATATAGTGTCTACCTCGTAAGGGCCCAACCACCATGTGGTGAGTTTTCCTTTGAAGGTTTTGAATCAGGAATCAAACAATAGAGCCCATTCACCAGGTTGGAAGTGTTTCTTCTTAATAAACTTGTCATGCAACTTGCTCCTCTGGTTTTGGACTAATATTGTCCGTTGGATGGCATATTTCCTGATTTCATTCAACTCATTCAATTGTAGGGCTCGTTACTTCTAAGCCTCATCCAGGTTCAATCCTAATTCTGCGGCAATACGGAAGGTCCTTACTTGGAATTCTATTGGTAAAAGTACTTGTTTCCCGTACACTAGCTCATAAGGAGTGTGCCCAATAGTATTTCTCCAGGTGGTCCAGTATGCCCACAAAGCCTCTGGGAGCCTATTAGCCCAATCTCGGTGATGTAACTGAACAATATTGGTCAATATGGCTTCCAGAACTTTGTTTGTAGATTCTACCTGACCATTGTCTTGCGGGTGGTATGAAGAAGATTTACAATGTTTAATCCCATATTTCTCTGTTAGCTCTTTCATCAGCTTAGAAGTGAATTGAGTGCCTTGGTCGATAACAATTTCACGTGGGACACTGAAGCAGGTAAATATGTCTTCATAGATGAATTCAACAAAAAACTTCTTTGTAGCCCTGAATAGGGCTTTTTCCTCTACCCATTTGGTGACATAGTCCGTACAAACCAAAATATAGTTCTTCCTATATTTTGGTGAAATTGGTCCTGCAAAACCGAGGGCCCATTTTTCAAAGGGTTCTATCATAACTTGGGCACACAAAGGCATTTCTTCAGATGACGTAGGTCTTCCTATCCTTTGAAAACTATCACAACTCCTCACATATTTGGCAACATCTTTGAAAATGCTGGGTCAATATTAACCCGAATGTAACACCTTATATGTTGTATGTTTGTCAGAAAAATGGCCACCACATGGTCCATCATGACAGCTTCGTAGTATCTCAGGTACCTCTTCCTCTTGGACACATCTACGAATAATCAAATCAGGACCTGTGTGAAAAAGATCATCACCAACTCAAGAGTAATTAGCACTTTGTGTAATAATTTTCCACTTTTCATGAGGTGACAAATGAGATGGTAACTTCATAGTGGCCAGATAGTTTGCCATATCCGCAAACCATGCGGTATTGACAGAGAGGGAAAAAAATGCTCATCTGGGAAAATATCATCTACATGGATATCATCATCCTCATTTTTTATTCGGGAAAGAAAATCAGCTACTACAGTATCCTTTCCAGGTGGGTCAAGCACAGTAATATTAAATTCTTGCAATAACAAGAGCCACCTAGTCACTCGACCATTAATTATAGGTTTATTCATGAGGAATCTAATGGCGGAATGATCGGTATGTAAAAATACTTCATAACCTGTAATGTAATGACAAAACTTGTTAATAGCATGAACAACTGCAAAGAATTCCTTCTCGGTAACTGTGTATTTTAAATCGACAGGGACAAGTTCTTACTTACGAAATAAATGGCATAGGACTGTTGGTCCTCTTTCTGCCCTAATACCCCTCCTATTGTAGTGTCGGAGGCATCAGTGGATATATGAAATGGGAGATTCCAATTGGGCCCTCTAAGAACTGGTGCCACAGACAACTTAGCTTTCAGGGTTTCAAAGGCAGTTTGACACTGCTCAGTCCAAACAAAATCAACATCTTTTATTAATAATACAAACATAGGCTCAACAATCTTTGTAAAATTTTCAATAAACTGTCGGTAATATCCGGCATGTCCAAGAAATATTTTCACCTCTTTTTGAGTCTTGGGGGGTGGAAGTCTGACGATGACCTCAATCTTTGCAGGATCGACTTTTATCCCTTCAGACGAAACATGATGTCATAGAACCACTCCTTCAGTTAACAACATTTTTCATTTTTCATGACTTAGAGATAGGTTCATTTCCTGGCATCTGATGAGGAATTTTTCTAAGTTGTCTAAGGCTTCCTGGTAAGTGTTGTCATAGACTATGAAGTCATCCATCTATACCTCCACGCAATCATGAATAAGATCGAAAAATATCCCTAATACTACTCGTTGAAATGTGGCAGGAGCATTACACAATCCAAATGGTAAGACCCTATAGGCATAGGTGCCCCAAGGACGGGTAAAGGTAGTCTTGTCCTGGTCCTCGGGTGCTATAAGAATCTGGTTGTACCCGTTGTACCCATTTAAAAAGGAAAAATACTTATTTCTAGACAAGGTATCTAGAAATTGGTCAATGAAAGGGAGAGGAAAGTAGTCTTTCAGAGTGGCCTTGTTGAGTTCCCGGAAATCAACACAAATTCTCCATTTCCCGGTCACTTTCTTTGGAACCACTACAAGCGGGGATACCCACTTACTGTCGAAGATGGGATACATAAATCCGACATTTAACAACTTTTGGATCTCCTCCTTGATTGTGTCTTTGAGTGTTGGGTTCATCCTTCTCTAGGGTTGCCTAACATGTGTTACTTCAATCTGGGTATATATGTGATGGATGCATGTGTCAGGGTGTATACCCTTCATGTCAATGTATTCCCAGGCAAATGCTCCTAATTGTTATTTAAGGATATCTACTAACTATTTATGTTGGTCTGCATCTAGCCCAGAGTTTATATGTAAAAAAATTCCTGGACTAATCTCGTAGGGCATAGTGTAATACATGGCAGACTCATCTATCTCAAAAATAAAAGATGTCGAATACAAAATGGATGGGTCTAATTGTTCTTGAAATTCTTCCCCAAACATGTACTCAAATTGGGGAAAATACTGTGGAAAATCCACACATGTGATAGCAGAAATAAACGAGTTTAGCACATTTTCTGTTGTGTGCTCCTAAAGTGCCCATGCATGGTCACTTGGAAATACAGGCTCTTCCCAGTCCTCATTCTCGTATGGACATTCAAGCCACCATATATTCTCCATAATAGGTTGAATTGGAGGGTAAATGGTGAGCTTATGGATAGAGAGACCATTCGATATGGTCATTTCTCCTTCTCTACAGCCAATAAATGCATTGGTTGTGGCTAGCCAAGGTCTTCCCAAAATGGCAGGATGGCCTTTGGCAAGATCCTTTGAATGAATGACAAGAAAATCTACGGGGTACTCCCATGAGGCTAAAGTAACCATGACATCATCTAAAATTCCTTCAAGTATAACTCTAGTCTTATCTGCTAATTCCAAAATGGCTAGGGTAGGTCGAAGAAGAGGTTGTAACTGTAATTGTTTCAAGGTAGTAGCGGTCATAACATTGATGCCCCCCCCTAGGTCTATGAGAGTGTTTCCAATGGAGACCTCATTAATGGTTATGGTCACTACGGGGTTTCCTGTATTCCCATATTTTGCTAGTTTTGGTTGCTCTGATATGTATTCAGAAAGTCCTCCTATCAAGTGTATTATGGGGGGATCTTTTTGCTTCCTACCTGGCTTCTTGATACACAATTCTTTGACTACCTTACTGTAGATTGGAATGTCTTTAACGGCTTGAAGCAGAGGAATCTTAACACAAATATTTTTCAATTCATTCAAAATGTCAAATTCTGGTCGGGTGGTAGGTTTCTCGATTACCAATTGATCTGGATAAGGAGGGACCTTCATAATTTGTGAAGGATCATTTTGGGGAAGCTTGGGTTCTTGATTCTTTGAGATAATAACATCTTCCCACCTAGTGTCATCTATGGGTTGTTTGGTGGTTTCTTCTTCTTCTTCTTCCTGGATGACTACTAAAGGTCTCTGCCTCTCTAAAACTTTTCTCGATCTTATTCAAATTTTCTGTAATGGAACAGGAGTAATATAATATATCAGGAAGGCCTGCATCTCAACATTGTGAAGAGGTTGAGGGGGATTATTATTAGGATTCAACACTGGTTGTGCCAATAATAGTGTTGGTCTCGGGGAGCTTGTATTTTGATATTGTAGCGGTTGTTGTTGTGGAATAGGAGGTAAAGGTGGTGGAACAAAACTTGGAAGAAGTTGTGGAGTGTTAGGTGGGAACTGAGGATAATGATGGTTGGACATAGGGATAGGTGGAGCTTGAGGATTTCCTTGGTTATGTCCTCCTCTCCATCCTTGAAAGCAAGGATGTTGGTACTGAGTAGACCAGTTTTGCCAACCTGGAGAGTTCCACTATTGTTGTTGTTGATAATAGGGTGGAACTTGAGACTATAGATTCGGGTATGTGGGTTGATTCCTAGGATTCCATGGCCTCCTAGGTGAATAAGAAGACTCCCCAGGATCTCCACTCCTATAGATGGCTAATAAACCAGGCAATGATGGAAATTTTTCAATCACGTGGTCTTCTGTACATAAGCCACAAACTGAAATGTTATCTAATGGGCATTCCCTTGAGGAATGCTTCCTCCTACATCTTGGGCAATATATGCTCATTGCTGCATTTTCCTCCTCCTATTTCTTTTTTATTTTTAGGGTGTCCAACTGGGAACCTATTGTGCTTAATATATATGTCTTGAAGTTCTCTAAAAGGTTCCCTATCTATGCGCTTGTGATACCACTTGAACTAACTGGTTTTAAGATTCTATTGTAAGGGTCCCGAACATTCTTTCTTGTTTTGGCTCTACTCCTTGAGTAATTTTTAGACATTTCACATATTTCAACAAATGGTTTATGAGAGATGTCACTTGATGACATCAGGTTAAGCATCTCTAGATATTCTTCTGAAATTCCTTTAAGGAAAAGAGCCCTAATTGCATCCTTTGGGAGGTCATGGTATTTTGACTTCTAGGAGATATAACTAAATATTTCCATATAATCTTTGAGGGTCTCGTCTTCTAATTGTTGGATTTTAAAGATGTCATTACGAGACTCTTTGGTCTTGCATTAGTCTTGGTACTTCTTAAGAAAGATGTCTTTCATGGCTTCCCGAGACCTAATACTGGATTCTCCCAACCCCATGAACCATCTTAGTGTGGAGTCTTTGAGGGTGGCAGGAAAGAGTTTTAATTTCTGGGCATCTTGTATGTAGTTGTAGCTCCTACACAAGATGTCAAATTCAAATAGGAAGGTGTCTGGATCTTCACTGTTTTTACCTTAAAAGGTAGGCAGTGCTGAGAGGGGAATATTATTCATGTTGACATTTGGAGTGGTGTCTAAAATTGGAAACCCAAGGGTAGTTTTGGTTTGGTTTCCAGTTTATTCTTCCTCCCCGTGTCTCACATTGTTATGGTCCTCCTGATCATCCATATTGGCCTGGTTTCCAAAAAGAGAGTACCTGGGTGGTTTTATCTTTGAAGAAAACAAGGTTTCCCTTTGATGGAAAGGTCTTCCTATGGATTGGATGTATGGGACTCTACTCAAGCCGGTTGAGACTATTGGTGCCAAATTTTCCGTGTCAGATTGAGAGATAATCGCATTGGCTGAACTACCAAACAAAAGATTCACCTGTTCAGGGTCAATGATATCTTCAAAATTAGGATCTCCTGGTGGTGTTGTAAAAGCAAAGATTGTATTGTTTGGTTCTACGAAAGGCTCAAGTGGTCTTGCCTCCTATCCTAATATGATTGATGCTTCAATTTTTTGTTCTATAGTGCTCCCTGTGTTAGTCTCTACAAAGACTATTTTAACTCTTTGATTTGAGCTAGCTCCTGTTTTTCGATATTGGTCTGCAGATTTTATAAGCAGAATGTTCCTTCCCCCAAAGAGATCAGAAGGAACCTTGGTTGAAAGGTCTGATTTAGATTTAATGTATCTACCTTGTGGGTCTCTAGGCCTATTCATGAAAGAAAGAAAAAACAAAAGAAAAAGCTACCATCTGGTTTCTAGGTTTATTCATGAAGATAAACAAAAACAAAAACAAAAATTACAATTGGGTTTGGGGGAGCCTGCAATAGTAGATGCGCAGGTTCTTACCTCTCGTCTTAAAGTTCCCCCGCCACCAATCCAATGCTAAGGTCTAGAAATGATCTATTTTCTAACCATTTCCTACCTTGAGACAACTCCCCTGCAACGACGCCAAAAATGATGGGTGTTATATATGCACTAAAAACCCTCAATTAAATTGTCAACCCAGCGTAAGTAAACTTAGAGTTGTAGCAAAATATATGCCCAAGTTAGAAGGGTTGGTAGTAGTATAGTCTAATTAAGGAAGTGACTATCTAAGGCTAATCTACACAAGCAAATCTATCTAATGAGCAAACCCTACTAAGCAACTTGAAACTATGTAACCTAATTACTTTTGGGCCAAGGATCGATGGATAGTTCTAAGAAGACAAATAAAAATCCTATGTAAAGCAAACTAGTTCATAATAAGAAAAAACAACTATTAAGCATAACAACAAGCAAATAATAAAAACAAACTACTTTAACTTGCCAACCTACATTCAATGAGCAACTACCCTATGAAAGCAAGTAAATAAAGAAGCAAGCAACTATTCTACTAAATCAAGTAAAAAAGTAAGCAACGACAACTAACTAATGTATTAAAGCAAATAGACAAGTAAACAAAACAACTAGCTAACCTATTAAATCAAATAGACAACTAACTAGTTTAAGATAACTTCTACTGGAAGTAATCAAATTAAAACTTATCATTGAACAACTATCTAGCCTAAGAGACAAGTGGACTATATTCTTAATTCAAAACTATTTCTAATTCATGAAAGTAAATCTATTTAATTGAAAGCAAGAAGAACTACCAACTAATTCTTAATCTATGATAAGCAAACTGTTCTCTAACCTATCAAAGCAAAAGACTACCTATCCTACAACAACAATAAAACTATTTCCTAAGCTATGAAAGAAAGAAATTATCTCTTCTGATCTACAAAAGCAAGAAACTATCTTTTTTAATCTATGAAAGCAAGAAAACTATTCTTTAACCTATGAAAACAAAAAAACTATCTTTTAACCTATGACAATTCAAATATAATGCTGGTGGTTGTGTGAATGTCTTCGGTGTCGGATGATATCTCGATGGTACTTGACAACAAAGGACAATTCAAGCGGTATAAGCTCAATATTGATCTCAATAGTAAAGTGAAAGGTATGGATTAAACAATCCAAGGAGAGTTTAGCCATGACAAAAGCAATTGTCAATTACCCTGCATATTCATGTATAAACCATCAACAACATAACGAGATCATCATTATACTTCTATACTATGTAAGCAAAATTAGATTCAATCATTAACTAAGAAATATAATTGCAATTTAATTCTAGGAAAGGAAATTACATAAATTGAAACTATGCTACATCTATTCTAACAATTCAAAGTTCAAACTACAATAAGAAAATGCTTAAGAATAGAAATTTAAAACATGACACTAAAAATTAAACTAACAACTACATTAATCAACAACTAGCTAAGCCAAATCTACATAAAAATGAAAAAAACAAGCTATGATAAAAAAACTGGAATTAACTCTATCCATCCATCAAATCCTTGTCGAAGAGAACCCAAATAAAAACTTTGTTCTAGTCTAATTAAAACTCTGTTTTAAACTTGACTATAAAATCATAAAAGAAATCATAATCTAATATCTAATTGTGCATGGGGTTAGTATAGGGATTTGCAAATCCGTTCATAATCTATAAGATCAATTCATGTTAGCACAATTCTTCATTCTAACCTGCAATAGAGAATCAAAGTAATTAAACTACAACAACAAACTAATTAACACAATAAAAATGCATGTACATGAAATAAAGAGAACAACTAAACTATAAAATGCATAAACAAACTAAAGAATAGTTACAATATTGTTGGTGGGCCCCCCAACAAGTCGTGGTCAATTTTTAAAAGCACACCACAAACTCAACAATTTGAATACACCATGAAAACTCAAAAACACAGTTCTTATATAATCTGGCAATGTAAAATAGCGAAACAAAGTAAAATTGTATTTTTATCTATCACACTGATGCTTCTACTGCTTAACAACTATCTGACCATCCTAGTGGTATTTATAAGTTTACAGACCAAGTGGTCAACCACAGGAGGGTTAGACCACTTCTAAATTTGACAAATTATAATAAATGATGCCCTAACTGCTAAAACAAAGCGAGCCAATAATTGCTCAGCTCAACAACCAAAACTGAGTTATCGGGGGCTCAGTAGTTGGAGGGGGAAAGCATAAACAAAACCCACATTTTCGATTTGCCCATCATTGGCCGCCAATATCATAACCACCAAGTCGTCCTCCATTTTTGTGCAATACGTAGTGCTGGACAAAGTGTTGGATCGAGTACCGAAACGCGTGCTGGAAGGAGTGTCAGATCAAGTGTTGGAAGCAAAAACGTGGTGCGTTTTCGCCCTGTAACATCAAAAAAATGTGAATTAGCTCTTGGTAATCATAAAACGAGATGAATTATACCCAACAATGTCATTAAACATGAATCACACGTACTTGGTGGAGATCATGCCGTTTTAACATAAAATTCTTCAAAAAGCTCCTTCAAAATATGAAAAACACATATGTACATGCGACAAAAGTGTATAATAACCGTCATAAAAGTGATCATATCTCGGGCCCAACACGTACTTAAGGGACAAGTTGGGGCTCATGGAGACGACTTCCTTATTGAAAAAGGAGGAGATTACTCCCAGGTTGGGAGGGAGCACTGATATGTTATTGATTTATGGGCAATCATTTTCCAGTTCGGAAAATGGTCTAGGTTGGGCAGTCACCTTCCAGTCCGGAAAGTGGCCCAAGATTTCTGACGGATAGGCATTTTCCAATTCGAAAAATAGTCCAGATCGGACAATCTTTTTCGTAATGAAAATGGTCTAATAGATTGTTGATGTACCATAGACAGTGATTCCCCTCATGGCTAGTGTGGTGGAACGGTCTAGGACAATCATTCTTCTTGGCAATCACTCTGAGTAGTGTTCAAGTATAATGGTCTGCCTCGTCGGGCAGTTATTCTTTTGAAATTCACATTTGTGAGCAGTTTCAAAGAATGGTTTGTTTTGGAGGTTGGTGCAGGAAATTCATTTCCATAGGAAATGGTCCTGACATTCATTTCATAGGGAAGACTCATTATGTCCAGGTTGCACTGTGATTAGTGCTGGAGGAATGACCTAGTTAGGTGAATGGTCCAGGTTCAACAATTAGGGACAAGCATTCCCTAGGGTAGACTCATTCTCTCCAAGTTGTACTATGATTGGTGTTGGAGGAATGGCCCAGTTAGCTTCATGGTCTAGGCTCATAAACCAGGGACATTTATTCTTTTATGCTTGGGAAGAATAGTCCAGATATCCCATGGATGATTTTTTACTTTCTGAGGGAAGATACTCTTCCAGATCTCATAGATGTGAGTGGAAGAATGGCCCAGATGACTCAATTTGTATCATGATATTGTTTATGCAGGATGATATCAGATGATATGATTGTTGTGAAGACTACATGTCTCTGGACAATAGTTGTATGCTACTATGGTGGATGTGCTTCATTGGTATTCATTGTGTGTCACTGGTTAGTAGTCGTGTGCTCCTAGGTGTGGTTGTGTACCACTGTATAGTATTTGTGTACTACTATGGATAGACACAATTGTGTTCTATTGGATGGAATTGCTCTGATTGCCATGGAGACTATCACTAGTGTTGGAAATGATTTCCAGCTAGATGGATAATCAATATGTTGATGGACATACATTCTCGAGGCGAAGAATGGTCTATGCGGGACTAATTACTGGTGGACATACATTCTCCCTATGGAGAATGGTCCAGGTTGACAGATTGTTGATGTACCATGGGCAACTACTCTTCTAGGACATATGTCCAGATTAGAAGAATGGTCTGTCTCCTTGAGTTCACAGTAGTGACCAGAGTGGAGAGATTGGTACATGACAAACATTTTCGCTGAGTTCACAGTAGTGGCCAGACGGAAAATGGTCCATGACAGTCATTCTTCTAGGATGTATGTCTAGATTAGAAGAATAGTCCTTGTATCCCATGGCGTGGCTTCCAACATTTATTGGAACAATCATTCTTCTAGGACATATGTCTGGATTAGAAGAATAGTTCGTGTATCACTATGTGGAGTGAGTGACTTATTCAACATCATGCCCAATTACTCAAATGGAGTATGGCTTCGAGAGATGGTGCAGTTGATGCTATAAGATGATACTAATAGTGATGATGTTTCTTGTGAGTTGATCTACGTGATCATGAGATAGTCTGTGTGGCTATGATGATGCTACCAGTTGAATGGTCTGTTTTTTCTCAAGACCATTCCCTTTAATACCTCTCTAGCTAGGAGGGAGTGTTGATATTATGGTAGTTGTGGGAGGTATTAACTTCCACGTGTAACCTTTGACAAGACTAGAATATTCTGGGAAGCAGGAGAAACCCTAAAACGTTGGATAATAACCCTAGGAGACAAGTTGACTCGAGATAATATTTAATATTTAGTTATTAGCCTCCAAAAAGAGAAGTTGGCCCAGTCAAGTGAGATAGAGTAGTATAAATGGAGGGCGCTAGAGCTCATTTGTCACTCTCACTCTCACAACTGCATAAGGACTAGTGGTGCACAAGTTTGGAGAGGGAGTGCAGCGATAGCTGCTGCAACTGACATCTTGGTTATGGTTTGGACTTTCTCTTGGTTATGGTTTGGACTTTCTGCTTGGTTTCTGGTTATTCTTGCTTGGTGCACTATCCTTGATGAAAGGTTCGCTAGCCTTGGTTGGCTATTGGTCTGCTACCAAAATTATTTTGTCTGTCAAGGTTAAGGTGCTCGAGGGTGGCCTTTATGCGTATGGTTGGGTGACAATATTGCTATATTGTCTATGGAAAAGCGAGCACATCCCTTTATTTCTAACACAGAGTACTTCTAAAATAATGCTTTATATTTAAAAATAAAATCAGATTGTTCATAGTTACATTGCAATTTACAATAACATATGCACATTGAAGATTTTATACAATGTACAAGAATTAAGATTTGAATGTTAAGAAAAAGTGGGTTATTCTTTACTCGTACATATGATGGTTCTTTCTAACTTTTAGAATTTCATTTCATTGTGATTAAGAGTTTAGACAAGCAAGTCAATTACATAGAGTTTCTATATACATGACCCTTGTTCTAGTTGTTGCTTTCATCTATGTATGGAAGTGGCTAAGCTCCATAGGTTATAAATGTTTTTCAATTGAGTTCTTCATATTGTCAATTATTTTTTTGTTTTTGAAAATTATTGGATATGGACAAATGCCTAAGATTGCTTCAACTTATGATTTTAGGATTATGGATGGATATTATTGACTATTTTTCTCATTGAATCTTGAGATTATTCAACTTGTGTTTCTAGTTAACTTTTAACATTCATATCTTAACATAATAGGAGTTGATTAAATTAAACTTTAAGTCTAGATTAAGACATACCTAGGTTACCCTATTGGGTGGTAGAAGACTAAATTTGTGGCTAGATAAAGATTCCCATTACATTACCTTTGATACACAATAAAACATTTATATTACTAGTAATACGGATGAAACATTTATATTACATTTATATGATTGGTTTCAATGTTCCGAATTCACTTGGCTCTAGTAATATAGATGAAACCTTAGAGTTTTCAATTATCAATTTCATCCCATTTAATAACTAAATTACCAAATATAAGATCAGTTTCGTCTATATACAAGTTCAAATATTTAATGAATTTCTAGAGCTTTTGGTATCCATTTATGTAGAGATTGGAGACTTTTAGAAACATAAAAACAATGAGAGGTTAAAAAGCACATGGATAGTAGTAGAGACAATACTTATATGAAGGAAAAAGCTATAAAATTGTCTTAAGATAAAATTAAATACTTAAGAATTTTTTTATTTTTTTTGTGTAAATCTCACTTTTTAATACTGACACGTTATTTTGTAATACAAAAACATGGAAGGTGGAGCGACATCCTTCCTTATATCACAAAGACATGGACGTTGGAGTGGGATTCTTCCTTAAATAATGTGCAACTCACCCAACATATATGGTATGAAATTTTTATCCATGTGATGAGCTAGCAAGGGGGTAATTACATTTAAGGGGGCTGTAGAATACAGGTTGGAGAATGCTTTTTTTCTTTAGGGATAAAGTTTATAAGATTGTGTAGAGGGCATGCTTATATATCATTGTTCATTAATGATGGGAGGTTGCATTTTTAGTGGGTAGGTTTACGTGAAGTTATGTTAGTTTTATAGTTTTTTTATGTTGAAATAATTAACTTCTATTTGTTTTGTGTTTAATATTTGATATTCTTTGTGATCATAGAATGTATTAATTATTGCAATTTCTATGTGAGATGTATTGTTAGGAGTTTATTATATATACACTTTATTTATGTGTGATGTTGAGAGATTATCTCAACTAAATGGATTGTATGACTAAGATAGCTTATCTATCTTAAGCCAAAGCTTAATGTATTTATATTGATTGAATAATAGAATACAAATAGTTTTTGTGTGCGCAATGATTTTCTAAGTCCTTCAAACCCTACAACCAGGCAAGTGAGTGGGAATGGGACACACATCATGTGGCGTATTGTATTTAATCAAGTACGATTTAGAGATGATTCATATAACCATCCATAACAACAAAACAATGAGTTCTTAAGTCAATGCATTGGTTAGAACTCAAAGTGATTGTAATTGCTAAGAGACATTTCGTTTTATATAGGAAAATCAATGGCATGGAGACATGGGTACCTTGGGATTGGGATTCGTTAAGAGGATCCAAGAACCCATTAGTATATAGATATGTTGCATCAATGCAACATTTATTTTTCCTTTAGTCTGGATAGGTTCAAGCTATGCGTTGTAGATTAATTCCAGTTCCTTTTAATTAATGAAAATATTGTTCTAGTTGCATATATGAGTTAGGTTTTAGTTTAGGGATTCAACACCTTGATTGTATCAAAGCAAGGACCATGTCTAAAGTTACAAGCGATTGTTGAACCTCTCTTTCAATGGTTATAATAGCTGCTATTATTGTTTTTTATTTATGTACTTTTCAATTTCGTATCTATAGCTTTTTTTCTAGATATTTATTTATTTACTCAATGTTTTATTTTCTTTAATGGTTGCAGTTTTATTTTAATGGATTTTGGAGTTAATCTATCCATTCAAATGAGAGTGGAACAATGGTTTCTTTGGATCTTCTTGCCATTGAATGGTTTGTTGTAGCTAGTGTACTTTATTTAGAGCATAGCAATGGCTCCTCTGGATCTCGCTTTTGAATGGTTTGGTGTATAATAGAATTTCCTCAACGAGCATGCAATGTTGATAAATTAGTTAGACTTTCCTCAACGAGCATGCAATGTTGATAAGTAAGATAAGACCTTGTGGTTGCATATACAATGTAGCTCCTCTAAGGTTTATGCATATGGATTGATAATTTAAGTATGTCCTTAGGAATTCATGGCATTAATCATTGGTGCACTACTATGGCCTACCATTGGTACTTCAAAGCTAGCACCCCCTCTTTATCTTCTTGATATTCTACAATGTTAATATCACCATAGATGAGCCACAAGGCCTCATGGAGGTCTTAACTATCCAACACCAAAAGGTTGCATGCTCTTTTGCATCATTGGAAGAGTAAGTTTTGCTCAAGCCAGGATGTTGGTCATCTAGGTTAAGAAGAATCCACACAAGTCTTTGAGTGGGGTCTATGCTTCATCATACAACATTGCTAGACACTTGAGGAGAGACAAGTATTGTGATCCCCCGTTTTTCTTATGTGTGTTTCGAATTAAAAAAAACTTGTCCTTTGATATGGTTCGAACATACACAGGGTTGTTCAACCGGAAAAGGATAAACCCTTTGATATGGTTCTACATGAGTGTGCATTGCTAGCAAATCACTTTTTCCACAAAATATGCCAATATGGACCCTAATTGAAACAAACCATAGAAACCATCATATTTAGAATAAAAAATTTCGGACGCCTTGAGTACCTAGGCACCGTGAAAATATAACGTTGTTGAGAGTGGGATTTGAACCCACGCCCTTTCGGACCAGAACCTTAATCTGGCGCCTTAGACCAACTCGGCCATCTCAACAACTGATAAGTCTACTGAGTAGACAATCTTGTGTAAGACAAAAATGTACTATAAATCATTTCAATCTCTCAATCTCAAACTCAAAATATAACTCTCAAACTTCCTCAGTACATGTTCCACTGCTTCTTTAAAAGAAAGGAAAGATTGATCTGCCCACTCGCACCGTTTTTCAATTTTATTTTCCTGCCACCGTTAAGAACGACGAGAAACGACCTTTGAGGGCTTCTCACTTCCTCCACTGCTTTCCATTTATGGACAATCACTGGCCCTGCTTTGCTTTAATCTGAACAAATACCTAAAGCTGAGACACCGACGATCGTGACGAATACCTAAAGCTTTAAATTTATATTTCCCGTCAGAAAGTATCACGAGGAAAAACAGCTTTAATTTCATTCTTGTCAGGGCTTACTATCAAAAAGTACCGTGTACCTCCGAGCACGAGAAATCGACTGCCTTTGACAAATTAGGTATTCCATTTTCTTTCTCTTCATTTATTCGTTTAAACCCTAAGAACATGAACATGTAATGCAAGCTGAAAGATCGATCCTACATGATTTTTTGGTTCGCTTTTTTAAATTGTTTTAGCTGCTTTGGTTGAGATTCCGTTTTACAAATCCTTAGCTTCCTATCCTTGATAGAACAGGGGGCGGAACATACCTTCYCTCCAACTAAACCACTGCAATTCCAAKAACTTCTTCTCCTGATAAYTTCTTTATGGCTTTCACTGCATWTGACTYCCAAAGAAATGCAATTCCAAGAACTTCTTCTCCTGATAATTTCTTTATGGCTTTCACTGCATTTGACTYCCAAAGAAATGCAATTCCAAGAACTTCTTCTCCTGATAATTTCTTTATGGCTTTCACTGCATTTGACTCCCAAAGAAATGCAATTCCAAGAACTTCTTCTCCTGATAATTTCTTTATGGCTTTCACTGCATTTGACTCCCAAAGAAATAACAGTAACCACCATTTCTTTAAGGGTGGAGTGAAAGAAAGGAAACTACTCTAAATTTTTAAAGTAGGTTTGAGAAAAACGATGAAATCAAAAGTAGGTTTGAGAAAAACGATGAAATCAAAGATCTCAGAAGTAATTTATCAGAAGAACGATCTATCTTAACATTTCAGGGGAGGAAGAGGTAAGTAACATTTCAGGGCAAAAAGAGGTATGTAATACACAATATTGCATTTATATTTCAGAAAAACCATCTTCTAGATTATAGAAAAGATTTCAAGGTGCCAAGCGCTCTTTTCTGATGAAGCGACCATGTGTTTAGATTTATTTTCGTAAATAATTTGGTAGTAAGTTGAAAAGTCTAATTGAAGTTAAATTTAATTTGAAAATATGTAAGAACTTTAAATTTAAAAATAAATAAAATAATTCTCTTACTAAAAATCAAATGCAAAATACATTTGAGAATAATGTGTGAATCTTTTCCCTGATCACTTCAGGGAACAGTTGAAAAAAAGAAGTTGAAAGAGACGTGTAACTGTGATATATGACAATGTGAGTAGCCATGTTATATGATGTGTAACTGTCAAGAATTTTTCACCGTTCCTTAGAAAATCGACCGTGTTTTGCTTTCCTGGGAACCATCTCCATCTTTTTCTTTTTTGGGCGATTATTTTGTCTCCTTGCACAACTTTTGCCAGAAGAAACACTAACTGGTTAAAATTTTCAATTTAAATCTAAGCCAATTAACACATCCGTGAAAATCTGGGCTTTGAAAAATACTCACCAAATTTCATTATTTTATTATTATTATTTTCGAAAAAAACTTTAATAATTTTATTATTTTATTTTATTTAGATGTCATATAGTATTTCTAATTGCTTTATGAAACTTGTAGGAAAAAAACTTTTCACGTCCCCTTTATATTACATATTTTAAAGTTTCAGAAATGATGTTTTAAAGTTTCATAGATGATGTCATTTATATTAAAAGAAATTTATCCCTTCCCAAAGGTTTTAGAATTTATATCTCTTTTTTATTAAATTAATTGGATACCTAATCTTCGTGATTATGGTATTTTGTAAATAATATTTAAGAGAAATATGAAGAGTCTTAGGTGAATAGAAAAAGTCATTGGAACCTCTTCGAAGATGAAACCAAAAGTCATCACAACTTGTATTTATGAATGTTTTAAGTTAATGTAAAGCATTCAAGTGTGGAGTTAGTCATTCTCTACCCATACATTTTCTGACAATGGTATCAGAGCATGTTTTAACTCCATGATTCTTTCTTCCCGCGTGCAAAAATGCCTTTGAGATTCCTTGAGGTTTGTCTCTCCTGCCATGAGCATTACGCTGCCTTCCTCAGATTCCTTGTATGCGTTAGTCTATCATTTGTGCCTCATCTCTATTGTTCATAGGTGTTAGGGTTTCCTCTCTATTTGGTGTGAATTCCCTTGGCGGAAAACATACTGCAAGAGCATGGAAGGTGACTCAGGTGTTTCTATATCTCAACGTTCCTCGGATTCCCTAGATTTTGTTTTTGGATAACAAAAAGATGAGGCTCCATAACTTCATTCAACATATATTCAATGCATGTCATTTTCAAGAGTTGGGAGACGTCAAGGATGTGAATAGAGCACATACGAATCTGGTTTTTGTTGCAAGTCCAATCATAGAAAGGAGAGAGTGTGAAATAATCGAAAACAAGGTTTTGATCGAGGGGGAAACTGTTGAACCAAAGTTGATCTCTAAAGAAGATGCATATCAAGTCGATGCCAGGAGGAGGATCGATTTTGGATTCCACAAACCTGTAGAGCAATGGTAGAGCAATAAAGAGGATGCCATCAATATCAAATGGGGATCCCAAAGTACTTATTTCTACACCCCAAGTTTGAATCCATATGTTGCTTTTTAGAGTTCCTTTGAAGTAAGGGTTTCATGTTGTTCAAAAGAGTGAGAAGACGTTGAAGCATTGTCTCTCTCAAGCCTCATGTGAATACGAGAGGACCTGGAATGGGCATGGCATTGTCCATGTTTGTGGACTCAATGGACCATCAAAAACTCGCCCCTCTGATTGTCTATGGTCTATTTCCGGTCTATTGGTATCTCAAAGAAGCGACTCTGTTGGAAGATGCATTCTCTCATCTCCATTGTTAGAGTGGTGTTGACTGACAAAGAAAATTACCTAGAATGGTCCAAAAATATTAAACACACTCTAATTTTTAACGACTTGTGGAATGGCATTTGTGAAGGAGAAGTTGATGGTAGACCAACCATACCTACAACAAATAAGGAGCTTGCTATATGGAATAAAAAATATAAGAAAGCATATGTCGTGATTGTTGTGACAACAAGTGAAGAGGTGAGCTGCCATATTATTTCCATTGAAGACTCCAATGGTTCTCTAAAGAAATTGAAGGATTTCTATGGCTCACACTCATAATTGTATCTCATACAATTGATGGTGAAGCTCTTCAATCTAGAGTTGAAGAATGATGATCCCATGTCTTTATCTTATTAGATGAAAGCCATAATGGATGACATTAATGTTATTGGAGTGACGATAGACATTCCTCTCATAGCCTTCATTAAGGCCCTCTACCCTACATATTCTCACTACCTTGAATCCTTGCAAGCTAATGGTGAAATAAAATCCCTCACATTTGACACTTTAGTGGAGAAAGTTGCAAAAAATGAAAAAGCCTTTGGAAAGAAATCATCTCATCCCACTGGAGAGACCATGTGTATTTCTCAGAAAGGAAAGAATCAATCACACGATTCTTCTAAAGGAGAAGGCAATAAAATATCACGTGGAATAAAGAATTTCAGAGGTAGGGGGGTAGGCATAACCGAGGTGAGAGATCTGATCTTCACTACGACCGTTGTGGAAAGAATGGGTCACATGAAGCAAACACATGAAGAATCCCTTCGGAGAAGATCAAATACAAGCAATATAAGAAAGAAGACAAAGGTAAAGCATCAGATCTAGCGAAAGGTAAAGCGCTTCAATCTACTCATTCTATTGTTTCCCATGTTGCAACACTGGAGTAACTAAAGATTTGTTTAACACTTCATTTGCTTCTTGGAGAGATGCATGCTTACACAGGTGAAACATGTCACATGACCTTCCAGAGAGATTTCTTTGAAAATTTCAATGAAAATGTAGATGGTTTAGTCTATTTCACAAATAAATCAAGTTTCAAACCTTCAGAACTGGAACCATTATGCTTAAATTGTTTGGACTCCTGGATTTTCTTATGCATGATGTGCTCTATCTTCCTCAGTTGAAAATGAACTTCTTGTCTCTTGTGCGCATTCAACAACAAGTCCACTCTATTCATATCCATGGTGACAAAGTTGAAATAAGGAAGACTTTTGACAATATGGTCATTATGACCAGAGTGGAGGATGGAAGATTGTTGAAGTTGAAAGGGACATTGTTCATGCACAAAATTCTACATACCTGTCTCACCATGATGAAAATACATATTAAGTACCAAATACCTTAATACAAAAACATTGTCATAATAAATAAATAATATAATATAAAGACATTAAAATAATAAATAAAAGTAAAATTAAACATTCATGTAATAAAAGGTCATGACTGAAAGTCAAGATGATTCTTCATAAAACCATAAAGGGCATATATATAGGCAAGCCCTATCTTTGTAATATCGTCATGTATTATCAATTATTATAATATATAAATCTTATTATGGATTCTGTGTAAGTTGTTCAGTACGAAATCTTTGTGTCTCTCACATTGGTATCAGAGTTGGTCACTCCTCCATATCACAGTTAATTCCCTCCACTTCTCCCATCTGCGACCTGCACCTACTCTTCCAAATTTCCCATGCACCCCCCTCTCTCATGCATCACTCCCACGCTCCCTTCTTCTCTTCATCCCCACGCAACCCCCTCTCCCACACACTCCACCCCACATCCTCCCACCGTAAATTACATACAATTATTTTCAAATAATTAAAAAGGGGATATTCCAATCAAGTTCAAAATTATAGAAAAATACTCACCCCCAAACACCAGAAGGATGTTGGAATTAAAAACTCTAGTGGAAAAAATAGACGAGTGTAAAAGCATTAGAAAATCACTTGAAAATTCAATACAAAAAACTCACGATGAGTTACTAGAAGAAATGAGGCTCAATAATGAGCCACTCAAAAAAAAGTTACAAAAATTTCAAAGAACATAATCTTAAAGAAAAAATTTCAACGGAAGTCGGAATTGAATTACAAAAAGGCATGGATAATCTAAAACAAGATCTTAAAGATGATATTTTTCAAGAACTTGGGGTTAAACTACAACGAGGTTTGGGCAACTTTAAACGAGAAATAAATGACAATTTGCAACAACGTCTGGTTGTGATGACACAACATCAGGAAGAAAAGCTTAATGAGATTTTAAAAGCAATAAAAGGCCAAGGGCACCAACAAGTCACCCAACCAGAAACAAGTGACTCAAACACATCTAACACATCACCCCCACCACCAGCATTGTTGCCACCTCCCTACAATTCAAAATTCCAACCTATATCACAACATCAACCCTTAATAATTTATCCTCCCAAAGCCAACATTGAACGATCAAAATACAATGGAGGTGATAACCAATGCGTGGCTTGGTTCAACAAAATTGAAGAATATTTCCATATATATGATATTACAACCGATGAAGAAAAGGTCAAATACGCATCGATATACCTCGAAGGCACTGCATACAATTGGTATCTATGGTGGAAATGAAGAATTCAGTCATATAATTGGAATTCTTTCAAAAAAAAAAAAATTTAAATATTCCAAGGCATTTCGGTTTTTTTTTTTTTTTTTTTCAAAACTCACCAGATTACAATAAAAAGGAAGCATAGATGAATTTATGCATCAATGGGAAGCTCTCGCCACCCGAGTATCTGGACTATTTGATGATCAATTACTCCAGTCTTACATAGGTGGTCTCAAACCACATATCCAAGACAAGTTAAGATTACATGAGGTTACTACAGTAGAAATAGCAATACGAAAGGAAAAAATCGCAGAATAAAAACTAGAAGGCCAATTAGGATTCAACAAGGTTTACTCAAGAAGGAGTGTACCTCAGACCATAGGAAATGATAAATACATACCACCCAATCTACGTGAAGATAGAAGAAGAATTTTAGAGTCCCAAAGGATAAAAAAAGGAAAATGTAAACGATGTGGAGAGAAATGGGACCCTAGACATAGATGCCAGATTGAAGATCACTCAAAACAATTGTACACTTGTGAAGCAGAGAAAGACGAAGAATTAGAATCAACATAATTGATAAATGAAGAAATGGAAAATTTCCAAAATGACGCTTCAGATTCAGAACTCATGTAGAAGACGACACACCAAGAATATCGCTCGCAGCCATCATAGACATTACCCAACCACAAACTCTCAAATTAAAAGGACATATAAAAAATGATATTGTCACTGTACTAATCGACACTGGAAGTACTCACAATTTCCTCGATATCAATATTGCAAGGAAACTCAAATTATTTGTATATCCAGTTCCAGATATGAAAGTAATGGTTGAAGACGGAAAAAAAAATTGGAAATGTTGGAAAATGTCATAAGGTAAAACTCCAAATCCAAGATTTCAATTTGGAATCAGAACTTTACATCGTCCATTTGGGGGGAGTAGATGTGGTTTTAGGAGTCCAATGGCTACAAACCTTGGGAACATACTCCGTCAATCACTAGGAACATTTCATCTAATTCAAGTGGCAAGGGAAAAGTTATAAATTAAATGGTTTTCATCCTCCACAAACACAGGTTGTGTCATCACAACAAATGAAAAAAATGATCCGAAAAGGAGAAACCGCATACTTCATCCAATGCAACAACATAGAAATACAAGAATCTAAACATGATGACTCCAGAACATCAGACGTCCAATATCTAATTCAAAAACATAAGAAGGTATTTCAAGACCTTCCCATGGAGTTACCACCACAAAGAAGAATTGAACATATAATTGAAGTTAAACCAAGATCAAGCCTAGTCAAGGTTAGACCATACAAATACCCTCATCATCACAAAACCGAGATAGAAAGACTATTCCAAGACCTATTAAAATGTAGTGTCATCACAAAAAGCATAAGTCCATATGCAGCTCCAGTAGTGTTAGTTCAAAAGAAAGATGGATCTTCCAGATTATGCATAGATTACCGAGGGCTAAACAAAATAACAATTAAAAATAAATTTCCCATCCCATTTATTGATGAAATGTTGGATGAACTTCACGAAGCAAGATATTTTTCAAAACTTGATTTAAGATCTGGGTACTATCAGATTAGAGTCAGACTAGAAGATGTAGCCAAGACTACTTTCCAGACACACGAAGGACACTACGAATTCAAGGTGGTGCCTTTTGGGCTAACTAATGCCCCCACCACTTTCCAAGCGACAATGAATGAATTATTTCACCCATACTTACAGAAACATGTCTTAGTATTCTTCGATGATATATTAGTGTATAGTAAAACACGGGAGGAGCATATGAAACATTTGGGACAAGTGTTATCTCTTCTGGAGGAAAATCAATTCTATGTCAAAATCTCAAAATGTACATTTGGCAAGGAGGAAGTAGAGTACCTTGGTCACATCATATCCAAAAAAGGAGTTAAGGTAGACCCCAAGAAAATCAGGGCAATCACAGAATGGCCTAAACCCAAAAACATATCCAAGTTACGAGGATTTCTAGGATTGGCAAGATACTATCGAAGATTCGTCAAGAATTATGCTCATTTAACCACCCCTCTAACAAATCTCCTTAAGAAAAACTCTTTCCAATGGAATGTGGAAGCACAAAAATGTTTTGAAAACTTAAAAAACATTATGTCCACAACCCCGGTATTAGCAACACATGACTTCTCCAAACCCTTCATCATCGAGTGTGACGTGGAATTGGAGCAATATTGATGCAATATGGGCACCCAATAGCTTTTGAGAGTAGGAAATTAAATCAAACAAAAAGCTTACAATCCACTTACAACAAGGAAATGCTTGTCATCATGCATGCATTAACAAAAGGGCGCCAATATCTATTGGGAAGTAAGTTCTTGATACACACAGATCATAACAGTCTCCAGTACTTGCTATAACAAAAAACATTGTCAACTGAACAACAAAAGTGGATAGAGAAAATTGCCACGTTTGATATGGAAATTTTACATAAAAGAGGAAAAGACAACGTTGTGGTTGATGCCCTATCACGAAAAGATGAAGAAACACAATTTTTTGCAATATCAATAGCCATTCCAGAATGGTTGGATGAAATCCAAACTGAGTATGCAAAAAACCTGGAGACTTGCTCTATAATCAACAATTTAAATCAATATCCTAAGTACGAATGGAAAAACGACATCTTATGGTATAAAGGGAGAATCTAATTAAATAATAACTCGAGATTTAAAACCAAGGTTCTTCAAGAATCTCATGATTGCCCAGCTATAGGTCATGTATGATTTTTCAAAACATATTATAATGCACGAAGATCATTTTTTTGGAAAGGGATGAGTGCATATATTCGAAAATATATAGCAGAATGTGATCTTTGTCAAAGAAACAACAATGAAAATGTATCGACCCTAGGGTTACTCCACCCGTTACACATTCCCAACCAAAAATCGGAAGAAATTTCAATTGATTTCATTGAAGGACTACCCATGTCGAATGGAAAAGATAAAATATTAGTAGTAGTAGACAAACTAACTAAGTATGCACACTTTATTGGATTAGGGAAAACGGATTCAACAAAACAAACGGCTGAAATATTCTGTAAAAATATTTACAAACTACATGGGTTCCCTAAGGTCATCGTCAGCGATAGAAATGCCAAATTCAAAGGGAATTTTTTGAGAGAATTTTGAAAACAGATCGGAACCTCTCTCAATATGAGCTCATCTTACCACCCTCAAATATATGGTCAAACATAAGTCGTCAATAAATGTTTAGAAACTTATCTTCATTGTTTTATCTCTGACAAACAAAATAAATGGTTTCAATGGTTGCACCTGGTTGAGTGGTGGTATAATTCCACTTATCACAGATCAGCTAAAATGACACATTTCCAACCTCTTTATGGTTACGAACCTCCATCATGGAAGGAGTTGGCCACCAACCACATAAAAGTTGCGTCAGTAAAAGACCATTTAGATGAAAGTCAAAAAATCCTTCAGTTACTCAAAGAAAACTTAACAGTTCCAAGGAACCGAATGAAGCAACAAGCTGACCAAAACCGAATAGAAAGAGAGTTCGATGTAGGAGACTGGGTATTTGTGAGACTTCAACCTTACAAACAATTATCCCTTAAACAACATGGGAAGAATAAATTGGCTCCAAAATTTTATGGACCATATCAAATAAATAGGAAAATCGGTCATGTAGCCTACCAGTTGGATTTACCAGATAAAAGTCGTATCCAAAACGTCTTTCATGTATCATGCCTAAAGAGAGTCTTGGGACAACAACAAAAGGCACAAACTCTACTTCCTATGTTGGAAGAGGAAGGAAGAATCATTTTAGATCCTGAAGCATTATCGCCACCCGGGAAAAGAGATTACGTTCTCGAGTAATCAAGGAATATCTGATTAAATGGAAAAATCTACCGGAAGAAGACGTTGCATGGGAGTCAGAGAACTTTCTCAAGTTACATCCTTCTTTATCATTGCTTTGAGGAAAAAGCAAAATTTAAGGGAAGGGAAATGTCACAATAAATAAATAATATAATATAAAGACATTAAAATAATAAATAAAAGTAAAACTAAGCATTCATGTAATAAAAGGTCATGACTGAAAGTCGTGACTCTTCATAAAACCATAAAGGGCATATATATAGGCAAGCCCTATCTTTGTAATATCATCATCTATTATCAATTATTATTATATATAAATCTTATTATGGATTATGAGTAAGTTGTTCATTACGAAATCTTTGTGTCTCTCACAAACACCACAATAGATCTAGAGAGAAATACTAAAAAATTACTCTTTATTATTATGAAAACCCTTAGGGTAGGCCAACATTGTACAATAGATCCTATTATGGGAGGGATCCTCTCTTGTTCACTTGTCTCTTTGAAGGGGAAACCTCATGATGATTTACTGCTCCAAATACAATATATCTTCTTCAATGGCCAAGGAAAGAGCTCTGATACCAAATGCTAAGTACCTGAATAGATCTATAAATATACTTAAAAAATAACCCTTAATCTCAACAAGAATAAACCAAATCATTCACCAAAAAATTGAACACAAGATATAGTCAAAACCTTTGAGGTAGAGTAACACCATATATTATTCCTTAAGGAAGGAATGCACTCCTCAAGCAATATTTTTTTTCTCATCAATTACAATATTCTTCACTACATGTTCATTACATTTATCATCACTTCCTTATATAATACTCTCTAAGAATATTCTAGAGAAGGGACCTTATAGAAAGCTCCTTACATTTATTATGTTCATATTGATATATCTAACTACAATAGTGGGCCTTATTTAATAATATAGTGGACCTAGTCCACCTTACATTGAATGGCCTCCATTAATAATACATAACCACATTCCCACTGGGTACCTTCCTAGGTACCACATATTTTTTTTTGACAGTAACGTATAGAGGGATTTGTATTAAAAATGGCAAAGCCACAAATCTGTTACAATGGCATGGCTGCACAGAGCTATTGCCAGCAAAAGAGGAATACAGTACT
>JZKD02S0503631.1:10027-26403 GCA_000966675.3 Picea glauca | reverse complement strand
TCGATATAGTGGCCGAGACCGTTTCCTATTGCTTGCAGCGATGTAGAGTTCCAGCAGTGGATGGGGAGGTTTGGGAGTCTGACCCAAACCGGGACGTCCTTTGGGATCTCCAGGGATGGATCGAAATTTAGAGTCCAGCAATTCAAGTAGAGCCCTTGCGCGCCCATAAAGTAAGGGCCATTTCTGAAGATTAGGTCCCGGTCCTCCTGGGAAATGAACTCAAAGATGTAGAAGCCTTTGCCAACGGAGTAGCAGGTCACACTGTTCTTTGTTAACGGTCTCCAGTTCCTCTGAATCCAGTTATCGGTTGTTCTGGTGGAAGGCCAAAGCCCCATGAACTGGCCGACTAAGCCTCGCTCTGAGAGAGAGATTGCTACTTTCATTGGGTGTTCTGGAGGAAGGCAGATTTCGGGTATGGCCTCTAAACACTTTACAAAGCTCGAGGATTCTCCTTGGGTTGTCTTCTTCGAGCAGGCTGTGATCAGTTTGCTAAATGTCGAAGAGGAGGAGGGAGGGGGCGGCGTCTCCCCTCCATCCTGACTTGCCATGGCGGCCGATCCACTCAGAGCCCGTCAAACCCTAACCGATTCAGCGCTCGTCTCCTAGAACATTTTTCACGACTTTTGTGGAATGTTAGTGTCTTACGAATAACCAAAATAAGCTTGGGAAAACCCAAATCTCTCCAAGTAGAACTAGGTACCACATATTACCTCCCTTGGTATACTACAATTTATTTCCATATAGTCTCTTATGGCATTCTAGATTTAGACACATTAATTATGATAGCCTTCATTTGTTGAAAATGAATGGTGTTTATGGATTTCCTTCTATTCCTAGGAATTTGAAGCAATGTGATTTTTGTATCCTTGAAAATCATAACAAACAACATTTCCATGATTCCACTTCTAGAGCATGTAGAAAACTTGGATTGATACATGATTATTTGTGTGGCCCCATTCCTATTCCATCTACTAATGGAAATATATATACCACGGATTTTATTGCCAAGATATGTTGGGTGTTCTCGTTGAAAGATCCAAAATGAAGCTTAGTATCGTATTGGCTCTCTTCATATTGATAATGGAAGAGAATATACCTGTAATGAATTTGAAAACTATCTTTGCCAACATGGTATCAAGCATTGAACCATTATGCCATACAATCCTCAATAGAATGGTGTAGTTGAAAGAATGAATAAGACTCTCTTAAATATGGTTTGTTCCATGATGTTTTTCAAAAATGTGAAATTGATGTTTTCAGTTGATGCAGTTCTATGTTTATTTTATGTGAAAAACAAGTGTCCATCTCACGCTTTTGGAAATAAGACTCTTTTTGAAATGTGGTATGGATGCATTCCTTCGGTGAGTCATCTCAAGGTCTTTGGTTCCACCTACTATTCCTTAATTCTTAAGGATCAAAGAAACAAGATTAATAAAAGGAGTCATAAGTGCATCTTCTTGGGGTACTCAAATACCACCAAGAATATTCACAAGTTTTCCTGGACACCATTCGCTCCCTCAACCTCATTGACCTTGAAAACCTCACTGGCTCCTTCACTTGGAACAATCGTCGACACATATCGCAACAAATTGCCTCACATCTTGACTGCTTTATAGTATCTGAGTCCCTTCTGCTTTATGATCTCCACCCTTCAGCCATCATCCTACCTCAGTGAGGCTCATACCATTGGTCAATTCAACTAAGCCTTGACATTCATGGGAACCCCAAAAACTGTCCATTTCGATTTGAAAGCTTTTGGTTCAAGCATTCTAACTTCCAAGATCGGATCTCTGAATGGTGGACTACTTATTCCCCCTCCTCCCATTCGGTAATTCACAAATTCCAACAAAATCTCAAATTCATAAAACAACAACTTAAGCTCTGGAACAAGGAAGAGTTTGGAAATATCTTTCAAGCCAAACAAAAAATCATCAAGCAAATGGAACACATCCAACAGACAATGATTCAAAATGGAAGAACGGATCAACTCGTCCAAGACGAATAAAAACTCCAAACTCATCTCCATGAAGAGACTCCCAGGAATAAATCCTTTGGAAGTAAAAGTCTCGAGTTCACTGGCTAAAGGAAGGAGAAAAAAACACCAAGTTTTTCCACAGATCCATGGTCCAACGTCGTCACCACAACCGAATCACCAAATTAAAATATGCCAACGACAATAGCCTCATTGAGCATAAGGAGATAGAAAGGGAACTCACCTCCTACTTCCACAACCTCATTTCTAAGTCACAACAGGATCCTAGAACCACCATACAGAAAATAACTCAACACATTCAAAAGTTGGTCTCCTCTAAGCAGAACGAGGCCCTCACGCATCCCACTTCTCTCGAGGAAGTAGAGCAGGTGGTTTTCAACATGCCCAAAAATAAATCTCTCGATCCTAAGGGATTCACCACATACTTCTTCCAGGCTTGTTGGTCAACAATCAAATGGGATGTCTGGGCAATGGTGGAAGACTCTCGTTCTCACTCCAATGTCCTTCCTATCCTCAATGCCACCTTCCTCGCCCTCATTCCCAAAGAAGAGAAAGTTGGTGATCCTAACAACTTATGCCCCATATCCCTTTGTAATGTCATCTATAAAATTACAACCAAGCTTATTGCTAACCGACTTAAACCCCTGCTCCCCACCCTCATCTCCCAGGAACAAACTGTCTATGTGGAAGGCAAGAAAATCCTAGATGGAATTATCATGGCACATGAATTCATTCACTCCCTCAAGCTCACCAAGTCCCATGGCATGTTCCTAAAGCTATATCTATCCAAATCCTTTTACAAACTAAGCTGGAAATATATCCAACACACCCTGCAAGCCTTTGGTTTCTCTGGTTCATGGATCAAATGGGTGTTATCCCTTCTCTCCTCCAATTTTTTCTCCATCCTTGTCAATGGATCTCCTTCCCACCCTTTCTCCCAATCACGAGGCATAAGGAATGGGGATCCCTTCTCCCCCTTCCTCTTTATTCTTATGGCAGAAGGATCGGGACGAAGCATCAAAGAAGTAGTGGCAATGAAGCATATTTTTGGCCTCCGTCTCCATGTCAAGGATGAACCCACTACGCATCAACAGTTTTTGGACGACACGATGCTAATGGCTCGACCCATTGAAAAAGAATCCAAATCTCTCAAGAATATCCTTGCAGGCTTCTCTGAAGCCTCAGGTACTTTGATCAATCTCTCCAAGTCTCGTGTTTTTTTCTTTAATACTTCTCTTGTTGTCTAGGTTAATATCTCCAACATCCTTGGCTTCCAATAGAGCTCCCTTCCAACCAAGTAATTGGGTGTGCCTCTTGTTGAATTCAATAATCGATGCTCCACCTGGGAATATCTTATCTCCAGAATGTACAAAAATCTTGAGAATTGGGCTTTGATAACTCTAAATACAACATGTCGTCTAGTTCTCCTCAAAGCAGTCCTCCAATCCATGCCTCTTTACCTTTTTTCTACTTTGGATGCCCCTGAAGCTATCTTAAAGGCAATTAGAAACCTCCAAATATCCTTTCTTTGGGGAGGATATCACAAGGAAAATAAGTGGGATTTGGTAGCATGGGAAAAGATCTACCTCCTAAAGCTTAAAGGTGGCCTAGGCTTGAGGGATCCTGAATCTGTCAGTGCGATCCTGGCTGATAAAACTTGGTGGTGATGGCTAACTAAAGGGAATACCCCCTGGGCTGATCTATGGCATAAAAAATATTTCCCACGTATAGAGAGAAAAGGACTCACCAAGCTCACACATATGGAACATAACATGGGCCGACAAGCACCTGGTTCACTCCCACTATTTCTGGGAAATTAGAAATGGTAGATCAACCCTCTTCTGGGATTATTCCTGGCAACAATTTCCACCCCTCTTTCAGAATGATAACTTCCACCAACTCAGGGACCTTATGATAGCCCAAGACCAAATCTGGATCCATCAATACTAGCTCCCAGAAACCTGGGGACATATGGAGAATGTGGATGCCCAAGGAAGAATGGATCCCCCCATCAACCCATTCCCAATTGGGATCCCCTTTGGCAAGAAATATCTCATAGGAAAATCAGAATACAACAATTCCACGACAAACTTAGGTGGGGGCATCAACCAACATGGGGATTTTCACTACAAGAGGCCCACAGACTAGTCACAATGTCCAACAATAACCCACCTCAAGACATATGGATTAAAATATGGTCACAAAATATTTGGCCCAAAGTCTCTATCTTTCTCTGGCTCCTGAGAAAACGCAAACTCCTAACTTGGGAAAACCTCCTTAAACATGGCTTCATTGGTCCAACTTATTGATTCCTCTACATGAATAATGGAGAAACAAGAGAACACCTTGTTAACTCTTGTCCTCTTCCACACCTTTGATAGGAATAAGGAAAGCCTCATCAATACTTTAACTCAATGTAGATCCAATGCCTTCACCAATCCTATTGTTAATAGATTCTGGATCCTCCTCCCAGGATTCCTTCTCTCGGAAGTCTGAAAAGAGAGAAACCATCGCATATTTAGAAACACTTCTCAGGACCCGAAAGTGATTTGGAACATATTCAAACTCAATATCAAGGAAACCATTCACATCACATCCTAGTTCCCCCAAGATTGGCAATGTAATCCCCAAGAATTCAGTATCCTCCAAGAGTTACACCTCCCTCTCCCTGACCCCCCTATGACTTCCTCTTTCACTCTGCCCTCTTCTTCCTTTCCCACAACTTGGTCCTCACCCCCTTCAGGCTACCTTAAAGTCAATTTTGATGGCGTTTCTAAGGGTAATCTTGGACCGGACAGCAATGGTGGGGTCTTTTGCAACACTCAAGGGCACATTATTAGAATCTATGCATCCTTCATAGGGATCAAAAGCAACAACTCAGTGGAACTTCAAGGAATGGAAGCGAGCCTTTGAATAACTTGTAGGGAAGGATATCAAATACTCATCATAGAAGAGGACTCTCAGCTGATCATCAAAATGCTCAAGAAAATGAAAATTGGAACCCCTCTCAGCCGCAACACCACCAGCTGGAGACTTGCAAAAAATTTGGAGGGAGTCTATCACATGCTCTCCCAAGTTAATTCCATCATCCCATCTCACGTGAAGCGGTCAACCAATAAGATAGCTAACACAATTGCCAATGAAGGCATCAACAGACCCAATGACCCTATTGATCTAAATTGGGAACATGTCCCTGATTCCCAGATCCACGCTGACTATTTTTCCCTTGCTCAGGCCGACCATTCCCTCCCGCATGGGATGTCAGGGACCCATTCAAAGCACCGATGGGCCCTCGACCACCCCCTCGACTTCACCCCTCGCGTTGCCTCTGGATTGAGATTTTGCGGTGTACTCGATCCTCTGCACCCAAAAATTATCCTCTAATTAGTCACTGCTTCTATGTCTGGTTGGTCTCACTTTCTTCGAGCAACAAATTTCACAATTTTCACGCGCTCCTCATCTGGTTTTAGGTGGCTTTCTCGATGCCTCGAATTAGAGTTAAGTCGAAAAGGGGCGCAACCTGGTATGTTGCTAAAGGAAGGGGCACGAGAGGGTGTGGCCAGCAGACTCACCCAATTTCTCCTCAAGACCTTGAGTGTGCCTCCACCCCCGAGCCTCTCATCGCTCCCACTCCTTCCTTCACACCTGTTTTGCCTCCTCGAGCCACCACTCCTTATTTGACTCCATTGTTGTATCCTTATTCTTGCAGAGTCAAATGGTTCGACAATCATGCTAAATCCCTTGGCTTCGCTCCAAGGCTTAGCCCATGACCCCCCCGCCAACCTCCACCTCCCCCTCCTCCACCTCATCCTCCCGTCACCTCCACCTCCCCCGCCCTCTTCTGCTTGTTCCTTCTGCGCTGGAAGGAACGTTCTCAAGGAGTCTTTGGATTCCATCAAGCAAGGAATCGAGGACATCAAGGGAATTATCAATGATATGCAACACAAGGAAGAAGAACATTTGCGCTGAGAAAATATTTTGATGACTCTTCTTCAAGATCTCAGGCAGGTTATCTCGGACAGAGGCAATATAGGCAGAGACACCATGCAAGATCAACAGAACGAGTAGAGGCTCGACCCCAACGCTAGCTAGCTCCTTCTGGCTCAGGTTTCCTATGTTTTTTATGTTTTCAACTAGTATATTTCACAATCTCGTTTCCCTGCGTGACTTCTCAGATCTAGGAATTTGCAGTCTTAGCATAGTCCATATTTTTGTCTTTGGTCTATACAGTCTAGCCAACAGAACTTTCACCCTGCGTGGCACCCTAGCTCTAGATCCTTTTGTTCTATGTTTCTTACAACTCTGCAAGTTTTGCATGGACATTATGAATTTTACGGCCATGTGGTAGCATTGGTTTCCCACCAGAGAAATGTTGTCACAACCTCCTATGATAGCATGACATATGTAATTTTTCTGCCTAGCAGGTTTTAATACAAATCCTAACTTACAAAAAAAAATAGTTTTAATAATAAATTGAACTAATATGTATTGGTGAATGAAAGAAGTTTGCTCTGACAAAATTTTTAGATCTAGGGTTTAACAGTTATGGTTTCGACAATGTCCAACATGGTTACCAAAGGGGGAGGGAGTGGAACTCCCTCCTACAAGCAGCTAGTGGTGGATAGAGGGAAGGCCCATGCGGCGTCAGTTTTAAGGCACCTCTGACAGACACCTCGGGATCAGGATCAGAAAATAATCAAGAGGCCAACCAAGGCAAAGGTGATCGCGTGGGGGAAGAGGCCAAAGAATCCCAGAACGGTACACAAGAAACGACAAACCCCAGTGGGGTAGGTGGGCACAACCCGTGTAAACCTAAAACAACATTGATCCCCAAATTTATCCTGGAAGACCCCCAAACGCAACTCTTCCAGGATCAAATGAAGACGCATGCACTGATCTTCAAGTTTATGGGCCTATGACCCATAGAAAAAATGTTGCGCAGCTGGATAAAATACCAATGGAAACCGAGTGGAGAAGTTGAACTCCACCTGGGATCGAAAGGGTTCTTTACAACAGTCCTCATGAACCTAGAGGACAAGGATAAAATCTTTGAGGGGGGCCATATTTCCATGCCTCAACGAGGCTCTACATGCGCCCATGGAAGGAAAACTTCTCCCCAGAGAAAGAAACCTTTAAAAATGTCCTAGTCTAGCTAAGAATTTACTCCTTACCTCTATATTATTGGTTGTCATCCACCTTCAAAGCAATAGGAAACAAGCTTGGAAAATATGTCAAGACATCGGAAGCAACATTAAAAGGTAGATACACATCCTATTTACGAATCTGCATAGAGATGGACGTCTCGGGGGCTCTCTCGGAAGCCATAAGCCTGGAGTTTAGGGATGAGGAATGGATACAAAGTATATACTACGAGAATATCCCGTTTCGATGCAGAAGGTGTCATGAACATGGACACCTACTGAGAGAATGTACTCTCAATAAAAAACAAGAATCGGAAAACACCAAACAACAACAGGATGAGGACGATTTTGTGAGGTCGAATCACAAAAGAAGGGGAAACAAAAGACAAGGCAAGTCCCCAACATGAAGCAACCTGGAAGCCAAGAATAGAGCAGAAGGAAGGGGCATCCCCAATCCGGGTGAAGAAGGGGGAAAGGAAAAGATGAAAGCTATGGAAACAAATGAACAGACAACTCATGAGAACACAGAAAATCCAAACAAAAAGGGACAGTCAGGAGGCAACACAAGTTCTATAGAAGGAGGAAACGAAGAAGCCAACACCCCAATGCAGGAGGTAGATGGAGATGTTGAGATGACACAAAGAGAGGTAAGAACAGAAGACACAGATATCATAGACATCATGGAAAGGGAAGGAATAGACCTCTCGAACATACTGGAACAATGGAAATGGCAGGGAGTTGATAGTGTGTCAGCGGAGCAATTGGATCACATTCAATATCTCTTCCTCCTAAGGGAGGAAGAAAAATCCATAGGTACCAAGCGCATGCATGGAGAGATAGGACACCTGGGAATCAAAAAAGGATATGGACAACCACAACACTCACCCAAGCAGGCAAGGAGGAAGAAAGGCAGGAAATAAAAAAACATAGCCCTATAAGAACTAGCAGCCCTATTGATAAACTCAGGTAAGATAAACAATCTCTTCCCCAACTCCCCCCCACATGTTTAAATGAATATTATAACTTGGAATATAAGAGGCCTAAACAACCCAAGAAAGCAACGAATCCTTAAAAATAGACTGAGGAAGGAACAACATGACCTATGTTTCATTCAAGAAACAAAGTGCAATCTGGATAGAATGAAAATAATCAGTAAAAAACATTGGACTAAATACAAGATGTTGGTTGTAGAAAGCCAACAGATGGCGGGAGGAATTCTCACCTTATGGAACCCACAATCGGTGAACCTACTCACGGTAGAAGCCATGAGACACACACTTTCTGTTAACATGCAAATTATAGGGAACATGACGAAGATTCTATGCACGAATGTGTATAGCCCCCAGGTGCTGGAGGAAAAAAGGAGAATGCTCCTAGACCTAGAGAATCTAAAAGAACAAACCAACAACCTCCACTGGATTCTAGTTAGGGATTTCAACATCATTACTACTCTTGCTGTGAAAAAAAGGGGCAACCAAAGACTGGACAGGGATGCAGAAGACTTCTAAGCTTTCATAGACATAATGGATCTTGTGGACATCATGACCAACAATGGACAATTCACCTGGAATAACAAACGACTAGCTCACCACCAAGTAGCCACAAGGATAGACAGATTCCTGGTATCACAATCCATCATTTTGTAGGGTTTAGCTTTGGATTGCAACATCCTCCATTAGGGGGGATCAGATCATTGGCCAGTGCAATTGGAAGCGAATTTTCAGACCACACCAAAGAACACACCATTTATATTTGAGAAATTTTGGATTGACCACCCCACTTTCAAGGAGAACATCAACCAATCGTGGCAGGAGGAACTCCCAGACCAAGGGACAAGGATGTTCAAACTATATCAGAAACTCAAGTACATCAAACAAAAACTCAAGGAGTGGAACAAAGAAGTCTTTGGGAACATAGACTAGGGGGAAAAAAGCATTGAGGACATGATGAGGAAGCTGCAAGAAATTTACATCGAAGAGGGATACACAGAGGATCGCAAAAAAGAAGAGAACCAAATGATCCAGGAATGGGAAGCGATATGTAACTAGGAAGAGACCCTTTGGCGCCAAAAATCCAGAATAAGGTGGCTTAAAGAAGGGGAGAGGAACACCAAGTTTTTTCACAAAACAACTATCGTAAGAAGATCTCATAACAAAATCTTAAAGATTAGGGATCAAGACGTGAACGAAAGAGAATCCCACCAGGACATTGAAAATACATTGGTCAATCACTTCCAGGGGATAGCCAAAGAGCCCAACCAAGATATATTTGCGAGCATCCATAGGATAACTCAGCACATCCCCAAATTGGTCACAGAGGATCAAAATGTCAGCCTATGCAAACCCATCACAGAGGAAGAAATCGACCAAGTGGTCCAGGAGATTCCAAATGGAAAGGCCCCAGGCCCAAATGGCTTCACGGTGGAATTCTTCAAATCCTGTTGGGATGTGGTTAAATATGGCATATATAGGGTGGAGGAGGACTCCATACGGTCAACCTCCATCCTGAAAGATTTAAATGCCACAATGATTACTATAATCCCTAAATAAAATGAAGCTAGAATTCCAGATTGCTACAGGCCAATAGCTTTGTGCAATGTGGTTTACAATATAATTTCCAAAGTCATAGCCAATAGACTGAAACCACTCCTTCCCACACTGATTTCATAGGAACGGGTGGGCTATGTGGAAGGGAGACAAATGATGGACAATATCATACAAGCCCATGAGATAATCCACACGCTGAAAATCCAAAGGAGAGGGGGAATGATAATCCAACTTGACCTGGCGAATGCTTATGACAAAATAAGCTGGCACTACATGGCCAAGACACTATAAGATTTTGGTTTCGACCAACATTGGATCAATTGGATCATCACTCTAGTCTCAACGACAAGTTTCTTACTGTTAATAAATGGAGCTGCAGCCAAACCTTTCTATCCATATAGAGGCATCAGACAAAGGGATCCGCTATCCCCCTTCCTGTTCATTCTAATGATGGAAGGGCCGAGTAGAAGTATAAAAAATGAAACCGCAATAGGTGAAATAAAAGGCCTCAAACTGTTTGAAAAATGTCCAACCTCAACATACCAACATTTCATTGATGACACCCTTCTCCATGGCACACCCACGGTAAAGGAAGCGAAGGCTTATAAAAAAATCTTAGAAGACTTCGGGGAAGCCTCAGGGGCGAAAATCAATCACTCCAAGTCCATGATATATTTTTTCAACACTAATCTGACAATTCAAAGAAACTTGGCCAACATTATGGGGTTTGAACGTAAAACGCTCCCAACAAAATACTCGGGAATCCCCCTGACGGATAGAGCTTGCAAAAATGCTACATGGGAAGGAGTTATCAGTAAACTACAGGAGAGGGTAAAAAATTGGGCATACATAGCTTTAAACCTGGTCGGAAGGCTTATCCTCACCAAAATAGTCCTACAAACAATTATGGCGTTTATGATGTCAGTGTTTCCTTCCCCCAAAGGCATACTACAAAATATAAGAGCCATCCAAAGAGATTTCTTATGGAGAGGTGCAGAGAACAAAAATAAATGGGAAATGGTGGCTTGGGATAAGGTATGCATACCAAAGAGAAAAGGAGGCATGGGGTTATAAGACCCACAGGTAACCAACGAGGCCTATGGGGAAGAGCTCTAGTGGAGATGGGTAAAAGACAAGTCAGTGTCATGGGTGAATCTCTGGAAAGAAAAATATGCCCTGAACATCAACGACCATGAGCAAAATCGGTTCATGGGCACAAGGGATGGATCAACCATATGGAATCTCGCTTGGAGAAATAAAAAATGGATCCAGACTCATAGCTTCTGGGAAGTCAGAAATGGTAGAACCACAAGGTTTTGGGAGGACGCGTGGAAATAGTAACCCATAATGGAAACTCCGGATAGGGAGGATCTCCAATAGGAAATGATTGGGAAAGGAAAAACAAAAATCTATCAATAATAGAAGCAAAGGGATGGCAGTGCCAGATGGAGAATCTGGGACAAGATTAATCCAAAAAACGGAGCCCAGATCGAAACAATAACGAAAGAGGTGGAGGAGGAATTGGGGAAAAGGAAAATCAGGGTCTCGGAGGAAGATGATCAATTAAGGTGGGGCAGGAAAACTGGGGGCGAATTCAACTTAAAAGAAGCCTGGTATTACATCGTGGGACAAGACCAAGAAAATCCGGAGCCAGAGTGGGAAAAGATCTGGAAGAGTCCTCAATGGCCAAAAATCAAAATGTTTGAATGGCTAGTACTACACAACAAAATTTTAACCTGGGAGAACCTCATGAAAACGGGTTTCATAGGTCCCTCTCGCTTCCATCTTTGTCAAGTCAAGGAGGAAACAAATGATCACCTCCTCGACGAATGCAACTACACAACCAAAATTTGGGATTGGGTGGTATGCATCTACAACCAATCCAATAGAGTCAGGGGGAATATCAGTGCAACCATCAAAGACTGAAATGAAAGATACAACGAAAATGAAATGGTGAACCTTTGTTGGAATCTAACACCAGGGATGATCATCTAGGCGATTTGGAAAAAAGGAACATGCGCATTTTCAGGAATGACAACCTACCAGCAGAGAGGCTAAATGATGTAATAATATCTCAAATAAGAGAAACAATGCATAGCCACAACTACAGTAAAGAGAAAATTCAACTTATAGACCAAGACTCCCGCATCCTGGAAATTTTCTATCTGAAAGATTGGAGCAATAGAATACCTGTGGGACGTTAACCACAGATCCAGATAGGAGTCCATAGTTGGACACCTCCTTCGTCAGGGATCCTCAAATTGAATTTTGACGAGGCGACAAAAGGAAATATGGGATTGGCAGGGGCAGGTGGAGTAATCCGAGACAGTGGTGGCAATATCATTTGACTGTACGTTGGGAGCATATGCAACTCAACAAACAACGCAGCAGAATTCAGAGCCCTGGATCTCGACCTTTAAATCCTACAACGAGAAGGGATGACAAACACCATTGTGGAAGGTGACTCCACCCTGGTAATAAACACGATGAAAAAACTCCAAAACGACACCAAAGTGGGCAAGGTGCAGTGACACTGGCGCCTAGCACACTCCCTGCAAAAAATCCAGGAGCATCTGAGAACATTGAACACAATGGAGTTGCGTTGGGTGCACATGACAACGAAGGCTCTAGCGGACAGACTCGCCAACAAGGGGGTCAACAAGGAAGGTCTGGAACTAGACAAAGCCTGGATCTGGATACCGAGCGGGAAACTTAGGACCGACTGTAGCCACTTGGCGAAAAAAGACCGTGATGGCAGATTCAACATGGATAGTCACATCGAGGAGGAAAACAAAAGACCTCTTGGAAGGAACATGGGACTCGGGCAGAGTATGCTTTCCTAACATTTGGCCACCAATTATCATGCAAGATCACAATAGGCAGTAGGTGGGCGAATAGAAGCAAGGCCTATACATTAGCAAGAGTCATGGAGATAACATAGATGAACGGTCAGGCATCAAGTCGAACGCAACGAATGACTTAAGGCATGAGGAGATGGTGATAACTAGGAACGATCCACTGGCCCCTAGTATAGGCACGGGGATAGGCACAGTCGGATCACAAGCGAGTAAGGGCAGTGGAAAGTATAGGGATAAAAGTGGTACCATCATGATCAAATGAGCCTTACCGAAAAATAATGACAGGAGCGCTCACCACCTCGGGAAAATTATGGCTGGAAGTACAGACCCACAACAAAGGAAATACCATAAGAAGAGGGACAACAAGAGTAGAAGCAAACATAAGGAGTGCAACAGTAAGGGTTATCATAGTTTCAAGGGTAGAAAGATTAAGGAAACTTGTGAAGTGAGGTATAGGGAGAGTAGCCAGAGCAGGATCTGTGGTAAGTAAAGAGGGATGGCATTGCTGAATCACACGTAGAGGAAGAGAAGCCCCCTTGGGAAGGAAGTCCTGGAAAGTTCACGGTGGTTAACAAGAATGGAGCAGGCAACAAAAGATGCTAAGGGCACCTTCCACACTTTGGTTGCGCCAAAGGGGACGACAACAATTACCCGGTGTGAAGAGGAATTAAAGGACGAGTGCAAAGGCAAAGAGTGGGGTGACATGGTGTAGGAAGTAGATTGGGTGACTTATCCGAGGGCTACGTGACCCAAGGAAACCCTCTACCACAAAACAATAGAGATGGTCTGGCTAACCAAGATGTTGATCGAGAAAGTGAAATCAGAAAGGGAGGAAGCAAGACATGAGGATAACAGGGAAAACAAGACAATGTTGGATGAGATCCAGCGTCGCCTCAGCAGTCTAGAAACAATCATCAACTGTTAGTAGAGGTAGAGAAGGACCAAAAATGCAAGCTGGAGTGGTTGGCATCTCAGTTCCACCTTTACCTACGCTATGTTCATCACATGGACATCATGCCTGCAGATGGACAAGGTGCACCAGCCCAAATCAGGAAGACCTGCATGGTCTCCCCAAAGGATGATAACAAGGGCCAAGTGAATGGCCGGAAGGAGCACCCCCAGGTGTTGTAACGCCTCTTAGTTTCAGCTTCTTGGATTTTGTTAGTCTAATGGCAGTTATGCCCAGGCAGTAGAAGGTTAGTTCAGACCTGTTACAAACTCTGGTTTAGGGGAAAAGTTTTACTTTTTTCTTTATGTCTGTGTTTTTCAAACTGGGTAGGGAAGGTCTTGTTTGGTTTCCCCTTGTGGAAGCCCAGATCCATCCACCGCAACTATAATTTCTAGCAGCTGAGACCCCCTGGTCTGGGTTCCTTCTAGGCAGACCAAGATCCGTACTTTTGTATCATAATACTTACAAGTAATATAGATTCTTACACTCATTTACAAAAAAAAATAGATGTAATAATAAATTAAAATAATTAATAAACAATTATTTTTAATAAATAATTAATTAATTTTGAATAAAAAATTAATAATTATAAAAACATTATAAAAATTAAAAATAATCAAAATAAAACTAGAAACATAATTAATAAACTAAACAAATTAAATAAACAAACTTTATAAAAAACAAAAACAAAATTAAATAATTAAATTAAAAAACAAATGAATAAAACAATTAAAAACAATAAAAACTAAAACATTATAAATAAAACAATAAAAAGGAAACGTTATGAATAAAACAACAAATAAAAATTAAAAAGTAAAACAAATAATAAAAAATAAAAAAATGTATAATAAATAATAAAATATATATATAAAACAAAACGAAAATAAAAAGATTAAAACATAAAAACTATATCATAAGTTTATAAACTTCCCTCTCGTACTTCATGCACACACACATCCCAATAACAAAACAATCAACGATTATATTATTATTTTGGACCCCTGCCATCCAAACTTTAATGAGAGGGGGGTCCGAAAAGTGGTTTTGACTATTGCCACTTCTCACTCTCCTGTGATTCCAGGCCCCCTTCATAAACCACTTACCACTCTACCCCCCCCCCATAAAATCCACTTTCCCCCCTCCGAAAACCACTTTCCCCAATTAAAAAACTATTTTTGTCTATTTCGACCACTCGTCTTCTGAGGAACATTCTGGGAAAAACAAGACGCATTTTGAGAAATCGAAAGAGGTTTTTTCTCAGCACGGGCCAATTTACAATAACCTCTCCTAGATTTATCATATCTGTTACATATTGGGAGAATCAAGAGCATATTTGAGCCTCATTTTTCGGGATTCATGATTTTTCTGTTTGCCACATCTTTTTCAAACGCAGATTCTGATTAGATGAAGATGGATTTCAAAAAACCGAAAGAGGTTTTTTTCTCATAATAAGATGATATACAAAAACCTCCTTCAGAGTTTACACAAAGATCTCATTTTGTGAGATTTGAAGACTCCTTTGGAACCTATTTTTCATAATTTCAGGAGGTAATAAATCAAAAGGGGGACATATGACAAATAGACACAATTGACAGGGCAGTAAGCAGATCATGTGGAGATATTTGCAGCAAAAGACCAGCAAGAAATAACAAATTCCAGATTTAAATGCCTGATAATTTTGCAGGAAATCATTATACAGAGGTGACATATGTACCAGCTAATGAACACAATAACCTCAACAACTCGAGATTTACTGTAACCTGTCCAGATTTCGTGGCAAAAATTATTTTGGTTTTCTATTTTTGTAATAATTCGTTTTAGATCTTCCAAAAATAAATCTTGATCAGCTATATCAAGATCATTTGTAATAAGTCTATATATACTTCAATATTCAAAGTATTAAAGGGGGGACTTGCTGTCAGAGATGGCTATTTGGACTGTATCATTTTTCCTGAACGTTTTTTATGAATTAATATAGAGCCCAATACTCTCATCAAGAAGAGATTCATCGCGGTGATGTTCTAAGCATGTCTTTCTCTGTAATCCACATTTCCATGAATGTTTGTTTCTTCCAAGTACTTGACTGAGAGTAGATGTTTGGAATTCATCTTTGATGCTCCATTCATGCAGTAAATACTTTTTATGTTTAAAGGATTGTTGGTTCATAATTCATCTGTATTCGGTGCTCTATCCAGGGATATCTGTATCTTCTATGTTTTTCTTCTAAAGTTGCATTGAGAATTCTTTTATGCTGCCATCTAAACATTATTTGCTGAAAAAAAGTGCCTACTTTGCCTTTGTTTTCAGAGAGTACCCATCTGTTATTGACTCATTAGGGTGGAATCACGAAGGTGGGTTACACTTTCGTGACAATCTGCTCTCCAAAATTTCGGAAAACCAACTTTCGGCCGAACTACATATATTTTTCGGCCGAAACATATCTTTTTCGGTCGAACTATTGCTCGGCCGAAAACATAAACGTCAAATCGAACGGACCCATAACCGGGCCCTCGATTTGCGTGAAGAAATTTGGTCGGCCGGATATTTTTTTTCCGTCAACTTTTTTTCGGCCGAACATTCTTTCGGCCGAAAGATTGTTCGGCCGAATAATCTTTCGGCCGAAAAATAGTTCGGCCGAAAGTGGGTTTATATAATTGCCACACATCGATTATCATTGTTTGGAAATTTTTTTGTTTGCATTGGCTCTGAGTCGAGGGTTGTGTGTGAGGTCGCGTTGTCGCCGAAGTCGCCGAAGTCGTGGGAGCAGTGGAAGCAGAGAACGCCGAGGACGCCGAGGTCGTGGGAGCTGTGGACGCCGAGGACGCCGAGGAATTTCGAGGTAATTTCGTTTTCGTTTTCGTTTTGTTTTGAAAATATGAGTATGAATAT
>JZKD02S0503609.1:0-10133 GCA_000966675.3 Picea glauca | reverse complement strand
GCCCTAGATGATCCCTACTCCTCCATGGCTATGAAAACCCTAGCAGTAGCAAGCTACAATGTGTGGGTTATCAACAATATTCGCTATAACAAATCTTTAAAAAATTGAAGGACATGGGGGTGGGCTTTGATCCACTTATGTGTGCACGGGTAATGATACCATTTAATATGGTATCTCTGGGTGCAACCACACATTCTACCACTACCTCAAGGTGTCCCCATGGCTCCAGGTAAAGCCCTCACAAGAATTGAACCTTGCCCAATGGTGAAAAACTCCTCGCATTCCACCATTGGATCCAACTCCTTTGGGATCCTATAAAACAATATTATCACCATTGCTACATACTATTAAAAATTTATTTTTGGATGTTTTTATTTTCCCGTTGACATGAAAATCACAATTTCCAACCTTACATTCCTTGTGTCAATTTTTTTGAAGATTAGATCTTTACAATATTGAGTTAGATTTTTGGTTTTTCATTACTATTTTTTTGGGGAATTTTCAACATATTTATAATCATGCAAAGTCTTCTTTGATTTGTTTAGCTTTTTCCTTAAAATAACCCAACTACAATGATTTATGATTCACAAATGACATTTGTATTTCTTTCGACAAAATTCCCACTTCTTAGCCCCGATTAAGTTAAGTCAATAAGGAGTTTCAGGATATTGTGTTCTGTGATTTTCTATTCATAGAAAATCTCTGAATACTGTAATTTTCTCTTTATATAAGAAAATCCTCCCTAATTTCTTTTCACCTATGCCCCACTAAAGATAATTTTTTGGCCCTTTCTCCCGTTGTCCCCATTTATTCACCCCACTTTGATGAATCAACACCACATGGAAACTAAAGGGTCATGTGGATCTAAATCTAGGATCAAAGAGCTTCTTCACAACTATTATTAAGAACTTGAAAGATAGGAACAGAGTATTTGAAAATGGTCCCTATTTCTTCAATTTTCTAGGCCTCTGTATTTAGTTTTGGAAGGAGATTTTGTTCCATATAAGGAGGATTTCACATGTGTTTCATTATAGATTCATCTATACTCGGAAAAAAAATATTTTTTGGATGAGGAAACACTAGAAGGTATTGGCAATACCCTTGCTTCCTTCATGAAAATATTAGAGGTAACCAAATAGGGAAGATATACATCTCATGCCTTCATATGTATATACATGTATGCCTCAACTATGATTACTCGGTCTATATGCTTGAGCTATCAAGACACACAGTGGATTCAAACCATCAACTATGAGCACATCCCCTTTAGATGTCACAAATGCCATGAGCATGGAAATGTACTTCGAGATTTCACCCTCAATGTCCCACCTTAACCTATGAAACTTGGAGAAACTAAGGATCTTGAGGACTTCATGAAAATGCCCAACAAACATAGATCTGGAAGAAAATCCATTACTCATGAACCACCTAAAGGAGTGTTCACCAACAATACATTCAAAAATTTGAATCAATAAGAAAACTTAGACAAGAACGTTGACCCTTCTCAGAAGCAATTGAATCTCCTATACCAATAGAAGATAGTCCTGGAACCAGAGAGCCAGGAGGCAATAAAGAAGCATGACATAGAAGAAGAAACACTAAGGAACAAGGGAAAATAAGAGGGCCCAATTAGGGAAAGTGAATTTGAACTAATGGAAACATATGTTGGGGATCATATGGATATATGAGAGATGGATCTACAAAGCATTGTCGAAGCCTACAATTGACAAGAGGAAAAATCCATACCAACACAATAACTACAAATCCTCAAAGAATCCCTAAGGAAAAATCAAGGTCCAACAATTTGCACCTACTGGTAAAAACTCTTCCTCACTCCTAGGAGTCGAAACTTCTAAGATCAAGGACCCAAAGAAACCATCCAAAGAAGAAAATAAGTGAGGAAGGAAGAATAATTATTAGTTGCTTGAAGTAATTTGCAAGCAACTAATCGACTTTGAGCAGTATGGCCTCATAAAAGATAAGTTTACTCCCAACCCTTCCATTAGTTATCAATGAATGTCATATCTTGGAATGTGAGAGGTCTAAATGGAAAAGGAAAGAAAAAGCTGTTGTAGAACAAAATATATGTAGAAAAACGAATGGTTATTATGTTACAAGAAATAATGTGTTCTAGGGAGACCCTTCATAATCTAACAAAATTTTTCTAGAAAGGATGTAATGAAATTGTAGTGGATACTAAGAGAGCAGTAGGTGGCCTATCCATTATGTGGAATCTCATGGAAATAAAATTGGAACACTTCTTTTCCACAAAAAAATATTATATTAGATAGATTTCAATTGATTGTTACAAATAATCTAGGTACGTAACCAATATATATGGTCCACAAAGGATGGATCAAAAAATCACCTTTCTCAAAGTTGTATAGGACCTTCAAGAGATTATTGGAGAATAACATTGGATCATAGGTGGAAACTTCAATATAATTTCCTCAATAGAGGAGAAATGAGGATGAATTTGACATTTAGAAGTGGATAGTGAGCACTTTAAACAAGCCATTTGAACACTCAAATTAATTGACATAGAAAAAAATAATGGAGTTCAGGCTTGGAACAATAGAAGAGGGGGATCTCAACAAATTTCCTCTAGAATAGATAGATACTTAATCTCTCATTCACTAATGAGCCTCAACTTGGACATATAAGCCTTCATTTTTCCCTAAGAAGGATCTGACCATTGGTCAATTAGCCTAAATATGAACATTGTGAGTATACCACAACTACAACCTTTTCTCTTTGAAAAGTTATGGATGGAGCATACTAATTTTTAAATGCAATGGAGGACTAAGGTGGGTGTGGACAAGGGAACTAGAATGTATCTCTTCCAGTAAAAATTAAAGAATCTTAAGCAACACCTCAAAAGTTAGAACAAAATAGTGTTTGGAGATATTTTTCTCCCCAAAAGAGAGATAGAAGAGAGGATGGCTCAAGATCAACAAAAAATCATATTGGAAGGACAACAAGAATACCTCATCTAGGTGGAAACAACTATGGAACAAGAATTTGAATGTAGATATGTGAAAGAAGAGACTTATGGAGACAGAAATATCCCAGAGGCAAATCATTTACCCAGGATAAATATCAGAAGCCTAGGGAATACTGGAAGAAACCTCAGACTCGGATAGAGAGAGGTGGAAGCTCACAGTGAGGGTGATATGATGAACAAAGAGGACAACATAATAAGCAGAGAGGAGATTATGCTGACAACAACACTTTTCCTCGTACTAGAGGTAGAGGAAGAGGAAGAGGTGGAGTAATCACATGCTTCACATGTGGAAAGAATGGGCACAAGTCTTATGAGTGTCCAGAGAAAAAGAAAGAAACTGGAGAAGCTCACATCACCGAAGCACAGAGGCGAGATGTTGAGGCAGAAGATGTTGAAGGCAGAAGATCGCTAATGATGCGAAAAGTCCTTTTGACACCAGAGAAAGAAGTGGAAAGTTCAGTCCAAAGGACCAGACTTTTTAGAACAGCTTGCAAGACCAAGGGTTGGGCATGCAAGGTCATTGTGGACAGCGGTAGCACTTATAATCTCGTTTCAACCGAGATGGTAGAAAAGTTGGAGCTGAAGACGACTGATCATCCAAGTCCATTATAAAGTTTCGTGGCTACAAAAAGGACATCAGGTAAATGTCACCAAACAGTGCTTAGTTGACATTAAGATAGGAGGATATAATGATAAGATATTGTGTGATGTCATTCCTATGGATGTTTGTCATCTATTACTGGGTAGACCGTGGAAATATGATAGAAATGTGATTCATGATGGGAGGATGAATACATATACCCTAGAAAAGGATGGGAGGACACACATGTTGCTTTCGATTAAAGATAAGGAGGTGAAACCAGAAGTAAGCAACACTGTACTTCTCATGAGTGGGAAGGAACTTCTTACCAAGGTTAAGAAGAAGGAGGATCCACAGTTCTTTGTGGTCAAGAAACCGAAGATTGTTCTGACTAGCACAAGAGTGGATGATTTGCCAGGAGAAGTTCAGGAACTGCTAGGAGAGTTCGCTGACATAGTAGTGGATGAATTACCTCGTTCGTTTCCACCAATGAGAAGTGTGAGTCATCACATTGATCTCATACCAGGAGCCAGTTTTCCAAATAAAGCCGTGTACAGATTGACGCCACAAGAAAATGAAGAGGTCAAAAGACAAGTCCAGGAGTTGTTGGACAAAGGTTTGGTCAGGGAAAGCTTGAGTCCGTGTGCTGTTACGACAGTACTCAGTCCGAAGAAAGATGAAGGCTGGAGGATGTGCACTAATTCTAGGGTGATTAATAAGATAACTATCAGGTACAGATTCCCATTGCCAAGAATGGATGATTTGATGGATTGCTTAAGTGGAGAAAAATTATTTTCAAAGATTGATTTGAAGAGTGGTTATCATCAGATTCGCATGAGAGAAGGTGATGAATGGAAAACAACATTCAAGACAAACGAAGGTTTGTATGAATGGCTTGTTATGCCATTTGGCTTAACAAATTCTCCAAGTACCTTTATGAGGTTGATGAATGAAGTCCTGAAAGATTTCATCGAAAAATTTGTTATCGTATATCTGGATGATATACTGATTTTCAGTAAAAAGGAAGCTGAACATTTGAAGCATTTAGCCATTGAGATGAAGAGATTACAACAAGAGAAGTTGTTGATAAACATAAAGAAGTCCTCATTCATGAAGACAAAGCTCATTTATTTGGGATTTGTTATTTCGGCAAATGAGTTGAGGATGGATCTAGATAAGGTGGAGGTAATCAAGAATTGGCCATCACCGAGGAACATATTTGAGGTGAGAAGTTTTCATGGTTTGGCTAGTTTCTACTGAAAAATTCATCAGGAATTTCAGTGGAATTAGCGCAGTGATGATGGATACAGTGAGGAAAAGACATAAATCTTTTCACTAGACTGAAGAGGCTGAGAAGAGTTTCAATTTGTTGAAACAAAATATTACGGAACAACCAATTCTGGTGTTACCGGATTTCCAAAAGACATTTTAGGTAAAATGTGATGCAAGCGGGTTTGCAATAGGAGCAATCTTAAGTCAAGATGATAGAACAATTTCATATTTCAGCGAGAAGCTGAATGAAGTGAAGGTGAAGTATTCCACATATGATAAGAAATTGTATGCCATTATTCAGGCATTGAAGAAATGGAGGCACTATTTGATTCCAAAGGAATTTGTTTTATATAGTGATAACCATGCATTGCAGTTTGTGACTCAACAGGAAAAGTTGAATCAGAGGCATGTTAAATGGGTTGAGTATATGTAGAATTTCACTTTTGTGATAAAACATATTTCTGGTACTACTAACAAAGTTGTTGATGCTTTGAGCAGGAAGTGTTTGTTGTTGTAGGAGTTCAAAGTCAAGATGTTAGGTTTTGATGATCTCAGAGACATGTATGCAGATGATCCAGACTTTAAGGAAGTGTATGAAGCAGCTGAGAATCTAGTTCTCAGAGATAGCAGCAAATAGGTTGAATACATGATCCAGGAAGGGTTGTTGTTTAAGGGAAATCAGCTATGTATTCCGAATTGCTCCATGAGGGAGAATCTGCTGAAGGAAAAACACAGCGGAGGATTGGCCGGACACTTCGGTCATGACAAGACATTCGCAAAGCTGAGCGATTCATACTTTTGGCTAGGGATGTGATCAGAGGTCAAGAGGTTTGTAGATTGATGCAGAATTTGCCAGCATTCAAAGGGGAGGAAGCAGAATGCGGGTTTTTATCAACCATTGCCCATACCTAAGAAGCCGTGGGATGAAATTAGCATGGATTTCATATTGGGATTGCCAAGGGCGCAAAGAGGATTTGATTCGATCTTTGTGGTAGTGGATATATTTTCCAAGATGGCACATTTTATTCCATGTCAGAAAACCAGTGACGTGACTCACATCGCGAACCTGTTTTTCAAAGAAGTCATTCGACTTCATGGCTTACCAACGAGTATTGTTTCGGACAGAGATACAAAGTTCATAGGGCACTTCTGGAGGACATTATGGAAGAATCTGGGGACTAACTTGTTGTTTAGTTCAGCTTATCATCCTCAGACGGATGGACAGACAAAAGTGGTGAACAGAAGTCTGGGAGACTTGCTGAGGAGCCTGGTGGTGGAGTAATACAGCCAGTGGGACAACATATTACCACAGGCAGAGTTTTCTTATAATGAATCAGTGAACAAGAGAACATGATAGAGTCCATTCCAGATTGTATATGGCACACAGCCGAGAGGAGTTTCTGAATTGAGATATTTGGAACAGACTACTACTAGGAGTGCTAGTGCAAAAGAATTCACAGAGGCGATGAAAGAACTTCACAGCCGGGTGAAGGAGCGATTGCAGAATTCAAGTCAGGAGTATAAGCGGAGAGCAGATCAACATCGAAGTCGACTCCAATTTGAGGTTGGTGACTTGGTTCTGGCACATTTGAGAAGAGAAAGGTTCCCCAAAGGAACATACAATAAATTGAAGATGAAGAAAATCAGACCATGCAAGGTCTTGAAGAAAATGGGAGAAAATTCTTATGAGATTGAATTACCCGATGGGATTGAAATTTCTCCGATATTCAATGTCTCAGATTTGTACCCATACAAAGATGGGGAAGCAGGAACAAGTGATGAACAGTCAGAGGTTCAGTGGCAGAAGCAGATGCCAGTTGCAGAGAATCCACAGATGGAGCAGATACTGGATAAACGAGTGGGTAAGAAGACCAGAAGGAAAGAATATTTTGAATATTTGGTCAAGTGGAAGGGCCATCCAGTTGAAGATGCTAGCTAGGAGACTGAAGCAGAGATTCTGAAGCATGGACAGACCATGCAGGAGCTCATGGATAGGATCCCATGAAAGTTTTCAAGCGAGGGAGTATGATGCAGGAGCATCCCTCACATTAAGCGAGCCAGCGCGGAAGACAAAGGACAACTGGGAAGACCCAACCAATTTTTTGAATTTTCCCTTGAAGTTGATGCGCCAAATATAAATGAGATCATTTAATGAAGGAACCTTGGTATAATGTAATCATACCTTGAGCTCCCCGCTCTCGTCTGAAGTAGATGGAGGCATTTATAGTATTTAATGCAGGTAGATAGAAATTTAATTCTAGATTAGACTGTTTGAGAGCGCAAGAGGGAAACGGGATATAGACACCCTCATTGTGCATTGTAACATAGTGAGAAGCATTGGAGCATAGAAGGGAAGCAGAGAGCTGTGTAGAAACACCCATGTATAGTTATTTGGATTAATATAAGAAGTTGATTCAAGTTCATGGCGTTGTGTTGTTCTCTGTGTATGTGTGTTGATTGATATGATCATGAGTATTTACTTCCTGTTATGCATTTGATTTACATGCTATGTATGAATGATTCTTGGCTGAGTGTTGAAATCTGAGAAAGGAAGTAGAAGAAATGAGTTTCAATTGTTTCTTTATCTGAGCAAGGATTCTTGCAAGGAGTGCAGTTGAAGTCGTTTGCAAGGAGTGCATTAACAGAAGGATCAGATAGTTTAACTCTTTTTCTCATTCACCCAGAAGTGAAATTGGGTTATAGGAGCCATGCAAGGAGTGCGTAGGCTAAGGAAAGTCTTAGTTGTGAATCTGAGCGAAGCATTGAAGGACTACTGATGCAGGTGTGCGCAAAGTCGAAAGAACTCAACACTTGGAAGTGTTCGAGGATTGCCGCAAGGAGTGCACGCAAGGGTCTTCTCGAAGACTCAGAATTGTGTGAAGCTCAAGAAGGACAAGGATTTCAAGCTCATTGAGGAGAAGCACATAGAGTCTGTGCCATGGAGTGTTTGAATAGGCACTGTAAAGTTACACGCAGGAGGACCAGTTTTCACAGAGGAATACTGGGTTCACCTCATAGAAACCATCAAAGAGGAAGAGATCGACGATTAGGATCTTGAGGAGAGGATTTGCAAAATCCTGTCAGCAATTGGATCTGCCAAAGAAGCGAGGAGGTTACGGCTGCGTTCAGAGTTCAAGCTCTAGGGGTTGTGATTCGTTGGATCGTTGATCAGTTACCCGTCAGCCAACCGATCTGACAGGAGTTGCATAGGGTTTAAACCCTCGTGAGCAGATTAAGAACCCCGAGAGGCATCAGGATATCGAGGTGTCGGGGTGTAGGAAATTGGGAGTCACGTGGACTAGAAGTCGGGGAAATCCATCGTGAAAATCTTAACGCGTTCAGAGCCATCCATCTATTGGGACAGGTGGCAGGGATCGAGATTCCATTGGCATTTCAGAGCTTCAGAATACAAGAGTCCAAGACCTATTGAACCCTGAAATGGTGAAAGGATAATAGCTGTAGGATATCAGGGAGGACATGTGTCGTGTGGTCATCTAGATCAGGGATGTGGTCATCGGAGTTCAGGTAAGTGAGTGTTCATGGTTTTGTAAAGTGGTGAAGTCTAAGGTTAAATTTGAACTGTCCATCACTAGGGATGCGTGTCAGAACTCCGAAGAGAGTCGAGGATCAGCGTTTCGGAGGTCCCGAGGATAGGACACTCTCGCAAGACGAAACTGCGAAGTTCGATTTTCTGACAAGAGGAGAGCTCCGTGTGGGGCCTAGTTGACGTCGTTTCATTGTAACAAGGGAATCGGGAATTTCCAGAGTGAAAACCCCGAAGCATACGAGAACCGTCCATCCTTGAGGATGTGTGGGTGAGATCGAAGCCATCGAGAAATTTCCCGAAAGGAAAAGTCAATTGTTGGGGAATCGACATTCGTGAGATCGGGGAAAATGGAAGTAAAAGCACTTAGGCATTAGAAGTCATGAAACCCCGAGGGAGACCTGGAGCTGTTGATCCAAATAAACGATCACGACCGTTTATTTTGTTTACGGCGGAAAGGTTTTTCAGAGATGTCGTATCGGGAATCGGGGGTCCGGGGAATAAGGACTCACATACACCTCGATATCAGAAACCCCGAAATCCCAATAAGGTATATGACCATGGTCATATAAGGGAAGGTCGCGTGGACTAAAGGCTTAGCTCGGGAGGCTAAGGTAGCAGGGGAGCATATCGGGGGTCGGGGATCGGTAAAATGAGTTGTTTGGAAATTGCAAGTGCCGAAATTCCAATAGAAGGAACCCTAATAACAAAGTAAAAGGCCAGCATTGATTTACCACAGGACTCGCGAAATCATGAAGTCTGGTTTTCTGATAGAAGAAAGGAAGATCCCATGAGAGAGTTGTTGTGAATGAAAATTTCCCGATAGGGAAATAGAAGAACCTTTCAGTTCTTCAAGCCGAGGAAGGAGGAAAGATCCTGTGAGAGGATGTGCCTAGAGGGCACACCTATTTCAAATGGTGAAGAACGAGTTTTATTTATCGATGATCATTGGATCAAAATGGAACCATGATCCAATGGCTCATATATTTTTTCGCGAACTTGAGAATAATCACTTAAAAGTTTCTAAGTATGGTTCATTATGGAGGTAACAGAAGTTGGGAATGCATTTTGTGTTGATTAAGGTTAGTTTTCATTGATTTCAACCCTTGAAGAAAGCCCAATAGCACAAAGGATGAACTCCAAAGTGGTCCTCTTATGGTGAAAGCCCTCACGGGAAGATGCTTTGCGGATTGAGTTATCCTAGAAGTATGGTTAGAGAACCCATGCTTATTTTTGTAATGATGAGATGAAGGTCAGTGAATTTGTCAGTGAAACTATCCTAGATGGATAGTGCTTGTCATCCCATTATCGGTGGTATGTGGAACATCACATAACTTCTCACGGTTAGAGAATTATGGCCATAAGAAGTTGGAGAACCCAGGTTTGGGTAATGGACCCAAGTTTGTTTTATGGATAATGGTATGAGTTTTGATATATTTTCAAGTAATACTATTCTATATGGATATTACATGTCATTCCATTTCCGGTGGTATATGGAACATCACATAACTCCTCACGGTTTGAGAGTTATGGCCTTACGAAGTTGGAGGACCCTCATATGTCATCTAGAAGCCACAAAAGGTCAAAGTAGTCAAAGTGGTTTAAGAGTTTTTAGACAGTAAATAATAAAGTGAAGTGATGAGTGTACTATAATTCAAAGTGAATACAAAATAAATAATTTAAATAATAAATTTAATGGAGAAATTAGAAGTGGGTTAACCCTAAAATAAGGA
>JZKD02S0503587.1:4487-16913 GCA_000966675.3 Picea glauca | reverse complement strand
GGTTAGGACCTTAACATATTGTTGATACTCTGTTATAAGTTCAAACTCTGGTTCTTGAATGAATATTTCCCCTCTAATTTGTTTGAGTGATGAATCCATGTTGTGGTTCTCATGTTCAAATGAGAAAGTGACTATAAAATTATGTTGTAACACTATCCATTCTACAGTGCCTCTGCGCAATTCCTAGTCTACATACCAATTTTCTAGAATTCCTTCCAATGTGTGAATAAAGTGGTGAGTCCATTCTTCTGGTGGTGTCATTCTCCATATTTTTCTGCACTTCTCCAAGTGTTCTATTGGTGTCCCCTATCCATTATATCTCTGCATTTGGTTTCTTCCCTATTTTGCACCAAACATGATGTGCAATAATCACTTACGCTGGTACCAGTCCTTGACTGTCTCTTTGTGTGCACCCCACCATATTGCAGGTGTTTCCTTGAGTGATATATCCAGAGCTAAGAGCATATGATTTTCTAACACTTCATCTTCATATCTTGTTAGGAATTATTCTAAGTCATTCACCCCATGAAATCTAGAAGGTTGTCTTATCTCTATACCTACCCATCTTACTACGCGGTCTACTCTTGTGAACCTTCTTGTGGAGACTTCATGTAATCCCTGCTTCCAGTTCTCCAACCCTGTATTTGAGTCTGACACGCATGATGTGATACTTCTCCAAATGACTAACCCATCTATAGTTGAATTCACATAATCTTCTTCTCGCGCACTGGTTCTGTATAACTGGTTAATTTTCTCCAGGTCTAAACAAGTGGGTTCTACAAACCTTTCTCCTTCTGATGGATCTATTAGCACAATGACTCTGTACTCTCTAGACTCGAATGTCATCTTCCTCATCTTCATATTAATTATGGAATGATTGAAAAATTCCCAATCCAAGCCAAGCAATGTTGGATAAGGTGTTGTGCCATCCACTATTTATATCACTTCAAAATCGGATTTAGTGCGCACTCCATCCGGATCTACTGTCACACCCTTTAGCCTTATAATTGTCAGAACCCTGTGTTGATTTTCTAGTTTTATCTAAACAGGTGAATATCCTAATGTGGGATCTCCCATAAATTTCCATATCTTCTTGGGTATTACATTCACTTTATAGCTTAAATCCAGTATGATATCCCCCATGTTGAAATCTCCAATGTTGGCGTTCAGCCTGAATTCTCTACTTGTACTCCTCCTCATATGCAAATGATTAACTGTTTATTGTTCTAGCTTTCCCTCTACCTATGTGCTACATCTTTCTAACATATTTTGTAACACTTTAACATATGATGGATCATTTATTAGTTTAACATAGGATTGCAGAAAATCCTTTATGGTACTTACTTGTCCTATGGGTTGTGCTTCATTAGTGTGATCCAGTGATGAAGGCATATCATACATTGGTACGTCCTGATTATGCTGCGTAGTTGATGTGGATGAAAAATATGGCTTCAAGAATTCTTGTCTGGCTTACTTTAATATCTCCTTTTGGTTCAACATTTTTCTTCACCCATTGGTGTTTTGTTGGATCTTGTCTTACTACATCATCTCTTGTCTTAGCTCCTCCACAAGTAACTATGTTGATATTTCTTCCATCATCCCTCACTTCTGCAGAAATTCATTGAACATTCTGATTGTTCTGATTTCTCTTTTCCTAGATCTTCCCCAATAGTGTCAGACAATCTTATGTGTCATGGTCTGATGTGCGAAAACACATACATGTCGTAGGTGGGAGTCGACATTATCTTGCATAATGTCCTAGTTGTTGACAGTTATGGCATACCATCAATCCTTTGCCTCTTCCAAAGCCTCCTCTACCTCGTCCTCTACCTATGTATCTAGCTCGATCCCCTCGAGGTGTGTTTTACTATGGCACCTGGTTATACTGCGCAAGATTACATTATGGATGTGTGGTATTGTCATGCAGCTGCACAGTGTTATATTGTTGTGGTGCAGTGTTATATGGGGCTGGTACTTGGTTAAATTGTGGTGCAACTTTCCCTGTCATCATCTCTTCCTGCACCCTATAGGTGTCTAATTTTATTTCCCTCATCAGCTCCATTGTCCTGCAATCTTTGTCATCATGGCCTACTGACTTGGAAAAGTTGCAATATGAACTTTTAGGCACCGTTTGGTATTTCTGCATCATTGGACTATGATATGGATCATGCCCCTGTGTCTTACATATCTCACACCATAGTCCTCATGTCGGTAAAGTGTTTGCTAGTCTCATTTCCGTGTACTACGCGAATGTTGGGCTTTCATTCTTATGGTGTCCTTATGTCCTACATGTGGTACACCAAACAACTTCTCTTTTGTCCTTACTCCTGCTCTAGTTTAATTGAAATGTTATATTCTTCATGTCTTCCTTGAGCTCCTCTATTGTTGGATCTATCTTCTGATATTGGTTCTCTTCTAGTTGAAGGGTTGACTACAGAGCCTCTTCCTGGGTCTGAAACTTCTGATGTCTCAAAGGGTATTTTATGTGTGGTAGTAGTGAATTCACAAACATATGCCTATGTTGCATATATTTCATGAAATACTTCATATTTCCTTTCAATCATTTGAATCTTTGGTCTATCTCCCAAACATATTCTCTTGGTTTATGTCTGATTTATATCATCTCGTTCATGTATTGATCCTCTGATCTAGGCTTCTAGAATTCATTTATCAACAACTTCTTGATATCCACAATCATTATGGTTGTTCCTGGTGGATTGTTTGCAGCTAAGCTCGTGTACCAATCCAATGCACAGTCTCTTAGCGTGATGTCTAACTGTGCAAGTTTGGTATCCTCATATGTGATCTTCTTTGCTTCCTAGATCTTTTCATAGATGAACAAGTGCTTCTCAGGGTCCTCCGATGCCTCTCCCTTGAATTCTAGTAACCTAATGGTGGGATCATGTCCTGCCATCCTAAATGTTGAACTACTACATTCACACGGTGTATATCCTTGACTAATTATTTTTGAACTGGCTTCCCCAGTTGTTTCTCCTTATGTAAATGTACTTCTTGATGTGTTTCTTCCACTGAAACTCGATTGTCTAAATGGTGGTGTTATTTCTGGTGTATTAGTCGCAAATGGGTTTATGGGTTCCACACTGACACTGATATGGAAAGGATTTTTGCCTCTGATTTCTATTCTTGGACCTCTTGTCTTCCTTTCGTATGTTGTGCATAGGATTTCCTCAATTTTCTCCACAACCTGTGGATCCTATACCTCTTCTTCATCACTTTCCAAGCCTTCCCTCGTGGCTATGTCTCTCTTTTTGTAGTTCATCTTATATTGGTAGGGTACTCCATTGTGTATTCTTCCATATGTTACCATGATCTCTTTGATCTGGTGTTCCTCCATCATGATTGGATCCAAGGCCTCCTCCTTCTTTCCTTTATCCATTTCCTCCTCCATTTCTCCATCTCTTGTCAGTGCTTCCCCCCTTCCCCCATGCATGCAGGGACGTTTAGCTATTTGAGGACATTTTCATTACCCCTTTGTTATACAGTAACATATTAATGGAAGTATACAATGATTTGATATACATATATCAAGGTCCCTTCAGGAACTCTTTCTCTGTTGCGTTGTAAGACTTCGCAGTATCTACTGCAAATTCTGTGATAAATCCCACAACAATGTTGTCTAACCAGAAAAATATTGCGCACATAAATTTATTATCAACTTGTTGTAACTATGCGATCTCCACAAGATTCCATTCTAGCTGTCTGATCCGATTTGTAGGGTGATTGTCTTTCAACCTCAATATCCACTCCTGCAACACATGTGGGAAATCACAAAAAATTACTTCATGCAAGTCATTGAATATGTACTTGTCCAAATATTTTCGTGTTGTTAACTTCAGGTTTATGTTATCTTTCTGTGCAAATTCCATAGCCTTTGTTTTCAACCAGCTCTTGATCTCTTCCTTTGTTGGGTTCCACGATCTCAACATCCCCTTTTATATTCTCACTCTTTTAACGTTTCGTCGCTAGATCTGGCATTCTTTTCATTCTTCTTCCATAGATATCATTCACTCAATCCCATTATGTTCCAATAGGATACATAACCATTTGTTAGTTGTAGTTTAATCCTGCTACCCTTCTTGGTCTGACCTAGGTTCAGGTCCACTTAGTTTCCAACAAAACCACCCTAAAACTATCGGGCCCTCCTAGTAAACCAGAAGGAAACATAGTGCACAAGATGCACTGTGTATTCTCACCTGATATAGTTCTTATAGGTGGTTGCAACACTCAGGTGATTGTAATCTAAGAAATGAGTGGGGATCTGCGATTAAACTTTGTAGTCTTCATTTATTACTTTAACATTCAACTTATATGGAATACCCTGTCATTCTTGCTTATGCATGTAAAGTAGCAGATCTATGTAGTCATTCAACCATTTTTTTAACATCTAATCATTAACAACAAAAGAGATACATAACATTCAATCACATAACACATGGTCTACCATGGTTCACCCATCTTGGGATACATCCACAAAGATTTGGTTGCTCTGCTCTTTTATTATTATGCTTCCAAAACTACAGTGCCTCACGCATTACAATGCTCCATCCAAACCGGTTGAGATCTACAATGAGGCAGACTAGATCACACCAGGATCCTCATCCTATGATCTAACCCTCAAGATCTGCCTTATTTCGTCTCCTCATCTCAACAACTTACAAGATAAATCATATTTATAGTCATTCTATCGTTTTTTACCTCACAGTAACACTGAACAACCCAACAAGAACAACAAGGAACCTCCAAAAATCCTCCCCTACCTAGACCTCCTAGGTACCTACTTATACATATTTTCAGCTTACCAACCATTACATTCTCTTACCAAAATCCTAACCCTATCATGGCTAGGTCTTCTTGCATGCGGGCCTCACATTCCTTCCTCTTATGCATGCACATTGTTTTTGCACGTGCTACTTTTCCTGCATGTGTGTTTGCCTTACCTGTGCTACTTCTTCTGCATGTGAATCCACCTTACATGTGTTGCTTCTTTTGTATGCACATCCACCTCCCATGTCGTGCTTTTACCATAAAATTGTGTTGCGCCCAACAACCACACTATATCATTGTCATTGGGAGAAGATGTCTAGATTAAATACTTTGCCAATATGGAAAAAACAACCCTAGTAGGAATATTCATGAGCAAGCACCCATTCATGGATAACATCAAAAAATGGACCTCCCTGACATTCGCCACCTGGCTCGACTATGAACCAGCAAGCCTTGTCTTAGAAAAATGATCGTTAGCATGGATATTTTGCACAAAAAAAGATGCATCCATAATCCTATCTAGAATCTGGTCATATGGAACTCAAGCCCTATTCCTAGAGAAATGGGAAACCTCCTTCAAATGCCAACTCTGAAAGATAGGACATCACCCCCATCTCGATATGCTTATCGAGCCTCCAATTCGTCTTCTAAACATAATACATATTCAAATTCCTTGGAAACGCGTTGGTATTCTATCTTGAAGAAAATTTCTCCTTTGCATAAACTGGCTATATGGCTACGGTGCACATTTTGGTTGGAATCAAGCTCTCAGAAGGGTTATCTGACAATATCATTCTGCAACATCAAGGAAAATCATACTCACAGGATTTGGATTATGAAATAATTCCCTTTATACATGGGAGATGCCACGTCTATGGTCACATGTCCACTAATTATTCCAAAATTGAGTCTAGACAAAAATGGGTCAAAAACTCCAAACTCGCACATAACAAACTGATGTCTATGTCTAGGTCTCTTGTTTCATCTAAACAGAATACTATGGACGTCTCTCTTACAAGGAATGATCATCAAGAACACATTTCAGAATGTGAAGAAGAAACTCATACAATAGAGACTCAAGCCACTCCACATCCGACTCTGGTCCCGACATCCACTTGTATGTTCTCTTCTATTGTTCCCATTTCTCTTGTTCAAAATCTTCTCTACTCTTCCTCCCCTCCCCCACTACCTAACATATCCTTTCTCATTGGTCTATCATAAATCTCCCACCCTACCATTTATCCCCTCATTCCCCTCCCACCCCCCCCTCATTCTCGATCGCTTTCATTCCCCTTCCGCCCCTTCCCCTCCCTACTCTCTCTTCTTCCTTTTCCCCCGACCAAAGAACAATTGAGAAAATAATTCCTTTTTTCCTCATCCTACCTCTCTAATGACTGTCAGGAAGGAATTCAAGGTGGTTTGGGAATTTTAGAATATTGGGAACCAAATACTACTCACAAGGGGAGAAAATCCTTCCTCTCTCAGGCACAGAAACAAGCTCACGATGAAGTCAAATTGGGAAAAAAAAAATCTATTCTTGGGGCCCTTAGAGCATCAACCCATGATTCTATGCACAAATGAAAATTATCTCCCTCAATTCTAGAGGGTTTGCCAATCCCTCAAAAAAATTGGCCATCTCTAGGCTTTCTTCCCTCCACAAGATCGACATTCTCTTTCTTCAAGAAATTATGCTACAAGGAAAAATTGTAACTAGGATTCTCTCTTCTTCCCTCCCTGGATGGGAATTTATGGCAGTCGATGCCAGAGGCAAACTAGAGGGTATTATTATACGATGGTTCTCTAAGGATATATAGGTGCAAATATCTTGGGGACTCCCCTATGTTCTTTCCATCTATGCCAGGTTGATTGATCTCCCCTCCCCCTTCCTTCGTATCAACATTTATGGCCCTTGTGTTGATAGGTAACCTTTCTAGACTAAATTTCTCATCTCCTCCCTCACTCACTCAAAGAAAATGATTATAGGAGGAGATCAAAATTTTACACTCAACTCAAGTGAAATTTGGGGAACATGAGCTCTCCCAGACCCCCTGGACTCCTTTTTTTCACAATCACTTGAAGGAACCGAGATGATGAATATACTACCTCATAAATATACCCCAACTTAGAGTAAATGAGAAGAGGGGAAGCTAGAATACCAAAAAGAATGGACACATTCTTAATCTTAGAATAACTCCTCTCCAAAAATCTTTGATTTTGTCAATGGATCAAGACATGAGGTATATCATACCACAATCCCATTCTTATGGACCTTACTTACGATCCCAAAATGAGTCCCAACCCCTTTAATTTCAACTCCACTTGGATCGAAGACCCATCATACCTATTGATGGTTCAGGAATACTACACTCCCTTCAATCCTTCCCTCCTGAAGTCACCACCTACACAATTCCATTCATATCTCAATAAAATAACATAAAAATGAATCTATAAAATGGGTCAAAGAAAAAAAGGAACAAGAGGACAAAGCCCTAATCAAAATTGAAACCTAACTGAAAAATTGGAGAAACTCAAAAGTGACCTCCCTCTTTGCTAAAGAAGAAAAGGAAACTATAAAATCCCTTGAAAAGGGAAAAAAAAATCATCCTAATCAAAGAATAGGCCCATAGATTAAAAAGTAGAACTCTCTAGCTACAGGATGGAGATGAAAACAATATTTTTTTCATCACTGTACAAATGGGAGGAAGAATATAAATACTATATGGAACATAAGAAGGGAATATGGTTCTATAGCGTTCACTTTTGATGAAAGTTATTCTAAAGGAGTAACCTGTTTCAAATCACTCTTCAAAGAATATCGATGCGAAACAATAGATGTTACCCTCCAGTCAATACAACTCTTCCCTAGATTCACAAGTGAAGAGGATAGTGAAAATTCAATAGAGGAAATAATACAGAATGATCTCTTTCAGGTCATCCACTCTTTTCAGAAAGATAATATTCTAGGACTAGATGGGTTTCCTATGGACTTCTACAAAGGATGCTTTGATATTTTGGGAGAGGACCTCCTTCGAGTTGTTGAATACTCCAAAAATTATTTACAGATGTTCACCCATTTCAACTCCACTTTCCTATCCCATGTCCCTAAACTCGACAATCCCCTCTGCATTGACCTCTTCTACCCCATATCTCTCTGCAATACGATCTACAATATTATCACCAATATCATTGAAACCAGGCTAAAGGAAACACTTGAAGGGAACATATCAGAATAACGATTTGGATTTCTAAAGGGTAGTAAAATCCATCAATCAATAGTAATAGAACAAGAGGGTTTCCATTCCATACAAACCATAAATATAAATGTAGTGTCATGCAAAGTGGACCTATCAAAATCCTTTGACAGGGTCAGTTGGTTGTACATCAAGATCCCCCTCATACATTTGGGATTCACCCACAACTTTGTCTCTTGGATGAATTGTCTCAGTTCCTATTCTTTTTCTCTTCATATCAAAGGATCATCCTCCCCCTTATTCAAAGTATAAAGAGGTCTCATACAAGGGTTCTCCCTCTCATCCCTCCTCTTCCTCCAAGTTACATAATGCCTCAGTAGACTTATTTAAAAAGTTAATGCTCAAGGATCATATAAAGGAATTGAAATCAATGATCAAGTATCTCTTTCTCATATCTTCATAGATGCCATCCTTATCTTTTGTGATGGTTTTCATATCTCACTATACCATCATAGCTCTATGCTAGATCTATTTTGTAAAGCTATGGAGATGAAAACCAATACTCAAAAATCTATGCTTATCTCCGGGGGGAAAAAACAATCAGGAAAAAACCTGCATTGAACATACACTAAGGTATATAAGCCATCTAATGATGGACGGACTAAAAAATTTGGGTTTTCTCCTTAATCCAAACAACTATATTTCAAAATATTGGATCTGGTTATCTGCGAAAGAGGAAAAGAAGATCAAAACCTAGTACAATACATGGTTGTCCAGGGATAGAAGACTGGTCCTAATCAAGTCAATCATTGAAGCAATTTCAGTATATTAGACCTCTCTAGCCTAGGTTTCGAAAGGAATCCTTAACAAACTCAAAAATTTGGCTTTCAAATATTTATGATCTAGGAAGGAGGACCTAACAACTTAGTAGTATATGTCAGTGTTACATGGAAACCTACAGAGGAGACCTAGCTAAAACATACACAAACAATGCTTATCAACAAAAATAAGAGAGATACACAATGAAGAATGAGAATCAATGTATATTGTGATCTAATCAATGAGTGACTGATATTCACTCATATAGGCAATGACATCCTATAATTAGGAATGTATGCATAATAATGATGGTATAATATTAGAAAGTATAAAATAGAACTATTCAGTTAACTCCCACTGAACTAGTGTTACTCCCACTGAACTAGTGTGCTGAAAATAGAAATTTCTCCAACACCCCCATAAACATAACTATGGAGTAAAAAATAAGTCCCGACTACTAGGCCATTTTATGTACTCATGTACAATGAAACTAATGAACACCGAATAAAAACGAGGAAAGAGGGAAAACCACGTGGGAACAAAATCCCCCCTCAAAAGACGATGTATCAAAAGAAGAAAATGGAAGTTGCTAGGCAACTATGTTCTTCACTGCAAGACGATCCCGCAAAGTCTGAAACTTCTTCTCACTTAAAGTATTCATGAATATGTAGAAATATTAATGGATCTGATGAAGTCCTTTGGAAAGCTATCGGGCCTTGTACCTCTTGATCATATGGACCCATCTGCACCTGAAAATATTCCTTTCTGGTGGAAGTGGAACCGGATTCCAAGTCTGGTTCTATAGGATTGAGTGATACTCCTTCTGCATGGCTTCTTTCCATAATGGATTTCCCACAATCCTATTGTAGTTCTGTGGATCAGTAGATTGAACCATATAGCAATGCATGGGCATCACAAGTTTTGAAGATGAAAATACATAAGAAGGCTCCTTATGCTGAGATCAAGTCCTCCTCGAATCCAATGGATTCCTTGCAAGGTTTCCTACTGTCTGAAGTGTGTAATGTGACTTCTTGGGCATCTATTGAAGATTCAGTGTTGGCTTCTTATTTGGCTATACTACCTGCTTATTTCCATGTACATAATCTAAGTGTATGGAATCATCTCTGATGCTTGAAACTAATGGAAGCACAAGAGTATATGTATGTTGCACTGGAGGTGCATGCAAAGTACTCTCCTTATGTGTAAGTGGAAAATATGAGTCATCGTCAAAAAACTTAGTGAATTTATACAACCTTGACTTGTGATCCACCTCACCAATTGAAATGATGGAATTGTCATGCATGTCAATTATTGAAATTGAATCTAATGTAATTCAACCTTTTTACCTTTTTAAGTGATCTGATAAACTAAGAGCATATTCATAGAAAGATTTGGAACATATAGAACATTCTCAAAACTTCCATTGTGGAGTTCCAGTCTACCTTCTCCTGCTACTGCTACTGGAGTATCATCCCCTGTGAGAATAGGGGGTCTTGAGCATGGAATCAAGGAAGAGAAAACTTCCTCTTTCGCTACCATATGATGGGATGCACCAAAATCTATAATCCATGAATCAGATGAGGAATTAATTGCAACCAGAGTATGATGATTACCTTTACCTTTTTACCTTTCTAAGTGATCTGATAAACTAAGAGCATATTCATAGAAATCTTTGGAACATATAGAACATTCTCAAAACTTCCATTGTGGAGTTCCACTCTCCCTTCTTCTGCTACTGCTACTGGAGTTTCATCCCCCGTGAGAATAGGGGGTCTTGAGCATGGAATCAAGGAAGAGAAAACTTCCTCTTTCGCTACCATATGATGGGATGCACCAGAATCTATAATCCATGAATCAGATGAGGAATTAATTTCAACCAGAGCATGATGATTACCTTTCTTAGGAGCATGATCTTCTTCCTTTTGCTTCTTGACTCCCTCTGGAATGAAGTTTCCAATATTGTTTTGTTGAAGTGTATGTGCCATAAGATTGATCTGTTTCTTCATGCATGTAGATTCTTCATGATTTGGTTTATTGCAGTAAGTGCACTGCTTTCCCTTCTTCTTCTTCTTGGAATCTAAAGAGTCTTTGGAACCTGAAGAAACATTAAAGGGTTTGGAATATCCCTCCTTCCCATTCTGTTTGGATGACCCTTTTCCATCATGCATGGTGAGTGAATGTTCTTTGGGATATTTCATGAGGCCCATCTCTATGAGTTTTGTCTTCTCTTGTGTAAGAGACTCAATGAACTGAGACAACGTAAGGATTTTCCAATTTTTTCCAAAAAGACATCTGCCAGAATGGAAATTGGAGACATATACAACATATTTTGGTCCTAGCTTGGTCAAGATTGTTAGAATAAGTTGTTTCTCTTGTGTAGACCTGTAAATACCACATTCACCCAAGCTCAATATCAAAGATTCAAATTTAGTAAATGAATCCTTTAAATTATCAAAACTTTTAGGGTCTAAGGTATTCAACTCTACCTCAAGCATATGACCTCGCATCTCATCCCGCTTTCCAAAGAGTCCTTCCAACGTGGTCCGAATCTCATTTGGATTCTTTCATGTGGAAACATGAAACCATAGATCAATGGAGATTAAATCAATAAGTAGTCTAGTGGCCTCATCCTTACGGTTCACCCATCTCATCTTCTCAATCACGGATGTAGGTTTTGTTTCTGTCACCATCGTCAAATTATACAGTCGTTTCCTTATGAGTTGAAATTATTCCTTGGGCTTCCAATCAAAATAATTGTATGGTGTGATTATTACCACCAAGTTTGAATGTATAATAGTTTTCCTATCCATCTCTCCCATTGTTTCTAAGAACCCCTAAAAATTTACTCTCAATCTGCAAGTGAAAAATTATGACAGAAAGGGCACTTTATGTGAAAATTTGTATCAGTTTTAGGAGGCGATATTACAACTTACTTCTTGAGCAAAACGGTGAGGAATCTCACCAAAATATTGAAAAAACACTTGCAGAATGGGTTGATTTACTTCTCAAGCAAGTCATTTCCTCAAAAACGTAATATTTTGGGAGCAATCACTGTAGAAAGGTACGACCATGGATTCGTATTAGTTTCAGGAGGCTATCTTCTGGCTTGCTTTCTGAGAAAATGGTCAGGAATCTCGTCAAACAGTTGAAAACCCACTTGTAGAATGGGTTGATTTACTTCCCATTCAAGTCGTTTCCTCAAAAAATTAATATTTTTGGAGAAATCACTATAAAAAGGTACAACCACAGATTCGTATCAGTTTCAGGAGGCCATCTTCCAGCTTACTTTCTAAGAAAATGGTCAGGAATATCACTAAACGGTTGAAAATGCACTTGTAGAATGGGTCAATTTACTTCCCATGTGAGTCGTTTCCTCAAAAACTTAATATTTTTTGGAGAAATCACTGCTAAAAGGTACGACCATGGATTTAGCTCGTCGAAACTCCGATTTTCCTTATTCTTTGGCTTGTCTGGCTTTATCCAAGAAGCGTAGCTCTGATACCATGTCATTGTTTCATGGAAACCTGCACAGGAGACCTAGCTAAATCATACGCAAACAAAGGTTATCAATAAAAGGAAGAGAGATACATAATGAAGAATGAGAATCAATGTATATTATGATCTAATCAAT
>JZKD02S0503576.1:0-16913 GCA_000966675.3 Picea glauca | reverse complement strand
AGCCCCTTCTTCCCACAGGACAAAGTGTAACCCCTCAAATAGGTCATCCTAATGCCCGGACTAGGGAAATGGGATAGATGTACGGGAGATAAGATGTAAAATCATAATATGGTGGGAGCGGATGATGGCTCTTCAAATCCCCCCTGGTGGCTAACCAAAACCTATGAGCACAAGCTTGCTAGGGCACCCCGTTGATCCCCCCAACAATGGTCAAGTGGGTTAGTGTAAGATCCAAGCAGTTGCCAGAAATGTAAGGAACCTGATGCATATATCTGAAAGTTATAATGATCAAAAATGACACATACCATGATACCTAGACCAATTACCTCGTGGAGCAAGAGTCCTCTCTGATGCAAGTCCAAGCCGATGGTGATGGATGCTACTGCTGCTGACAGGACAAGTCTGATGAAGAAGAAGAGGGATGGGCCCTCCAGGGCTATGCTCAGGTCAATCCTGCTCTCGGCACTCCATGTCTAGGACCTGTGGGCCTCGAGACATGATCTCCTAGTTATCCCATAAAATTGGGGATAACATATACCATTCTACTTGTTCAAGCTTTACTAAGTTAGGATGGAGTTCTTCATTCTCAATTTGGCAAACCATACCCAAGGCCTTCTCATTACCTTCTGTCAACATTTTTGCTAAACCTTGACCCTTAATCAATTTTGTGGGTTTGATCTCCAAATCATACTCCTGGATTTTAGCAATCCATCTACCCCTTGAGCCTAATCCTTCTACTTGAGATAACATATCTTTAACCACAGAATTAGGAACATAACCAATCACCTTGGAATATCGGATGAAGACTCTGAAATGTTTGAGTGATTTCACTAAGGCGTAAGCCTTTTTCTCAAACATGGGATACTTTAACTCTGAATTCTGCAAGGCCCGACTCATATATGCAATGGGTTGATCATGGCCTTGATCATTTTTCTGAAGCAACACACCAGCAATAGTGTCTTCAGAAGCAAAGGAGAAAATCTAAAAGTCCTTAGTATAATCTAGGCTAATAAGGACGAGAGCTTCAGATATGGCAATTTTTATACTTTGAAAAGCTCTCTTACTTTCATCATTCCATTCAAACTTGACATCCTTCTTAAGCAACCTATAAATAGGTTTCATGATTTCTGCATAGTTGGGAATGAACCTATGAACAAAGTTGGTCTGACCTAAGAAGGATTGGAGAGCTTTCTTCGAAACAGGCAAAGGTACCTTTCCGATTACTTCAACTCTCTCCGAGTCTAACTTGACCCCGTCTTTGGAAATTATGTGGCCCAATAATTTACCTTCAGTCACCCCAAAGACTGACTTAGCAGGATTTAGAGAAATCTCAAACTCTCTGCATCTGTCCAAAACTTGCCTAAGGTGGTCAATGTGAGTTTTCCCATCCTTAGAAAATATTGTTAAATCATCTTAATATATCTTAATCAACTTTCCAATCAACCCCCTAAAGGCATAATCCATAGCTCTTTGAAAAGTAGCTCCAGCATTTGATAAACCAAATGGCATTCTAAGATATTCAAAGGTTCCCCATGGACTAGTAAATGTAGTCTTATGCCTATCTTCCGCATTAAGTCTAATCTGATTATAACCGGAAAAGCCATCAAGCATGGAAATCATTCCTGATCCTGTAACTCTTTGAAGTAAAGTTTCCATCTGGGGCAGAGGGTAGTGGTCTTTTATGCAAGCAATGTTCAAATTCCCGAAGTCAATACATAGCCTAATCTTTCCATTCTTCTTCCTAGCCACAACCAAATTCGAGCACTACGAAGAATGCCTAGTTTGGGCTATGATGCCTGCCTCTAGCATTTTTTGTAACTCCTGTTGGACCAAAGGAGCTAACTTGGGGTTCATTTGTCTTAACTTCTGTCTAAAGGGCTTAGTCTCTTCCTTTAAAGGAATCACGTGTTGAATTACATCCTCCCTATAGACTTTGAGCTCATCATAGCTTAAGTGTCCAATCTCAGGCTTCACTCCTGTGAAGGCTTCTTCTGGAGTTATGTTCTTCAAGATCTGACGAGGACTCATGTTCTGAACATATACTGCTGCCATACATGCTTCTTCCCATAGAGTCATAGGTAGACTCTGATCATGTATCATTGCTTTGGTTTCCTCGATGATAGTTCTGTTCTTCCTCTCTACAACCCCATTTTGTTNAGCCCCTTCTTCCCACAGGACAAAGTGTAACCCCTCAAATAGGTCATCCTAATGCCCGGACTAGGGAAATGGGATAGATGTACGGGAGATAAGATGTAAAATCATAATATGGTGGTAGCGGACGATGGCTCTTCAAATCCCCCCTGGTGGCTAACCAAAACCTATGAGCGCAAGCTTGCTAGGGCACCCCGTTGATCCCCCCAACAATGGTCAAGTGGGTTAGTGTAAGATCCAAGTAGTTGTCAGAAATGTAAGGAACCTGATGCATATATCTGAAAGTTATAATGATCAAAAATGACACATACCATGATACCTGGACCAATTACCTCGTGGAGCAAGAGTCCTCTCTGATGCAAGTCCAAGCCGATGGTGATGGATGCTGCTGTTGCTGACAGGACAAGTCTGATGAAGAAGAAGAGGGATGGGCCCTCCAGGGCTATGCTCAGGTCAATCTTGCTCTCGGCACTCCATGTCTAGGACCTGTGGGCCTCGAGACATGATCTCCTAGTTATCCCATAAAATTGGGGATACCATATACCATTCTACTTGTTCAAGCTTTACTAAGTTAGGATGGAGTTCTTCATTCTCAATTTGGCAAACCATACATACCCAAGGCCTTCTCATTACCTTCTGTCAACATTTTTGCTAAACCTTGACCCTTGATCAATTTTGTGGGTTTGATCTCCAAATCATACTCCTGGATTTTAGCAATCCATCTACCCCTTGAGCCTAATCCTTCTACTTGAGATAACATATCTTTAACCACAGAATTAGGAACATAACCAATCACCTTGGAATATCGGATGAAGACTCTGAAATGTTTGAGTGATTTCACTAAGGCGTAAGCCTTTTTCTCAAACATGGGATACTTTAACTCTGAATTCTGCAAGGCCCGACTCATATATGCAATGGGTTGATCATGGCCTTGATCATTTTTCTGAAGCAACACACCAGCAATAGTGTCTTCAGAAGCAAAGGAGAAAATCTAAAAGTCCTTAGTATAATCTAGGCTAATAAGGACGAGAGCTTCAGATATGGCAATTTTTATACTTTGAAAAGCTCTCTTACTTTCATCATTCCATTCAAACTTGACATCCTTCTTAAGCAACCTATAAATAGGTTTCATGATTTCTGCATAGTTGGGAATGAACCTATGAACAAAGTTGGTCTGACCTAAGAAGGATTGGAGAGCTTTCTTCGAAACAGGCAAAGGTACCTTTCCGATTACTTCAACTCTCTCCGAGTCTAACTTGACCCCGTCTTTGGAAATTATGTGGCCCAATAATTTACCTTCAGTCACCCCAAAGACTGACTTAGCAGGATTTAGAGAAATCTCAAACTCTCTGCATCTGTCCAAAACTTGCCTAAGGTGGTCAATGTGAGTTTTCCCATCCTTAGAAAATATTGTTAAATCATCTTAATATATCTTAATCAACTTTCCAATCAACCCCCTAAAGGCATAATCCATAGCTCTTTGAAAAGTAGCTCCAGCATTTGATAAACCAAATGGCATTCTAAGATATTCAAAGGTTCCCCATGGACTAGTAAATGTAGTCTTATGCCTATCTTCCGCATTAAGTCTAATCTGATTATAACCGGAAAAGCCATCAAGCATGGAAATCATTCCTGATCCTGTAACTCTTTGAAGTAAAGTTTCCATCTGGGGCAGAGGGTAGTGGTCTTTTATGCAAGCAATGTTCAAATTCCCGAAGTCAATACATAGCCTAATCTTTCCATTCTTCTTCCTAGCCACAACCAAATTCGAGCACTACGAAGAATGCCTAGTTTGGGCTATGATGCCTGCCTCTAGCATTTTTTGTAACTCCTGTTGGACCAAAGGAGCTAACTTGGGGTTCATTTGTCTTAACTTCTGTCTAAAGGGCTTAGTCTCTTCCTTTAAAGGAATCACGTGTTGAATTACATCCTCCCTATAGACTTTGAGCTCATCATAGCTTAAGTGTCCAATCTCAGGCTTCACTCCTGTGAAGGCTTCTTCTGGAGTTATGTTCTTCAAGATCTGACGAGGACTCATGTTCTGAACATATACTGCTGCCATACATGCTTCTTCCCATAGAGTCATAGGTAGACTCTGATCATGTATCATTGCTTTGGTTTCCTCGATGATAGTTCTGTTCTTCCTCTCTACAACCCCATTTTGTTRAGGGTTGTAAGGAACTATGTACTCCCTCTTGATCCCTGCTTCAATACAGAAATTGTTGAAATCCTTGGAGGTGTATTYTCCTCCATTATYTGATCTTAGTACCTTGATCTTTCTTCCAGTTAGGTTCTCAACCTGAGCTTTGAATTCTTGAAATTTTGCAAGGACTCCATCCTTGTTCTTCAGGAAGTAAATCCAAGTTYTCCGAGAGTGATCATCTATGAAGAGTACATAGTACAAATATCCATTCAGAGAGGCAACAATCATTGGCCCACACACATCTGAATGTATCAAGTCAAATATTTCCTTGGATCTATTGTCAATGCTCAAGAAGAACCCTTTAACATTCTTGCCAAGAGCACAACCTTTGCAAACACCTTTATGTTGAATMTGTATCTCTAGAAGGCCTGTTACCATTTTCCCTAGAGTTGGGAGAGCTCTATAATGAATGTGAGCAAGTCTCATATGCCATAGCTCACTCAAGCTGATAGTATCATGTAACAGGGCCTGAACTGGTCTGATGGTCAATCTGTATAAGCTGCTTTCTCGAACACCAATTACTTTGGCAGAATTTATATGTGAGTCCTTGTGCCATGCAAGAACTCTTCCTTCARAAAAGGTAACCTTGTAGCCTTTGTCTTCTAAGGCAGAAATGGAGATAARGTTCCTCTTCATCCCAGGTACATATAGTACTTCACTTAGTTGAAGCTGCATGTCAAAATCTAGTTGGAAGGTAGAAGTTCCAACCCCTTTCACATTATATCTGGCATCGTCTCCAAGGACAACATGTAGATTGGTCTCTTTCTCAACAAAATTATTCAGGTGATCTCTAAAACCGGTCATGTGTCTAGAGGCACCACTGTCAATTAACCAAGTATCATCATTAGTAGGAACCATACCTGAGAGTGTTGAAATGTTGATGTCTTCATCTCTCTGAAGTCTTGGCTTTCAGGAACTGAATTTGCTTGATCCATCAAGCTTGTCTTCCATCATAGTTGTGTTCATCATATTTTTAGATTCTTCACAAACCCTTGTCAACTGGGCTAGAATACCTAACGACTAGGCTAGGATAGCAACCTTAGGTTTTGTTGGGCTTATGACTACCAACAATAAGCCTTGAAAATTAGAAGAACACTGGTGAGCTAAAGAGCTCCTTCAATGGGCTGCAGAAACCCTAATTTTGAAATTTCTGCAGAAATTTGCGAAACCCTAGAAACCCTAGGGCCAAAAAATCAAAATGCTCGAAAATGCAATCTGAAGCTTGTTGGAGGTGCGTTGAAGGAGGTCGTACACTCCTATGCACTTTTTAGCCCCAGCATCCAAGTATTAAGTGTTGGAACACCTCAGAAAGGAGGGTCGTAAGGATTTTCTGGACACCCTAGGAGGGTTGTACGGTTCTGCAGAAGTGAGAGGATGACTGGTAGATGCTTGTGCAATGGGTTCTTCAAAACCTATGCTCTGAAACCATGTTGATTTTTCACTAGGTTAGGCTCAAGCATGAAGTTCATTCCAATTTTAGCAATTTACTTGAACCATAGACAATTGCAGTTACACCATAAACAATTTGCTGCAATAACCAAGATCACAAGAAGAAATACCATGCACAAGTACACAAGAAGTATCCTAGGAAACCCTTATCAACAAGGGAAGAAAACCCAGCCAATCCTTTGTTATATTCTTCAAGAGAAAGACCTCCCACACCATAAACCTAGCACACAAAAGGGTGCTCACAAAACCTAGAAGGCTAGCGCCCAAGAGAGGTGCGCACTTCAGCCCTAGAACTTGTACTTGCTGAAATTTCCAAAATCACACTTGTGTTGTGTTTCCTCAATGGGGAAATCACCTTTATTTATATTAGACTGGACACATCAAAAGTGGTGTCTATTGGCACAACAGGGCCGACCTCAATAACTCAGAATATAATTAATATTAATTATCTTTTACATTAATTAACTTTCACTTTATGGTGGGGCCGACCTGTACCCTTTACATCATAATTAGGGTTACAGGTAAGTCTGACTCTTAGACAATATAGCAAGGGAACTCACAAACCCACTAGTGCTCAACCACTAGGGGCACGTCCACATGTGCTCAGCCACAGGGACGTCCAAGTCAACAGATCTCTATCTCACTGCGTCTCACAAGAGAATCATCAGAATACACACTCACTAGTGCTCAACCACTAGGATCACGTCCACCTGTGCTCAGCCACAGGAACGTCTTACTCAACAGATCTCTATCTCACTGAGTCTCACAAGAGAATCATCTGGAGTATCACATCATCTCAACTCTCTACACAGAGGAGAACAGTAAACCCATCACATGGGCTCCTTCACCCCTCATAAGGGTACACATCGTTTCATCTCAAACGATACACCCATCTCATGGGCATCTTCCCTTCTCAGGGGAAAACAGCATTTCATCTCCGTCTTAGAGAGAACAACATACCCAGCTCATGGGCATCTTCCCTACACAGGGGTACACAACGTTCCATCTCCATCTCAGAGAGGAACTACACACCCAACTCATGGGCACACCCAAATCATGGGCTCTCTCTTAAGCCAACTCACTCAGTCTGTGTCCTGGAGAATGTTTCACGCAGCTGTAATCATCAACAAACCCTCCCATACTTAAATTTGGGAAATTTTATAAGTTTTTTGAGCATTTGTTTAGTTTGAAAAGGAGAGATTTTAATGCACATGTTTGGGTGTTTCTTTTATTAAATGTGGCTTACTTGGCATGATACATGTGTCTTGTGGACCCTTGGAGGGTGTACTTGTTTATCTTTGCAGGACCTTGCCAAGTGAAAGCTATCCATGGAGGAATTATGCCATTTTGACCTTCATGGGGGGTTGAGAACCCCTAGGATGGACGTCATACCCCACAGGCTGGGCAGAGCACCCCGGAGCCTTTGTGTGCAAAGGATAGAGGATGTTGTCTTTGGAGGCACTTTGACAGCATTCGAGGATGACATCATAGCCCTTTGCAACTGGACGTTGGCCTTTCGAGGCCTAGGACGTTACTTTCTAAGACTTTGACGTCATTTGGAGGCTAGGGTTTGGTGGGCTTGATGGTTCCAGAGGTGATGTGATGTGGTTTGAAGGAAGGAGATGCATGGCATGACACTCTAGCATATGAGAGCTTGGCACATGGCCTTTGGAGGCCCAACGATCTGCATTTTGAGGCTCAACATCTCACTTTTAGGCCTCATGTCACCCTTCTAGGGCATGATGTCACCCTTTTAGGGTTTTACTTTATGTAATTTTTATATTTACAAGTTGTAAGAGAAAATAAAGGGGGTCGGCCCTCTTTTGATTTGTTGTTGACAATTTTATGTGGACAAATTACTTTAGATGGCCTCATATAAATAGAGGACCATCTCTTTTCATTTTTATAACTCATCACTTGAGAATTACATACTCTTGGGCTGAAATTTTCACCCTCCTTGGGCAACATCGCTATCTCTCCTTTTATGTCATTATGGATGCAATACTTGTTATTTGGAGCAATCAAGGCTAGGGACTTCTCTTGGTGGTGTTTGGCAAGTTGTGGATGATATCTTGGTAGTAAGGGTTTATTTGCACGCTTTCTCTTGGATTTGGTAAGTAATTTCTGCAATTATTGTTGTCTTGCTTGTTTAAATTCAAGAAATACATCTTAAAACCCTAGGAGGAGTAAAAAGGCTTACACCCTCCACCAAAGTTAATTCTTCTTTGTCATTGAAGGGCTACAAGGCTTGCAACAAGAAGTAAAAAGGTTTACACCCTTGTTGGAAGGCTTAGCTAGGGTTTATTTCTCTGGGAAGTAAGAGGGTTTACATCCCTAGAGAAACTTTATACCCTAGTTCATCTTGGATTTTGAGCTATACGATTTGGAAGGATTGTTGTTGGTTTTATAAGGGTTTAACTCTCAACAAAGATCTCTCCTTTTTTGTTTGACTTGTCTTCAAAGGAAGAGACTTGTTAGCAAAAATTTCCACCCTCCAATTGAGTTGATAAACCTGTTATAACAGCGATGAAAACTTGGCTAATTCAAGGAGAAAAACCTCAAATTGTCATGGGCTAGACCCCCCCATTTGGGCTAGTGCTTGCTAGCATCGGGGGGGAGTCCCTAAGGTGATTTGCCGCTGTCCTAAGTCTGATTTTCTGTGTTAAATGACAAAAAACAGTCATTGTTATGTTTTGGACAGCGTGTTAAAACTGTCCAAAACGATTGGGAAAGATAGTTTTTTCACTTGGAGGGATGTTGCAGGGTTAGCACAGGAAATATAGACGAGAAATAAAAAAAGAAAACTGCTCAAAAGATCAATTAAAACACAATGAACAACAAGAAAGCAACTAATCAAATTGCAAAAATTCACAAAGTACCATCAAGAAACAAGGTTAGAACACAAACACAAAATTTCTTTATTGATAGGTTTGCAAGAGGGTTGGCTGTGCCACAATTGGCAAGTCCACAACCGGTACAATGATTACTTTGCTCAAAGAAGAGTCACTAGTCTAAGAAAGAGAGAGAGGAATGAGAACAAGAAACTATGCTAGTTGTTGCAATATCCGACCAATAACCAATGAAGACTATCCAATATATAGGAGAGGAGTGTGAAGAAAATAGGAGTTAATGTGCATGAGGGAATAAGTGTGAATGAGAAATTTAGGAATTAATGCACATAAAGGAATAAGTGTGAGTGATTAATGTGCATGGGTGAGTTATGACTGAGAGTGTATGTGCATGGTGAGTTAAATAATGTCTAAGATGCATGGAGGATAATTTTAGTTTTCCAACGCATGTTAGATTGCTAAATTTGGCCAATGGATGAGGGATTTATGAGTTAAAAGGAAATTCGCCCTATTTTTTAGGGATTTCCTAAAATTTAGGAATTTTGCGTTTAAAAGCAATTTAGGGAGAATTTTTAGAAACTAATTGCATGGAAAGTGAGAGGAATAGAGTGAGAAAAATTAGCCTTGAGTGGCTAAACGTTTTTCCAGAAAATGCCACCTCACCCATGTGCCACCTCTTTAGTTTAATTAATTCTCATTTAATGCATAATCCTTGCAAAATGTGCCCTTGGTCCATGATGCCACATCATCCTAATACTCTGCCACATGTCGAAATCTAAACTTTCCACTTGTCATTGTCGGAGATGATGATGACCACTAAAAATAAAAATTTCCAAAAATAACCATCCGGTCCCAAAAATTTGAAACTTGTCGAAACTAACCCAAACTCTCCACAAATGCTCGGAATGGCTAGGAGACCACCATCATGTGTATACTGCTAAAAATAGAAATTCCTCGCATGCCCATGATATTATACTCATTGGATTCGATTTTCTGCAAGGAATCCGAATCCGCAATCAGAATCGACATGCCAGCCTCGGTGCTCAACCTGCGAAAAATAGAAATTTGTGCCAAATTATCCCAAAAAAGGTCCAAAAGACTGAGAATGTCTCAAGGATCAATAATATGTGCTCAGAATCTGAATCTGGGGCCTGAACTCAAACTGCTAAATATAGAAAGTTCTTGCATGTCGCCCGGAAAAGTGTTATCGGGACTAGAATCATGCAAGGACCCTCCCTATATACTCATAACTACTCCAAACTGTCAAGTGACCCACTCAAACCATGTCTCCTAAAAAGAAGGGACACCTATTGTATGTAGACATCTCTCTCAAAATCCATGGGAAACCAAGCTAACTCTACCTCTAAACAAACAACCATGTATCGATCATATACCTGCCTCTGATGGGAACCAACCTCTTGCTCAACACAAATGCTAAACACTGGGAGAATCTCAGAATGCCAGCCAAAATACTGCATGTTGTCTCTTAACCCACAAAATTTTCAAGAGTGAAAATCCAAGGGTTAACAATGGCGACTCAAGGTGACGGGATCCCCCTATGGGATGTCGAGAACCATATAAATCTTTGTATCTATAATAATACTACTCTGTGAGAACTCTATAAGATGTACCAATGATGCTCTGAAAATATATGTACCAAAATATAACCCTATAAATGTGTGGAAGGAAAGAAGGACATGTACGTTGATCAAAAGAATCATATAAGTTGACCAGTAATACCAAAGCTTGTCCAATGGGCCATGGAGTCAAATCAATATAACACCTCCCACTGATACACTGAAATACAAGGGATCTCATCCAAATCCGCTACCTGCTACCACCCAATATGTACACTCCTCCCCCCGATAAAGATGTTGTGTCGACACAAGGGAGAGAGTCACTTAATCAGATGTCAATAATGTAAACACCTATCAAGTGTGAAGGAGCACCACCAACAATGAAAATGTGTCCTAAGGTGCGAACACAACCTGTCACTATCAAAGATGTTTTGAAGTCGAACAATGACAAGGATCATCTAATCAAGACCCAATGATACTCATCCTTGTTGGATGCAAGATAATAGCCAATGAGGCTAACAGCTAACAAGGCGCTTTACTTCTGGTTCATCTGTAGTTTATGTGTCGAAGTTGATACAGGATGACCTATTGAAAAGAACTGTAATGTCTCGTTCCCAAGAGTAGGCCAGCAGGGAGTGACTTAGTAGTCTATGTGTTCCCGTAGACTATAGTCAAGCACAAACAGGGAACAAGATGGAGAAATAAGGAGGAATTGATGGCTAAATGATGAATTAAGCCAAAATACTTAGGAAAAGTCACTTAAGCCTAAGTCAACGAAGAATTAGAATGAAAAGGTGCTAAAGGGGGACTTAATTAATTAATTATTCACCTTAGGAAGGAAAAGCACCTAGCTTAAGTGAGGTCAATGGCGAATTAGATTGGAAAAGGTATAAAGGGAGGAATTTGACCTAATTCCTCATTATGCATTGTTATGATTTGATGTTGAGAGTTCCCAGAGGAGGAAGAGAGTCGACCTTGTTGTTTTGTGGATTTCTGGAGGAAACCACCACCATTGATCGGTTTCGGTGTTGAGAGACACAGCCTAGCCCATCGGAGATACCATCCAGGTATTTCACCGAGCTATTCAGGAGTATCCAGTACAGTGTGCACAGCTCAGCCAGTGAGGGCGCAAGTCAGATTGAGGGTTTGTGGCGCTGCACGAGGTCTAAGCTTAGATTGCAATTTCCTTCCGACCCAATGGAGATCCAGCCAAGGTGCATCTATTGAGCCATTTATCATCAGATTTTGACGGTGGAATCTTGCAGAGCGCATTATCCAGCCATTTAGGGCGCAGCTCTTCCGGTAGTACATTTGGGGTTGCAGACGGAGCATCGGGACAAATCTGGGGAAACCCTTCCGACCCAGTTCCGCATTTGGCGAGACGATCGTTTTGAGCCCTATAGCAGTTGATTCTGTCAGTGGAATCATTTGGGGCGCATCCAGTGTCCCAGGAGGTGCGCAAAACCCCCAGGGGTCCAGATCTGGTACCTCAGAGGCCAAATTTGATATCCGACACTCATCCATTCCAGTCTAGAGGCCAGGGCGCTTCTATTGGAGCAGTTTCCGACGCATTCCGACGGTCTATCCTTCCGGACGAGTTTTCCAGCTCGTAGAGATTACCGTATTTCTCTGGAGTCGCATATTTCTGTNCAACGAAGAATTAGAATGAAAAGGTGCTAAAGGGGGACTTAATTAATTAATTATTCACCTTAGGAAGGAAAAGCACCTAGCTTAAGTGAGGTCAATGGCGAATTAGATTGGAAAACGTATAAAGGGAGGAATTTGACCTAATTCCTCATTATGCATTGTTATGATTTGATGTTGAGAGTTCCCAGAGGAGGAAGAGAGTCGACCTTGTTGTTTTGTGGATTTGTGGAGGAAACCACCACCATTGATTGGTTTCGGTGTTGAGAGACACAGCCTAGCCCATCGGAGATACCATCCAGGTATTTCACCGAGCTATTTAGGAGTATCCAGTACAGTGTGCACAGCTCAGCCAGTGAGGGCGCAAGTCAGATTGAGGGTTTGTGGAGCTGCACGAGGTCTAAGCTCAGATTGCAGTTTCCTTCCGACCCAATGGAGATCCAGCCAAGGCGCATCTATTGAGCCATTTATCATCAGATATTGACGGTGGAATCTTGCAGAGCGCATTATCCAGCCATTTAGGGCGCAGCTCTTCCGATAGTACATTTGGGGTTGCAGACGGAGCATCAGGACAAATCTGGGGAAACCCTTCCGACCCAGTTCTGCATTTGGCGAGACGATCGTTTTGAGCCCTATAGCAGTTGATTATGTCAGTGGAATCATTTGGGGCGCATCCAGTGTCCCAGGAGGTGCGCAAAACCCCCAGGGGTCCAGATCTGGTACCTCAGAGGCCAGATTTGATATCCGACACTCATCCATTCCAGTCTAAAGGCCAGGGCGCTTCTATTGGAGCAGTTTCCGACGCATTCCGACGGTCTATCCTTCCGGACGAGTTTTCCAGCTCGTAGAGATTACCGTATTTCTCTGGAGTCGCATATTTCTGTCGATCTATCCGTGCATGCATCAAATCTGCATTCATCTTCTGATCACGGGTATTTTTATGCTATTTGATTGTATTCCAGTGACGATCCATGAGGTCTAGATGACGATTATACTCTATATTTCCAGTGTGTTATTGTATTTCAATGCTTGAGTCGCATAATATATGTTATTGGGCAGTTGATGTTCTTTACTTCCGCATGCATCCTTTATATATTGTTTAAACCATAAATACGCAACATGCGCATGCAATAACAAACATGCACCTGAAATAACCAACATGCACATGCAATAACCTTAAAGATCTCAAACACACAACTGAAATGCATCCAGAAACCCCCAGTGTATCAGATCTGCAAGACAAAACATTGGATCAGTAGCAAATATCTTGATCAACGGGATCAGGGATATTTCAGTGGTGTCAGAGCTTTAGTCCTGCCAGCCTGTGACTAAAGACAATGAATACAGCAGGAGAACCAGATGGTCGTGAGCACATAGGTGACGAATATGTCACTTACAACAGGCGCAGGGAAAGAAGGGATAGGCCTAACTTTCCTCCCTTCCCTCCCAATTCAGAGGAAGAGGAAGAGCCATACAAAGAAGCAGAGAGAAGAGTAGAGCGGGAGGCCGAGCGCGAAGCAGAGAGGAGGCTAGGTGATAGATATGAGCGACCAGAGGGCAGTGGTAAGGCCCCCGTGGATCCAGATGCAGCCTTCATGTAGGTTATCAATGATATGCTAGCTAGTCAGCGAACCATGTCTCAGTCTTTGGCTCAGGTAGCGGATAGACTGGCTATGGTAGACATCCTGGGCACACAAGGGAACTCAGGGGCAGGTAGTAGACCCCAATCACCCACTCGCACATACACCTCTGCGAGTAGGATTCCACGTTCATTGTTTCCCAGTTTCTAGAGGGCACCATCGGTAGCAGCACAGATACCGATAGCACAGAGACCGCCCACTCATGCAGAGGACATTACAGAGTATCGAAGAGAGTATGCAGCATTGGGCCATGACTTCCATCAGGATATGACCTTAGTCGAGTATTGTGGACTCAGACTCAGGAACCGCCCCAGNAGGCCAGGGCGCTTCTATTGGAGCAGTTTCCGACGCATTCCGACGGTCTATCCTTCCGGACGAGTTTTCCAGCTCGTAGAGATTACCGTATTTCTCTGGAGTCGCATATTTCTGTCGATCTATCCGTGCATGCATCAAATCTGCATTCATCTTCTGATCACGGGTATTTTTATGCTATTTGATTGTATTCCAGTGACGATCCATGAGGTCTAGATGACGATTATACTCTATATTTCCAGTGTGTTATTGTATTTCAATGCTTGAGTCGCATAATATATGTTATTGGGCAGTTGATGTTCTTTACTTCCGCATGCATCCTTTATATATTGTTTAAACCATAAATACGCAACATGCGCATGCAATAACAAACATGCACCTGAAATAACCAACATGCACATGCAATAACCTTAAAGATCTCAAACACACAACTGAAACGCATCCAGAAACCCCCAGTGTATCAGATCTGCAAGACAGAACATTGGATCAGTAGCAAATATCTTGATCAGCGGGATCAGGGATATTTCAGTGGTGTCAGAGCTTTAGTCCTGCCAGCCTGTGACTAAAGACAATGAATACAGCAGGAGAACCAGATGGTCGTGAGCACATAGGTGATGAATATGTCACTTACAACAGGCGCAGGGAAAGAAGGGATAGGCCTAACTTTCCTCCCTTCCCTCCCAATTCAGAGGAAGAGGAAGAGGCATACAAAGAAGCAGAGAGAAGAGTAGAGCGGGAGGCCGAGCGCGAAGCAGAGAGGAGGCTAGGTGACAGATATGAGCGACCAGAGGGCAGTGGTAAGGCCCACGTGGATCCAAATGCAGCCTTCATGCAAGTTATCAATGATATGCTAGCTAGTCAGCGGACCATGTCTCAGTCTTTGGCTCAGGTAGCGGATAGACTGGCTATGGTAGACATCCTGGGCACACAAGGGAACTCAAGGGCAGGCAGTAGACCCCAATCACCCACTCGCACATACACCTCTGCGAGTAGGATTCCACGTTCGTTGTTTCCCAGTTTCTAGAGGGCACCCTCGGTAGCAGCACAGATACCGATAGCACAGAGACCGCCCACTCATGCAGAGGACATTACAGAGTATCGAAGAGAGTATGCAGCATTGGGCCATGACTTCCATCAGGTAATGACCTTAGTCGAGTATTGTGGACTCAGACTCAGGAACCGCCCCAGAGAGCCACAGAGGGGAGGACCACAGCAGCAGCAGCAGCAGGGGTATAACATTGATTTCATCCGAAAAGTTGGTAAACTCACCATACCTTCTTTTGACGGATCGTCCAAATGCACCACCAGAGCTTCGGTACAGAAACTAGACACCTACTACAAGCTCAACCAGATGACCGAGTCAGAGGCCATCAGTTTCACCATCCTACACTTGGAGGGTGAGGCACACGAGTGGTGGTATCACGGATTGGTGACATTAGGTCACAGTCACATCACCTCCTACAGAGAGTTCACAGAGAGACTCATGGATAGATTCGACAAGAGGGATCCAGAGATCCATTTCAGAGATCTAGCCCAGTTGAGACAAACTGGCACAACAAAGGCATTCATCTCAGAGTTTCAGAGGGTAGCAGTGGCAGTGACAGACATATCCGAGNAATTAAGCCAAAATACTTAGGAAAAGTCACTTAAGCCTAAGTCAACAAAGAATTAGAATGAAAAGGTGCTAAAGGGGGACTTAATTAATTAATTATTCACCTTAGGAGGAAAATCGCCTAGCTTAAGTGAGGTCAATGGCGAATTAGATTGGGAAAGGTATAAAGGGAGGAATTTGACCTAATTCCTCATTATGCATTGTTATGATTTGATGTTGAGAGTTCCCAGAGGAGTAAGAGAGTCGACCTTGTTGTTTTGTGGATTTCTGGAGGAAGCCACCTCCATTGATCGGTTTCGGTGTTGAGAGACACACCCTAGCCCATCAGAGATACCATCCAGGTATTTCACCGAGCTATTTAGGAGTATCCAGTACAGTGTGCGCAGCTCAGCCAGTGAGGGCGCAAGTCAGATTGAGGGTTTGTGGAGCTGCATGAGGTCTAAGCTCAGATTGCAGTTTCCTTCCGACCCAGAGGAGATCCAACCAGGGCACATCTATTGAGCCATTTATCATCAGATTCTGACAGTGGCATCTTGCAGAGTGCATTATCTAGCCATTTAGGGCGCAGCTCTTCCGGCAATACATTTGGGGTTGCAGACAAAGCATCAAGACAGATCCGGGGAAACCCTTCCGACCCAGTTCCGCATTTGGCGAGACGAACGTTTTGAGCCCTATAGCAGTTGATTCCTTCGGTGGAATCATTTAGGGCGCATCCAATGTCCCAGGAGGTGCGCAAACCCCCCAAGGGTCCAAATCCAGTACCTCAAAGGCCAAATCTGATATCCGGCACTCATCCATTCCAGTCTAGAGGCCAGGGTGCTTCTATTGGAGCAGTTTCCGGCTCATTCCGATGGTCTATCCTTCCGGATGAGTTTTCCAGCTAGTAGCGGTTACTGTATTTCTCCGGAGTCACATATTTCTACCGATCTATCCGTGCATGCATCAAATCTGCATTCATCTTCTGATCACGGATATTTTTATGCTATTTGATTGTATTCCAGTGACGATCCATGAGATCTAGCTGACGATTATACTCTATATTTCCAGTGTGTTATTGTATTTCCATGCTTGAGTCACATAATATATGTTATTGGGCAGTTGATTTTCTTTACTTCGGCATGCATCCTTTATATACTATTTAAACCATAAATACGCACATGCACATGCAATTACCAACATGCACCTGAAATAACCAACATGCACATGCAATAACCTTAAAGATCTCAAACACACAACTGAAACGCATCCAGAAACCCCCAGTGTATCAGATCTTTAAGACAGAACATTGGATCAATAGCAAATATCTTGATCAGCGGGATCAGGGATATTTCAAAGCAATGATGTCTCTCTTCCCTCAGCGTGAAGTGATAACTCAAGAAGATCAGTATGAAAGAACCAAGTACCATATCCCTATTGTTGGATGAGGGGGACAACTGACTCGAAGTATAGGACTCAATGATAAGAGATGGGGAGACA
>JZKD02S0503554.1:0-16913 GCA_000966675.3 Picea glauca | reverse complement strand
TTTACTTCTTAATAAATCCTCCATATGGGATTTCCATTGGAAGTAGTTGGTGCTGGTAAGTAAGAGATTACTTGTAGAATCCATATTAAATATGTAGATAATACTGATTTAAAATTTGAAACTGATGATTTGAATGGAAAGAGTTCGAAAAGTTATGCGGTTTAAAAAAAAATGACATTGAAAACAAACTTCGGATGTGAGAGTTATGCCATTTTTAAAAAAGGCATAAACGATAACCAAAGGATCACGTGGTAGTGTAAGTTGCTTTATGAAGTGACCCACTTTTATAAAGAGAAGTGGGGTTCACTTTTACAAAGAAAATATGCATGCAAAATAAATAACTCTAAAATAAAATATTAAAGCTACTTATAGTGGTTCACTTTTATACTTGAAGTGAAATACACTTTACAATTTTAGCATGAACTTTTTCAAAAAAAGTAACAAAAGAGAGACTTGAACTTCAGACCTCTTACTTAATAAGGCAACTTTTAACCAAATAGTCTAGCAAAACATATTGTAATGTTCAGAAGGAGGATTGGAGGTGTTGTTGTTCAAGATGGCCTTGGAGAGCATGCTAAAAAAAAACTATTTTCACACAAGAAAAAAAAATCTCTTATCGATGACAACAAGGGTTAGATCTCGGTTAGCTTACCCGGAAGATGCACCCTTTCCTATCTGTTTCTGATTTTCTGAGATCACACAAGGGGCGAGGAAAAGAGCATACGCAGATCTAAAAGAGTAGAAACCCGGAAATAAAAAATACAAAACCAAAATACTTCTCTGCAAAAAAAATTAAAAATGTGTATTCACACTTTATACCTCCGGATCTGACTGTAATGGTCATATATTGGGAAAACGGAAACCTTTTCGAGTGAAACAAAAAATATTCCTGAATGAAACGAGTGCTTCGGACGCAATGGAACATTCCTCTCAGCCCAGAAATGTATAGAAATGATAGAAAATGGAGATGAGGAAACTCGGCTTCACGATCTTGATCTACAACACGGGTGGGTCTTCAAACAGGCTTTGATACCATGTTTGAAAAAACAGGTATTCCAACAGAGGACGAACACCTTCAGTAACTACTCACATAACCAGATCAAATATCAACACACAAATGTTTTCACGTGGTAAAACCCTATGGGGAAACATCCACGTCCCCAGCCAACGCGGCCACTTGAAGCAATTTATTAATGCAAAGAAAAATATTACAGAGAGATTTTACAAGAGAGTTTCTCACAATCGATCATCGACAAATGACCATCCATGCTCTTTAAATAGAGATCATGGACCAATTGGGTTTTAATCCATGGATCAATGGTCGTTAAGATCAAGGATAGTATGAACCGTCAGATCACTCTATGTCGGGAACATATCGTGACCGTCAGATTTCCTAACTACAAGTGCATACTAATGCATACTAAAGAAACACACTAGAAAACACACTTTTACCAAACGACACAATAGACCAAGTAGATCTTAACTAAATCCTAAGTGTCTAAATATCCTAACAGTTTACTTGTAATTTTCTATTGTAGCATATGTATGCTACAACCATAAGGCTGTCATAATGTCTCTACAATAACACTACTTAATAGCCTTACATTGTTGCTAAAATATTGTCTTATTTCACTTAAGATGAATGAAATTCAGTCCTATATGCTTCAACAAACTTAAGATGAATGAAATAAGGAAGGGGATGACAATTTCAATCCTTCCTAGGGTTCCAAAACAAAACTTATCCAAGGAGAGAAAGATAGCATGCAAATTATCAACAATTTGATAGAGAATCTACTTAAAACACCATGAATAAACCATAAAACACTTGGAAAGAACACTTACAATCCAAGTCGTTATGCATGAAGAAACCCTAGAATATGAATAATCCACCAAAATAAGAAGAAACATCCACAAGATCACTCTCCAAGAGGTGTTCATAAGTACTCCATGATGAGAAATAAGTAAAAGACGACAAGAGAAGTTATTCTCCATAAGTGTGAGTTATGATTTACAAATGAGGGAAGCACTAGCCTTTTATCTGAGGTAACCCTAGCGCTTTAATTATCAAAAAAACACTAAAATCAAAATATCCATGATATAAGGTGGATAGGTCTAGTTCAACCCCCAAAATAGCCTCCAACATAAAGATAAAATGAAAACACCAAAACATCTCTTCAAAAGGTCACACATGTGAGTTTGAGAGTCTCAAGGGAGGTGACATCATCATATGAGGGGTACAAAGGCCTCCAAAGGCCACACTTCTCCTCAAAAGGTGTGAAGCATAATCAAGAATCATTTCCCCTCATCCAAAGTCCATGTCCCATCATCAATCCATGCCAACTCATCATCATCAATGGTAGGTTGGCCCAAGAAAACATCAAATAATCATTGTGCATGATGTCATCGTCAACATTTGTAACGTCCAAGGGATAGGGTGTGAAATCAAGAGGGAATAAAGCTCAAATACCTCTCCAAAGAGGTGTACAATCATCTCCAAGTGAAACTTCATCCAATCAAACCCTAATATGCTCAAGGGGTGCATTGTCCAACCTATGGGCTTCATGTCCATCTGGCTATATTTGCAACATCCAATCTCATATGTCTAATGTATAAGGTCCAAGAGGTGTGGGAAGGTGTCCCAAATTAATCCAAATCATTAAAGGACTTGTTAGCACTCAAAAGTGCACCATAAATTTTTTAAAGTACTTTGTCAAATTGGTGCTAAATTTTCCTATTCCTTTGCTCCTTTTCCTACAGTCATAGCCTCCCAATTCGTCATCGAGCCTTGAAAATTTCCCATTAATTGCTTTGGCCAAAGGTGGTGTGTGCTCAAGTGTCCTAAGTCAAACCTATCCTATCTACCAAATCTAATGCATATACCAAAGCCAAACTCCATGCACACATTAAAGATCAAGCTTATGTGAATGGATACTTTCCTAAAACAGAGGAGGTGCACTACCGAATTTGCAGAGTTATTTCAAAGATGGCACTACAGAATCGTCTATGTAGTATGTTCTGCGATTTTGCTACCTTGTATGCTACAAAAACTCCTAATATGAACTTAGCAGTGGTGCTACCAAATCCACATAGTTTTTTTTATGATGGGTGCTACCAATTCCACAAAGGTTATTTGAGGTGTGGTGCTACCGAATTCACAAAGGCTAATTCATGATGGACACTTCTGCAAGTTTTGAGTGACTAACTTAAAACTTGGATTATGAACAATTGGGAAGGTATTTTTGAAAACTGGAGGAGGTTTTTGTTCATGACATACCAAATAAAACAAACCTCTCTCAGTTTTGAAAAATGTTCTATGGTTAGAGAGATATTATACATATAAGTGGCGCTACGAAATGTGCAGAACTATTTTACAGCAGCGCTACGGAATTTCCTATAGCAATTACGGTTTGGATATTCGCCTTGTTGGGAGGTTTCCACCTGACAAGGAGGATTCAAATGGATTCTCAAGGATCATTTAGATGTCACGGGACACCTTCACCTAATTTTTATCTCCATCAAAGACCTCATGTAGTGAGGTGGAAACAATTTATTAATGACTTCCAACAATTGCCTGAAAATTAGCAGTTTGTTGGATTTTTGTCTCTTTGATTGTTGCCACCTATCTCCAAGGCTTAGAATCTAATGGAGGAGATGGGATTAGACCTCCTAAGAATATTTGGATGCTATTTCCTATTTAAGTAAGGAGAGATATCTTGGAGAAGGGTTGGATTCATGAGCCAAGAGAGGCTAGAGAGAGTAGGAGCGGGCAATTTCCCTATGTGTGTTCATTTGTAAGCCTGTGGGAATTTTATGATTGTAAGCATTACTGTTATTGGAGACTCATGAAAGCTGTGATTTCAGATTGTAATTCTTTTTTATATATATCTTATTATTTGAATATATTGCAGATTTGAGGATCAAAGGCTGGCAATGATTTATGGATCCCTAAGCAGCAGAGGATCTATTGTATTTTTTCCCATCAGTCATTTTTTTATTCAAGTATTTTTTTATTTATTAAACTGAGAGGATATCTGTTTAGTGAAAATTCGATCTTATGTTTTACTTCTTCATTCTTCCATCTATCAACAAATAATTTTTTTTTCTATTGAGTAGCTTTAGTGCCTTCGATGAGTAGAATGTTTATAACTCCATTGCCCATTGGCATAGCCTACTGATCTGCAGTTTGTTTCCCTCTCCCTTTCTTTCTACATCTTGATGATCCACCTATTCAAAACCAAAATTATATTATACATTATGATGGGTGTTGAGATTACACTTTAGCAGTCAAAGTGTGACTTTCAGTGCTAACAGGACCCAACAGTCTACATCAAGGTCCCAATGTCCTCCATGTAGTGCACAACATCCTGGGCATCATCATGGAAATGCCCTCCAAAGGACCATGTCAAGAGTGAATCATGATAAAACAACGATCATAGAATCAAGTGAGACCAACCATTACAAGATACAATAGTCATCATAATCATACAAAGTAAGCCACAAATTAATATAGAAGCCATGTAAGCAATTCACTCAAGTATCTTCTTCAAACTTCACACTAGCTCAAGACCTTATGCAATTTTTAAATTTTAGGTGTGGGAAGACCATCTTAAGACCTTATTAGATGCACCAATACCCAATTAGATGAGTAGTTCTTGAGAAACCTTTCAAAGTGTAAGTATAAGTGAATGATGTGGCATAGGTTTTACTTCATGGGAATGGTATCATTTGCATGCAAGGACACATGTGTGTTTATCACCATGAGCACCTTTGTAGAGGGAGCACTTGATGTTTGAGATAACATTTCCTTGGAAATGTGTGTATTCCAAACCCCTTCTTGCTTTTTTATATTCTTTTATTTCTTAGTAAGTCCCCTTTTCAGGTTCATGAATTTACTATTCTTTTTATAGGGATTGAATACCTTTAATTGATATGCATATGGTGCATTAGGACTAGGGGCAATCACCTCATAGCGAGGGGGTAGAGTTCATGCTGACCTTTGGATTTTGATTTGGCCATTTGTCTCCCATTATTCTTTCTTTTATAGCATGCTCTTTTTTATTCTTTTTACCAGTTGCATTAACCTCGACATTCTAGCCCTTCTTCTCATAGGAGGATGAAGGCACATGACCTTTTTGGTGTACATGTAACAACCATTTCTAGAAGGTAGGATAATGGAAGGATCAATTATGGAAAGTATTAAGTATGAAAAGATAATGGTACGTTACCCCTATCAAGGCCTCCCAGTAGTACTCATTTTCCCCAAGAGTGACAACATTGGGATGGGACACATAAAATGGACACCAAGGTAAAACAAGTCAAAAACATAACTTCCAAGCATCATGATCCATTATTTGAATTCAATCCATGATCCTCACCTAAATGCCTAGTGCATTAAATGTGACACTTTATATGAAACAATGACAAAAGTACCTTATGTGTGTTGGACGACCGTCATCAAGCAAACCATGCTAATAAAGTGGATGATCTCAACAATGACAAGTGGGGATGCATATGAGGGGTTGTTGTCTATGAAGAATGTTGATGATCATCTCTACAATCATTGTCTTCATTTTGGACCATGAGACATGATCTCCTCTAGTTACCCCTAGGTGAGAGGGAGAAACATTTGGCTCTAACATGGGGACATGTGCTCACCACATAGTGCATGAGAACCTCGTCATCTTTGGGACTCCAAGACTTGCAACCTGCATCACTCTAAAAATCCTAATACACTTTAACATAAAACTATTAGCATAACAATAGGGGGATATTATCCACCCTGGTGTATGAAAGAGTATAAATCGATGCGAGAAAGAAAGAAATTCCACTTTCATCTAGATATCATTTTTTTTCGTTAACATGTATAGGCTAAACTAACATGAATGCATATAATCAATTAATGAATAACATCAGAAGAAGAAAATAACAATCAAGATGCATGCACATAACATGACCTAAAACTAATCCTACATGACAACTGAAAAGCTAGGTATAATCATAAAACCAGTGAATCCATCCTAGCATTTCATCAAAGTGAAAAATTCTACCTTTGTGCTTAGTTATGAACCAAAGCAACATAAATCAAGAAAAAAACAATCATGAGACAAGCTAATCACTACAACATGATCATATATAGAATCAAACTCATGAGGGTGGGAAGGAGGAACAAAGTCATGCATAGATATGTCCCCACAAGCGTGCTCTACCCATCTCCAAATAAAGTTGTGATATGATGAAGGGTCATAAGGCCGACTCAAACACTTCAAAGAATGGCCACTTTAGATTTAATTACTCCCTGAGGCTCAAGATGGAATCATAATAAATTTGAAGAATGCTCGATGATCACTCAAGGATGAAAAATGGGATATCAATTTAGATCTTAAGAAAAAAATTACTCCCAGCTTAGGGCTTGTTGATCTTTTACATGCAGATGAAAATCCCTACAACAAACCATAGGTTGAATACACCTTTTCCCCATAGATAATTTAGCATCCAAAACATAATTCCTAGTCGTATCTTCAATGATATAGAAAGATGACGAAAAAGAAGGATAGAAATTTTCACTATGAAATTCAGACAGAAAAATGGAAGACAAATAATTGGAAATGGTGAGATGCAATTCATAGGCGAGATGTTGCTCACATTGGAGATTTTCCATGCTCAACCTTCTCACATTCATCAAACTAGCATCCGTATACATATTCTCAACCTTCTCACATTCATCAAACTAGCATCCGTATACATTTATAGGAGTACAATTTAGTTCAACAGAACAAATTCTTAAGAAATAGAATCTGAAAAGTAATTAGGGAAAAGAATCTTAACTAGACAATAACAAAGTCTAATAAACCTTAATAATAATCATTTCTAGAATTTCTCCATTATTTCGCTAACACTCCCCCTTAATGGAGAAAAGAATTTTCTACAACTCCTACACACTTAGATTCTAGATCTTCTCCATCACCATCTGAACCCCTGAACCCTTCTCCAGCACATATTGTTCAAGCCATAAATCATGCTCACCAAGATTGTCCTCATGAAACAAAACCTTGGAATCTATCCCAAATGATGTCCCTTTTTTTTCTTTTTTTGTCAACTTTCTTATCGCACTTGACTCTACGTTTACGATATGTCTTGTAGTGTAAAATCCAGTTGTCAAGTATTGAAGGTTTTGAGCCTGAACTATCATGGATACAAGAATCCAAATTGGACACGGTGTCATTCCCAACTGATGCTAGATTCGTAGGGGCACAAGAATCTAACGCAAGAAAGGTGTGATTTCTATCTAGTGAAATATATTTCTCATCATCATGATCACTGCATGAAGCTGTATTTTCCACTGATTTCTGATCAGCAACCCCATCAAGTTCTTCAGATTTGGCTACTGAAGGTTCATGCTCTGAATCTTGAATCGGTATTCCCATTTCACTTTCTTCATTTTTAACCGGCTCCGTTTGTTTGATATGACCGACTGTTTGGACTTCTTCAAGCTCTCCCTTCCCTTTATATTTTTCAAATTGATGCAAGTCATTTATGTCCTCATAACAATCTCCATTTATAATTTCTGCAGAAATATTTTCTGGAAACCCATTTTCCATTCCCAATAAGTGCAATCATCTACAGCGTGCAACATATTTTTGTCTCCCTAATTCTTATTTGTCTCTTCCACATAATCTTCGGGCAGTTTTGGAACATCCGATATTTCATAATCGTTTTCCTCGCTAGATATCTCTTTCGAATCAGGAGGTTTCTTCAATTCTCTTTCCTCATCAGGTCGTGTATCCCCATCGTCAAACTCTACTAGATTTTTCTTACTCTTAATATCATTTTCCTCAAAACGATTTTCGGATTTTCTTGGAAACTCTAATGTGTCATCAACATGTTCAAAATACCATCTCCTAGTTTGTTCTACGAATCATCTCCATGTTCAAAATACCATCTCTTAGCTATGTTGGGACTCATTTTTTTCTCCTTTGCAATGGCCTCACACAGTCATCGTTCTAACACGGGTCCTCTTATTTTTCAGCAATAACAAACAACTCTCTATTCCTTCTCATAAATCAAACTCCTCGAGCGGTTCCCATATCGCAACACACGCACAGCCTCATATCCTAAATGCATCATATTTCTTTCTCGTGGTCTCAACGAGCCTTATCAGCAGACGCTCTAGTCACACGCCACTTCTGCCCATGCAGTTGCAAACTCCACGTTGCTACATACTTAACACTCGACCACACTATTGCAAACTCCACAGAGATTGTGACTCTTCTCTGAACGGATTTGCTTAATGTGAATATCCAAGTTTCTTCCATGAAACAACATTCCACGCAGATCTATGCAACCCTCTCAATTTCAATGCTAACATCAACAACAAGTAGGCAGCAATTTCACCAAAGCTCTTCAACGATCTCACATCAATCTCTTGGCAGTCACTTTATGTGGCACATTCCCTCTCTTGACAACCTAGCTATGATACCAAAACAATCTTAAAGAGACAATAACAAAGTCTAATAAACCCTAATAATAATCATTTCTAGAATTTCTCCATTGTTTCGCTAATAAATTCTTGTTGTCATGGGAAGATCATGGCCTCATAAGAATGTTCACCAAAATATGAGCATAAAGGTGGTTGAAAATTTTCTTCATAGAATAACTCCAAGTGCTCAAAATAATATGTATCACACCTTATAGGACATGGCTGGAAGTCATCATGAGAATGTTGTGATGGATCACTCCTAGATGGTTGAAACAAATATGTGAACATATCATCTTCTTGCCAAAAATATGAATAAAAAATGCATAGACGGTTGTTCCAAGGAAAGCAATTATGCATTGTTGACTCTAAGACCACTATCGTTGTCATAAATTAGATCTCAATCAAAATAAAAGCAACTTATATCCCATATACATCTTCCAATATGTATAAAATCATCTATATGGTCCTCATGTTCTTTATCAAATGAAAATTTTACCAAGTTCGAGGGTTCTTCTAAAAATTGTTCACTTTCTGAATCATCAAAAGATGCATCGCATCAGTCAAAAACTTGGAAAGGAGTACAACTTACCATAACCTTGTCTTTTTGAGGAATGGTGCTCTCTTCAATCGGTTCATCATCGCCTTGGTCTTCGACATGATGTGCTTCATCAAAATCTTATTCATCTTCAATGGATTCATGAGGTGTCTCTTGTCCTACTTCACATACTTGGTGATGTTATGAGGAAAATCACTCTATGGCATGGGGTAAACCACAACAGACGGAATGACTGCAAAAATCAACTCTAATCCCAAGTATGTTATATAAATGAAAATTCTAACAAGAAAAGATAAAGAGCCTACCTCATCTGAAAGTTCAATGAAGACCACCGTTGAGCACACGACTCAAAGCTTTATACTTGCAACTTTTCTTCAACAACCAATATACGCAAGCATATGGTGATAATATATAATGTTAGCACATACAATAGCATAATCCATTAACATTCATAACAAATACGCCCATGGAATAATAATTTAAATATTTGCAAGATATCAATTGGACGAGAAAAGAGTATTTCTATTAAAAAATTATCAACATAAGTGTATAAGTGACAAACTTTCGTGTCGACACGTCTCGGAACCGGGAAACTAAGTCCCTTCCATCTGGGCCTCCACCACTTCAATCCTCCACCAAAGGCAAGCTCATATAAGAGAGACAATGAGGTTCTCCATCAAAGAGGGAAGAGCTTGGGGGTTGAACAATGTGTTCAGACTTTAAAGGACAAAGGGATGCAGACTCAATGTGAAGAGAAAATTTCTCCAGAGTACCTTTTCTCTAAAAAGTTGGATTCTCTCATCTTCCATGGTTCGGATATGGCTCAATTTATAGCCTTCAAATGGAACTGAAGGCTCGATTCTGAATGTTTCTAGTATATGGAAGAGCAAGGATCATGGATCTCGTAACGTGACATGGAAACCCGACAAAATTTTTACTTTTGAGCACCAAACTCGATGTACGCAGGCTGTGGTGGTGCAACCTGCATATACACATGTTGTCTAACTTGCAGGGCGTGTATGTGTAGAAAAATATGGTTTTTTGGCTCTAGGAAGTGCAAAAGGGGACTTTAAGTCTACATAGGGAAATGGAAAGCCCCTCTGAGAAAGTTGTATGGTGTGAGGCAAAACTTGCTATAACAGATGTGTTGAGATTTGGGTACCTTGGAAAGTGGTCCCCATGTGCTTATGAGTCTCTAAGCACAAAGGTGGGAGACTATTACCTTTGTACTTTACTTTATGATTCTAATTTCACTTTGACTTAGGAGTTTTAAGTCAAAAGTGAAATATGTCACTTAAGTCATAAAGTGACAATTAATTCACAATGTGGGTGAATTAATAGACATAAAGCAACTAAGGAAAGTGGGTTTCCTTAGTGATATTATTGGAGTTGATCTCACCCATTGATTAGACTTGACTAGATCTAATCTAGGCCATTGATCTTTTAGGGTTGGCATGAGGAGGCTAAAGAGAGGGTAAAGATATTTTTGAGACTCATTCTTCACTTGAGAGTGCTGGAGAAGAGAAGAGGACCGCAAATCTTTAGGAGAAGGAGGGCGCACTTCATGAGGGTTTGAGAAAAACCCTTGAGAGCTTGAGGAGGAGCTTGTGTTGGCTTGGAGCTTGCATTGAGAGTATTTCCATAGACTCTTAGCATTCTCTTCTTTTTCAGGAGCATTTTCATGGAGGAGGGGTGCATCTGAGAGAGGAGGCGCACTTGGATCCTTCAGTTGCTCACTAGGAGAGGAGGACTTGTCAGATTGAGATGAGGTCTGATGCATGAGGAGGCTAGAGGGAGGGTGCATGCTTTCATGGTGAGAGATATCCAGCTTTAGTCTTTGTTTATTTCTGGTGATCATTTCTGCTAGGAGGAAAGCACACATGTTGAGAGAATTCGCAGCTACCTGGTAGCAGATCTTCTTGGAGGATTCGAGCTCTAACATTTTTTGTGGAGAGGTAGCATAGGAGAGGACATTCTTGTGGAGGGATTTCTTCATTGGGTTCTATATGAGCTAGGGCGCTTCAGTTCAGTACAGAGGGCAACAAAGGGAGAGGGTGCACCACAGTTTGGGCACTTCTTTCTCTGGTTCTTGTGGCAAGGCTCGTGAGGAGCTTGCTATGTATACAGGTTCCATTATATTTCATTACTTGTTGTATCTCTTGCTTTAATCATCATTATATAGACATATATCCCAAACTGGTTTTCCCCGGGGGGGGTTATCTAGGGTCATGTTGACCAAAAATACCTATGTCAATTTTATGCATATTTAGAAGTGTAGATAAGCATTTTAAAGTTCAATATCTAGAGGTAGTGCTATGTGTTTTAATTTATATTGCATGTGCTAACATTGAGATAAGAAAACACTTGCAAGGGAACCTTAAAAGAGCACCTAACCTATAAAACATTGAGAAGAAAGTGGGATGATTTTTTGTTGTCCTAAAATAGAAAAAGAATACAGCCATACAGTTGAAACTTAGAGCCATACTAAGGTCAAGGACAGACCTTAGATGGCAGCCTCATTGGACCTCAGATATTTCTACATGGTATCAGAGCCAAAGGTGGCTTAGACTTACTAATTTTGGAGCACTTTTTGGGCAGTTTGGAGAAGTTTTTATATCAGATTTGTTGTTTGTTTTGGACAACAAGTTTACAGTCCAAAATAGTGGGTAAAATTCAGATCTAAAGGTACCTTTCCTTCATTGTCATTTGCACAGCTCAAGGTAGATTTTGGACAGCTAGTTTACAGTGTTTGTGGATAGTTGTGGGTGGATTCGTTGGGCTGATTTTTGTCACTTGTGGACAACCTATTTTCACACCTACATGGACAGGAGTGAGGTTGTAGATATGACCTCTGTTCACACCTATTGACTAGGAGTGAGGTCATGGATTCGCTTGCCTCTTTTCACACATGTGTTGACAGGAGTGAGGCAGCATTCTTTGCATTGGGAGCATCAGAGTGAGCACAGTTGGCATACATGTCAGTATCTCAAATGTGTGTGGAGGACAGGCTAGCCGAGGCTAGCAATTGGTCACCTTGGAAGGCAAGGATGGTCTTTGTCTTAGAGGACCTCGAGCTATGGAACATAGTCGAGGTGTTTTTCCCCCCATTCCTGTCATTGCTCCCGTCTTAGTAGCAGAATTCAGGAGGAAGAACAACAAGGCAAAGAGGATCATATGTGATTTTGTGAGAGATCACATTATTCCCCACTTGACTGGGAAGACTTGTGCATACAATATGTGGGCATATTTGTGCAAGTTGTATGTGAGATCTAATGAGAATCGGAAGATGGTTCTTCATGACTGACTCAAGGGCATTCACATGCTCGAGGATGAGACGGTTACTTCATTCCTTGGTAGATACACACAGATCAGAGACGAGTTGGCAGGCGTTGGAGAGGTTGTTAACCCTAACTCTTTAGTGAGGCAAGCTATGAATAGCTTCACCAAACCGTGGGGTCCATTTGTATGGGGCATTTTTTCCAGGGAAGTTATGCCTACATGGGAGAGGATGTGGGATGACTTCGTCCAGAAGGAGATTAGGCTTGTAGCCAAGGCTTATAGACAGCAGCAAACATTTTCTGGTGACAAGAACCTTACTCTTTGGACAAAGGGAAAGAAGAATACCGGTCATGGAGGTCGGCAGGGTCCCAAGTTTGGGGCCCCACCACAGGGAGGAGAGAGTAGCAGCAGCAGTGGGCAGAGGAGAGACATGAGCATAGTGAGATGCTTTGCTTGTGGAGAGATGGGTCACTATGCAGGACAGTGTCCCAAGAAGAAGAAGAAGCAAGATGTGTTAGTAGCGACACAGAGGAGATAGAGTTCGAGGAGAAGTTTGTGAGAGAGTGTGCATTCATTACTACTTTATCTGTTATTACACCTTCCAGCATTAGTTGGAGAGACCGAGTTGATGAGGACCGACTAACACACAACAATGATTCAAAGGGAGATCAGACTCAGTGTCCCTGGACATCTTTAGAGTGGGTGATTGGTCCACCCAGTATAGCTACAGTTTCAGAGCAGTCGAGCAGACAGAGAGTGGGTGCTATAGCTTCATTGCATCAGAGGATGAGGAGGAGGAGCATCAGGGCACCACAGAGGCTTGAGCCTCATAAATCTTCTGAGACGAGAAGATCAGGTTCTGGATCCACTTCAAGTGGAGGTGACTTGGCAAGAGGCCAAGGTCATGACTCTTGGTGAGAGACCAAGAGGGGGAGACTCTTGGTGAGATGCCAAGAGTAGAGACTCTTGGTGAGAGGCCAAGAGTAGGAGTAAATCCTTGGTGGGAGACCAAGGTGGAGATATTTGGTGTGATGCCGAGATCTAGGTGATCTTGGATATATGGAGAGTCAGTGTCATTTATAGATCATACAGATTGAGTAGATCTGTGACAGAGTCCACTTTCAGCGATCAGGGTATAGCCATACTCACCGACCATATGCCAGGAGGCAACCATGTCTACTATAGGGATGTTATTGATGGTGATGAGCACTTTCCTCGGTAAGAGGGAGTGTTGAGATTTGGGTACCTTGGAAAGTGGTCCCCGTGTGCTTATGAGTCTCTAAGCACAAAGGGGGAAGACTATTACTCTTGTACTTTACTTTATGATTCTAATTTCACTTTGACTTAGGAGTTTTAATTCAAAAGTGAAATATGTCACTTAAGTCATAAAGTGACAATTAATTCACAATGTGGGTGAATTAATAGACATAAAGCAACTAAGGAAATTGTGTTTCCTTAGTGATATTATTGGAGTTGATCTCACCCATTGATTAGACTTGGCTAGATCTAATCTAGGCCATTGATATTTTAGGGTTGGCATGAGGAGGCTAAAGAGAGGGTAAAAATATTTTTGAGACTCATTCTTCACTTGAGAGTTTTGGAGAAGAGAAGAGGAGCACAAATCTTGAGGAGAAGCAGAGTGCACTTCATGAGGGTTTGAGAAAAACCCTTGAGAGCTTGAGGAGGAGCTTGTGTTGGCTTGGAGCTTGCATGGAGAGTATTTCCATGGAGTCTTAGCATTCTCTTTTTTATCAGGAGCATTTTCATGGAGGAGGGGTGCTTCTGAGAGAGGAGGGTGCACTTAGATCCTTCAGTTGCTCACTAGGAGAGGAGGACTTGTCAGATTGAGATGAGGTCTAATGCATGAGGAGGCTAGAGGGAGGGCACATGCTTTCATGGTGAGAGATATCCATCTTTAGTCTATGTTTATTTCTAGTGATCATTTCTGCTAGGAGGAGGGCACACATGTTGAGAGGACTAGAAGCTACCTAGTAGCAGATCTTATTGGAGGATCCAAGCTCTGACAGTTTCAGTGGAGAGGAAACACAGGAGAGTACATTCCTATGGAGGGATTTCTTCATTGGGTTCCAGATGAGCTAGGGTGTTTCAATTCAGTACAGAGGGCAACAAAGGGAGAGGGAACACCACAGTTTGGGCACTTCTTTCTCTGGTTCTTGTGGAAAATCTTGTGAGGAGCTTGCTATGTATATAGGTTCCATTGTATTTCATTACTTGTTGTATCTCTTGCTTTAATCATCAATATATAGACATATATGTTGAAAAGTCAACAAGAAACATGTGTCTAATTTATTTTTCCCTTAAATAAATTGGACAATAAATATTAATCTATTATCTCATTCATAACTGAGTGAGTTGGATTTGTAACAGAATCATAAGTGTAGTTAAGTGAGTTAAGATCAGTTGTACTAGTTGTAACTAAACATGCACTAGTGAGAGTTCAGTTAATCAGTGAACTCACATGCAACTAAAGATTCACCACAGTTAACTACATGCATGTCAAATCCAGTGGAGACCCAGTTGAGATAACAGGTGAAAGGGACAGTTTGGCTATCAGTTGTTATTTGATCACACATGCAGTGGATATGCTTATGAGCATGTGAAAACTAGGAAATTCATGAATGATTCGATCATTGTGAGAATTCAAATTGCGGAGATTGTGCAAAGGAGGCAGGCTGTCTGGACACGGAAATTGGCACATGTATTTGTTGATTTGTGTATGACAGTGTGAGACGATTGTATTGTACTGAGAACTCTTGGATTAGAGTTTTGTATGAGATTGTTTCATGATTCATGATATACATAATATATGATAGTGGGGTTTTTAGCTTTACGCTTTCCCGGTAAAACTTTTTTTGTGTGTGTTATTGATATTTCACTTTGTGCATTGTGGTTGTGATCATGGTTTAATTGCTTCTGCAAGAATAATAGTAGAAACGATTATGTATTTAACAAGTGGCGAAAAATGTTAGATCAGGAGAATCGCAGAAATACATTAATTTGTATCGAAATTTCTACATGGTATCAGAGCCACAGAGGCCACGAAGCTACGGAAGTAAGGTGCGAACATAATTGCATTCTCGCAGGTCCCATCTCTAGCAGGGTGCGAACCCTAGTACTAAAAACTTCCAGTGTTTTCAAGAATAGTAATTATCTCACCCTAGACAAAGCCAGGGTGAAAACTTCATTGTCATTCTCACAAGCTACAGTGGAGCAGGGTGCAAACTTCCCTCACCCTATAGTGAAGCAGGGTGCGAACTTCTTGAGCATTCTCGCAGGCTATAGTGGTGCAAGGTGCGAACTTCCCAGGAAAGGTCATAGGCTACACACAGGCAGGGTGTGAACTTCCCTCAAGTTGCTCTTAGGTAGGATGTGAACCTCCCAAGGCAAGAGGAAAGTGCAGGAGTTGAGTTTTGGGTTGGATAACATTCGAATTTGCAATTTTTTCTTGGTGCGACACTTGATTCAAGATCAAAAATGTATTTCAATGGATTGAGGTTGGAGTATGCACTCGAGGGAAGCTCTAACTACATCGCTTGGAAGGACAGGATGGAAGCAATGCTTGAAGACAATGGCTTGAAGGGTTACATTGACACAGATGTTCCTAAGCCAGATGCGATAGATACTGCAAATCTTGATGCATGACAAAAGAAAGTGGTGAAGGCGAGGAGGATTCTATTGAAGGGAGTATGAGACCACATTTTCTCAAGTCTCTATGGGAAAACCACACCATATGCAATGTGGAAGGTTTTGACAGATCTGTCCCAAAACAGTAGCGACCATAGGAAATTGGCGCACAAAGATAAACTCAGGAAGATCAAGATGGAGAAAGGCGACACCATTCCAAAATATCTCACGAAGTTTGTCCAATGTCGGGATGAGCTTGGAAGTGTGGGAATAACAATTGATGTTGATGATTTGGTGAGCTCAGCACTCCTAGGGCTTCCTAAGAGTTGGCATATTTATCAAGACGCTGTCAATGAAAGGGAAAAATTGTTGGATTGAGAACGACTGTGGTCGGATCTAGTGCAAGAGGAGTTCAGGCAGAACACCAGACATGGATCTTCATCAAAGCGTGATGATGAAGAGGATTGTGATTTGACTGCCAAGGCAAGGAAAGGGAAAGGGAAGAAATTCCAATCAAAATCCGAGTCTAAAGTCAAGAAGTTGGATTTGTCCAAAGTGAAGTGTTTTCACTGTCACGAATGTGGGCATATCGCTACTAACCATCCACAGAAGAAGAAGAACAAGACGGTTGTTGGAGCTACAACTGGTGAGGCTCTTGTCTCACAATTTTAGCTTGAATTCACTTTGATTGCATGCATGGCTTCAAGTGCATTGGGATCTGTGTGGTATTTAGATAGTGGCACTTCCTTCCACATGACGGGAGATAAAGAGTCTTTCATTGACTTGGAGGAGAAAGATCTCATAATGCATATAGAGATGGGCGACAATGGATGATACAGTGAAACTGGTATTGGTACCATTACCTTTCAGAGGGATTCAGGTAAACCATTTCAATTGAAAAATGTTATGCATGTTCCAGGTCTGAAGAAAAACTTGGTCTCGGTCGCAATGTTGGAG
>JZKD02S0503543.1:6069-16913 GCA_000966675.3 Picea glauca | reverse complement strand
ATAGTTGTGCGTAGACAGATTAGATGAAAAGAGACAGGGGGTAACTCCACCAGAAAAGGGAAAAAGGGGGGGACTTAAGTCCAAGGGATTATTTTATTAATATTTCTGGAAAAGTGTAGTTTATGGATATTTATTTATCCTAAGTTCCCAAGGGAAGCGAATGAGTCACCAAGTGGCTAAAGCTACTTTTTAAGGTGACAAGTGTCTAGTTTAATGCATGCAATATATATTTTGGCTTAAGTGTATTTCGGGGGATATAACTCATTGTTGGGGAATTGATCATTCTTTATCATATGAAAAAGGGGGTCAGACCATCTAAGAAAGGATGACTATTACCTTACTTGCAGAGAAAAACTTGTAAGATTTTTTTTTTCTGTATTGTAACTAGAGTTTTTTCTTTTGGAGAGGTGGTTTTACAGGCCTATGAGAAATCTCTTTATGTGAGATATTTGTTTTCGAAGAGGCGAGTTGTTAGGCCTGTGAGCATTCTCTCTAGGTGATATTTTTGGTGGGAATTGTTCCCTAGTATGATGGGCATTAGTTATAGGGCTCTAATACTTCTTGTTCAGTTTGTTGCTGGAATCCTAGAAGGTAAGTGGGGTAGCTGAGGGATTGTTGAGAAGAGAAAGGTCACACTTCCTTGGGTGTAACAGGCACGTGAGGAATGAGAGACTATAGGCTTGTTGTAGTAGTGGCACCTTGGAATAAGAAATTATGTTGATTATCAGACCTTAACTTAACATTAGGAAACCTTTTTCCCTCATGGAGTTAAGCCCCAACTCAAAGGTGACTTGTTGTTGAAAGTATAAGAGAAACAAAGTCTATGGCTAGGAGAAACGTCTGAGTTTTGCATGTATTTGTTGATTTTTCATAAAAGATAAGTGTTTTATGTGCTTAATTATTTGTGTTTAATATGGGTTTAATTATTTTATGTTGTTGCATATAAGTAATTGTTATTGCTCTGCATATTGTTGCTTGCACATGTAAGTTTGGTGTTGATAGTCAATATCTGTAGTCGTGCATGAGTATGACAGTTGTTGTTAGTTTTCCTGTATGTTAACCTTATGATATTGGTCATGAGTCTTCGTGGTGAAGTTAGAATCGTTGTGTGTGCAGTTGTTAAGCCCTAAATAGTGGCTCATTACCCCTTAATTGGGGCATATTACATTAGTAATTTTATTTTATTTATGTTGTCTTTAGTCCATTAGTTGTAATTGTACCTCCTATTCTCCTATATATACCAAGGAGACATTTTCATTTGGAATCATCTTATTTTTGGACATTTTATGTCAGGTATAAGGAGGTGGCTCCCTCGAAGAGGCTTATTACCTGAAATTGTTTCTTTTTCAAGGTGTTGAGTACTTATTCTGGTGTTTTTCTATGCTATATTGATATTTGGTTCTTAACATATAGTATTAGAGCTCAAGGTCTTAGGGTTTCGCTGTTACATCTGAGACACCTTGGAATTTTCGATATAACTTTTTTTATACAATGTTTCAGAAGTAACGACTTGGAGGATATTTATCAAATGGCTCAAGGTAATCTTGGTTAAAATTTCATCTCCTGAGGCCTTACACTTTCGGAGATACATCCTGTGCAATATAGGGTTCTGGAATCATTCTGAATTGAGTCATTGTGGAATTTTCTCTATAAAATGTTTTATGTAATGTTTCAGAGCCTGAAATCTAGAGGTTGATCACAAAAATTAGTAAGGTATTTTTGATAAAACGTTCATCTTATGTGTCATCTTACATTTGTAGATACACCATGGGGAAGATAGGGTATCTGACTAGTCTCAAGCAGGTGTTACAGGTAAAAAAATCATAACTTATTCCTAGAGTATTCAAATTGAGTGATACTGATTGCATTGGATAATGGATATTCCACAGTATTTATGGTATTGACGTAGCCCTCCCAACCTACGGGTCGGAAGTCCACGTACACAGGATCTTTCCTCTTCCATTGGCCCGAAGAGATCTCAACAATTAGCTCTTCTATTTCCCTTTCGGGAAATCTGCACCCACAAATAACTTCGAGAAATTTTCCCCTTTATACTTCGGGAGATTGGACTTCGTGATTTCAGGAATCCGGTGGTCAAGCACCTTGTCTCTCAATCTCCGAAACCTGAAAAAAATCAACACTTGACCTTTTCCTTGCCAATTTCAGATTTCTCCTTATCACGATTTCGGGAGTTGCGATGTCAAGCAACTCGTCCCCTCGACTCCTGAAACCCGAATTACCGAAACTCCGATATGCTCGCAAGGTTGAATTTTCAGCAACCCTTCATTCCATCGGGATTTCGGCCTTCGTGATTTCACGAGTCTTGATGCAAAGATTTCGGGACTTCAATCCACGAAACCCTGAATTGGAAATACTCGGGCAAATCCAACGACCCCTGTTGGCTTGGATGTACGACTCTACTTATCTTGAGCTTGAACCCTTTGAAAATACTCGTCGTAACTCCCCTTCTATTCTTTGAGATTTGACGGCTCGCGGGACTTCGCGAATTCCCCACAGAGAATTCCGACCGTCCGTTCTTTCCTTCACAAGGACTTCTGCAACTAAACAAAGTATCTCTCTCCGTGGAAATTGTCCTACTACGGCATGACGTCACTATGCCTTCCTTCAATTTTTCAAGGTACTTGGCCTCTTGCCTCCCTTCAACCCCTTCAAAGATTCAAATCCTTTTGAGATTTTCCTCGACTTTGAGTCTTTCAGAAAAACTCCTGCTCGCACTCCTTGCGGAAAACCTTCAAACACATTCAAGTGTTGAACTCCTTTCGACTCTGCGCACACCTACAACAACAGTCTCTCAACAAGTCATTCAGGTTACAAAACCTGAAACTCTACTCAGCTTGCGCACACCTTACACGGATCCTGTGCTTAACTTACACTTCTATGTGAATGAGAACAAAAGCTACCCTATCTGAGCTTTCAAAGACAAACCTCTGAACCCTTTGTCAATACACTCCATGCAGACAATTCAACTGCACTCCTTGCAAGAACTCTTTCTCAAATAGAGAAACAATTGAAACTCATTCCTTTACCCTTTCCTCTCAAATTTCAAACATTCAACAAGAAATCATTCATACATAGCATAAAAACAATTGCATGACAGAAAGAGTAAAACATTCATGAGAATAACATTCAAAAATGCATACACAGAGAATATTTGAACACTATGAGTCTGAATCAAAACCTTTTTTGTATTAATCCAGAACTTTTGTACATGGAATTTGTCTACACAACTCTCTTCTTCTTCTCTTCTATGCTCTTGCTCTCAATTGGCATAATCTCTTTTTATGTTACAATACACAATGAGGGTGTCTATATCCCGTTTCCCTCTTTCATTCTAAACTGTCTAATCTACACATTAAATTCTATCTACTTGCATTAACCATTATAAATTCCTTCTACCTACTAAGGACAAGAGCGGATCACTCAAGGTATGTTTACATTTTACAAGTGTGCCTCCACTTGATGACTTCATTAATGTTTCAAGACATTTTCAAAATTTGCATTGGGCGCTTTTCCAACTGTCTTTTATCTCTGCGCTGGCTCGCTTGAGATGCTCCTACATCATACTCCCTTGCTTGAAAATTTTCATGGGCTCCTATCCATGAGCTCACACATGGTCTGTCCATGCCTCTGGATCTCTGCTTCATTCTCCTAGCTAGCATATTCAACTGGATGGCCCTTCCATTTGACCAAATACTCAAAGTATTGCTTTCGCCTGGTCTTCTTGCTGACCCTTTTTTTCCAGTATGCACTCCATCTGCAGCTTTTCTGCAATTGGCATCTGTTTTTTCCAATGGACCTCTGGCTGTTCATTTCCTATCCCTATTTCCTTATCTTTATATGGGTACAAATCTGAGATATTGAATATCGGAGAAATTCTGATCCCATTGGGTAATTCAATCTCGTAAACATTTGCCCCAAATTTCTTCAAGACCTTACATGGTCCGATTTTCTTCATTTTCAGTTTGTTATATGTTCCTCTCAGGAACCTTTCCTTTATCAAATGTGCCAGAATCAAATCACCAACCTCAAATTGAATTTGTCTCCTGTGTTGATCTACTCTATGCTTATACTCTTGGCTTGAAATCTGCAATCTCTCCTTCACCTGGCTATGAAGTTCCTTCATCGCCTCTGCGAAATCTTCTACACTAGCGCTCCTAATCGCAGTCTGTTCTAAACCCCTCAGCTCAAAAATTCCTCTCGGTTGCATGCCATAGATAATATGAAATGGAATCTACCCTGTGCTTCTATTAATTGAGTCATTATAAGAAAATTCCGCATGTGGTAATATGTTATCCCACTGGCTGTGGTGTTCTATCACCAGGCTTCTCAGCAAGACTCCCAGACTTCTGTTCACCACTTTTGTCTGTCCATCCGTCTGAGGATGATAAGCCAAACTAAATTACAAGTTAGTTCCCAGCTTCTTCCATAAGGTCCTCCAGAATTTTCCTACGAACTTAGTGTCTTGATTCGAAACTATGCTCCTTGGTAATCCGTGAAGTCGAATGACTTCTTTGAAAAACAGATTCGCAATGTGAGTCGCGTCACCGGTTTTATGACATGGAATGAAGTGTGCCATCTTGGAAAATCTATCCACCACCACAAAGAGTGATTCAAACCCTTTTTGTGTTCTTGGCAACCCCAATATGAAATCCATGCTGACTTCATCCGACGACTTCTCAAGTATGGGTAATGGTTGATAAAACCCTGCATTCTGTTTTTTTCCCTTCGAATGCTGGCAAATTTTGCATCTTTCCACGAACCTTTTGACGTTTTCTTGCATTCCTGGCCAAAAATATGACTCACTCAACTTTGCAAATGTCTTGTCATGACCGAAATGTCTGGCCAATCCTCCACTGTGTTTCTCCTTTAGCAAATTCTCCCTCATGGAGCATTTTGGAATACAAAGTTGATTACCCTTGAATAGTAATCCTTCCTGGATCATGTACTCTACCCACTGGCTTCTATCCCTGAGAATTAGATTCTCAGCTTCTTCGTACGCCTCTTTAAAATTTGGATCATCCATGTACATGTCCCTGAGATCATCAAAACCCGAACGTTTTGACCCTGAACTCCTGCAGTAGCAAACACTTCCTACTCAAAGCATCAACAATGTTGTTAGCAGTACCAGAAATATGTTTAATCACAAAAGTGAAATTTTGCATAAATTCAACCCATTTTACATGTCTTTGATTCAACTTTTCCTGTTGAGTCACAAATTACAAAGCATGATTATCACTGTATAAGACAAATTCCTTGGGAATTAAGTAATGTCTCCATTTCTTCAATGCCTGTATAATAGCATAGAATTCCTTATCATATGTGGAGTATTTTATCTTGGCTTCATTCAGCTTCTTGTTGAAGTATGCTATCGGCCTGTCTTCTTGACTCAAGACTGCCCCTATTGCAAACCCACTTGCATCACATTTCACTTGAAATGTCTTTTGGAAATTCGGCAACACCAAAATTGGTTGTTCCGTAATTTTATTCTTCAACAAATTGAAGATTTTCTCAACCTCTTCTGTCCAGTGAAAATACTTATGTCTCTTCTTCACTGTATCCATCATTGATGCACTAATTCCAATGAAATTTCTAATGAACTTACGGTAGAAACTAGCCAATCCATGAAAACTTCTCACCTCAAATATACTCTTCGATGATGGCCAATTCTTGATCACCTCCACTTTATCTGGATCCATCCTCAACTTATCTGCAAAAATAACGAACCCCAAATAAATGAGCTCTGTCTTCATGAATGAGGACTTCTTCATGTTTATTAACAACTTCTCCTGCTGTAACCTTTTCATTACTATAACCAAATGTTTCAGATGCTCTACCTCTGTTTTACTGAAAATCAGTATTTCATCAAGATATACGATAACAAATTTTCCGATGAACTCCTTCAGGACTTTGTTCATCAACCTCATGAAGGTACTCGACATGTTTGTTAAACCAAATGGCATGACAAGCCATTCATATAACCCTTCATTGGTTTTGAATGTTGTCTTCCATTCATCACCTTCTCTCATACGAATCTGATGATAACCACTCTTCAAATCAATCTTCGAAAAAAAAATTGTTCCACTCAAGCAATCCATCAGATCATCCATCCTTGGCAATGGAAATATGTACCTGATGGTTATCTTGTTAATTTCCCTCGAGTCAGTACAAATCCTCTAGCCTCCATCTTTCTTCGGACTGAGTACTTTCGAAACAACACACAGACTCAAGCTTTCCCTGACCAAACCTTTGTCCAACAAATCCTGGACTTATCTTTTGACCTCTTCATTCTCCTGCGGTGTCAATCTGTACGCGGCTTTGTTTGGAAAACTAGCTCTAGGTATGAGATCGATATGATGACTTATACTTCTAATTGGTGGCAATGAATGAGGTAGTTCATCCACTACTATATCAGCGAACTCTTCCAGCAACTTCTGGATTTCTTCTGGTAAATCATCCACTCTTGTGTTGGTCAAAACAATTCTAGGCTTCCTGACCACAATGAATTGTGGATTCTATTTCTTCTTAACCTCTGTAAGAAGTTCCTTCCCACTCATGAGAAGTACAATGTTACTTACTTCAGGTTTCACCTCCTTATCCTTGATTGGAAGCAACATGTGAGTCCTCCCATTCTTCTCTAGGGTGTATGTGTTCATTCTCCCGTCACGAATCACATTCCTGTCATATTTCCATGGTCTACCCAACAATAGATGACAAACATCCATATGAATAACATCACAAAGTATCTTATCGTTATATCCTCCTATCTTAAATTCAACTAAACACTGTTTAGTGACAGTTACCTGATGTCCTTTTTGTAGCCATGAAACTCTGTATGGGTTTGGATGATCAATCGTCTCCAGCTCCAACTTTTTTACCATCTCCATTGAAACGAGATTATCTGTGCTACCATTTTCCACAATGACCTTGCATACACTGTCTTTAGTTTTGCAAGCAGTCTGGAAAAGTCTGTTTCTTTGGACTGAACTCTCCACCTCCTTCTCTGGTGTCAAAAGAGATTTTTGCATCATCAGCGATCTTCCGCCTTCAACATCCTCTGCCTCAATATTTTGCCTCTGCGCTTCAGCGATGTGAGTCTCTCCACTTTCTTTCTTTTTGTCTGGACACTCATAAGACTTGTGCCCATTCTTTCCACATGTGAAGCATGTTATTACTCCACCTCTTCCTCTTCCTCTACCTCTGGTATGAGGAAAAGTATTATTATCAGCATAATATCCTCTCTGTTTGGTATGTTTCCCTCTCTGTTCAACATATTTCCCTTGTTGTGAGCTTCCACCTTTCTCAGTTCGAGTCTGAGGTTTCTTCCATTCCTCCTTGGGTTTCTGATTTTTATCCTGGGCAATTGATTTGCCTTTGGGATGAATTCTACCTCAGCTTCTTTGACCTTGTTTTCGGCTCAGCTTCTCTTCCACCTTTAGAGCCATCTGATAAGCATCTTCCACTGTTTGGATGGTCATCATGTTCATCTCATCTGGAATGTCATATCTCAGGCCATTCATGTACCTGGCAACTTTTTCATCATCGCTTTCCCGATGACCTGCCCTAATGTTCAGCGTGTAGAATTCTTCAGTATATTCTTTCACTGTCATCAGCTTCTGTCTCAAGTTCTGCATCCTTCGAAACAAAGTAATTTTATAATCTCTGGGGATGAATTTCGCCTTCATCTTTGCGATCATCCTATCCCAAATTTTGATCTTCTGCTTGCCTTTGCAGTGTCTGTCAGCTTGTAGCTCATCCCACCACAATGTTGCATGTCCCTTTAATCTCGTGACAGCATGTTTGACCTTCTTGTCTTCCTCGACATCTTCATAGTCAAAATATGTGTCCAGATCTCTAATCCAGTCTAGAAGCTCCTCTGCATCCAGATTTCCCTCATAAACTGGAATGTCCATTTTCGCTCTTTCACCCATTCTTGCAATAGCCCTAATCAGACGTTCGTTTGTTGCATCTTCAGCTGCAACTTATTTCCCTTCATGTTCAGCTTCATTGTCACTTTTGGAATCACTAAGATCCCCAACACCGACTATGCGCCTCTATGTTCTCTCCATGTCCTCAAGTCTGGCACGTAAATCACGCATTTCTCTTTCTATGGCTAGATCAGGCATCTGCCTACCCCTTCTTCTCGAAATTTCCCTGTCCTTTGGTGGATCGGGTGTTTGTATGTCCCTTCTTCTTGGTGGCATGGTGAATTCTCCTTTTCCCTGCTATAGAAAGCAAAGAAACCTTTCTGCACTCTGATACCAAACCTGACGCAACCCTCCCAACTCGCGGGTTGGAAGTCCACGTAAACAAGATCTTTCCTCTTCCACTGGCCCGAAGAGCTCTCAACAATTGGCTCTTCTATTTCCCATTCGGGAAATCTGCACCCACAAATAACTTCGAGAAATTTCCCCCTTTATACTTCGGGAGATCGGACTTCACGATTCCGTGAATCCGGTGGTCAAGCGCCTTGTCTCTCAATCTCCGAAACCCGAAAACAGTCAACACTTGACCTTTTCCTTGCCAATTTCGGATTTCTCCTTATCGCGATTTCGGGAGTTGCGATGTCAAGCAACTCGTCCCCTCGACTCCCGAAACCTGAATTACTGAAACTCCGATATGCTCGCAAGTTTGACTTTTCAACAACCCTTCATTCCATTGAGATTTTGGACTTCACGATTTCACGAGTCCTGATGCAAAGATTTTGGGACTTCAATCCATGAAACCCCAAATTGGAAATACTCGAGCAAATCCAACAGCCCCTGCTGGCTTGGATCTACGGCTCTACTTCTTCTGAGCTTGAACCCTTTGAAAATACTCGTCGTAACTCCCCTTCTATTCTGCGAGATCTGATGGCTCACGGGACTTCGTGAATTCCCCACAGAGAATTCCAACCATCCATTCTTTCCTTCACAAGGACTTCTGCAACTAAACAAAGTATCTCTCTCCGTGGAACTTGTCCTACTACGGCATGACGTCGCTACGCCTTCCTTCAATTTTTCAAGGTACTTGGCCTCTTTCCTCCCTTCGAAGGTTCAAATCTTCTGATCTTTTCCTCAACTTCGAGTCTTTCAGAAAAACTCATGCTCACACTCCTTGCGGCAAACCTTCAAACACCTTCAAGTGTTGAACTCCCTTCGACTCTGTGCACACCTACAACAACAGTCTCTCAACAAGTTGTTCAGGTTACAAAACCTTAAACTCTACTCAGCCTGTGCACACCTTGCACGACTCCTGTGCTTAACTTACACTTCTATGTGAATGAGAACAAAAGATACCCTATCTGAGAATTCAGAGACAAACCTCTGAACCCTTTGTCAACACACTCTTTGCGGACAATTCAACTGCACTCCTTGCAGGAACTCTTGCTCAGATAGAGAAACAATTGAAACTCATTCCTTTACCCTTTCCTCTCAGATTTAAAACATTCAACAAGAAATCATTCATACATAGCATAAAAGCAATTGCATGACAGAAAGAGTAAAACATTCATGAGCATAACATTCAAAAATCCATACACATAGAATATTTGAACACCATGAGTTTGAATCAAAACCTTTTTTGTATTAATCCAGAACTTTTGTACATGGAATTCGTCTACACAGCTCTCTACTTCTTCTCTTCTATTCTCTTGTTCTCAATTGGCAAAATCTCTTTCTATGTTACAATACACAATGAGGGTGTCTATATCCCGTTTCCCTCTTTCATTCTAAACTGTATCACTATCATTGGCTCTGTTTCTATCAAATTGTCTCTGTAAAAACTGTCATGTCAACCTATATCAAAAACCTGTAACAACCTATACCAAATAAAATGTACCAACAATCTATAAAGATAATGTCATTAACCAAACCAGATCCAATCACCAAAACAACTCTTAACCATGTCCACAATATCACTTGGATGTGTGTCAACCAAAATTGCTCATAACAACTCACAACCAACGCGAACACATGCCTCTACCAATCATGTACCAATCGCAACCAAATACCAACCACAACAAGTGAATCAACCATGCACAAGAAAATAATCCAAGATAACCAACTAAGAGCCTCTAGAAATACATCATACCATCCATAGACTAAGCCTTGACATCAAACCATGTGCCATAACTTCATTATTGTATAGCCTCAAACATGTAACACTCATAAGGCAATCATATACCAATAATACTAACAAATGCCTCTCACAATGCACCACAAGATATGCCAATAATACCAAGGTAAATGCACCAACAATGTGCCTCTTTGGGGTTCATCCATTTCGTACTTCCTACATAAAAGAATTCATGAGAGCATACTTATCCATTATCATTGACTACCTTAGATATCAACCATGACATGACATCAACCTTGACATCAATGATAAAACATCACCATGACACCATTTGACATAAAACCTTTGAAATAAATGACAACTTAGTCCAACAAGAGGGCCATGATGTATCCCCCATCATTGACACAAAAATAATTTAGGATGGTGATAGATCAAAGGAGTGCAGACTGACACAAGGACGAAAATAGATGATATTGTAGAATGGTTGTAAGGATGATATTTCCCTTGAACATTGTGTGGCATGACAAATGACTTGGAATCATAACCAAAACAACATTGAATCAAAAGCATTGACTCGAGGCATGGATCCAAACATAATGTGACAATCACAGACCAAAACATAGTGTGACGATAAGGAATTTTCGACTAGAATGTAAAAGTATGATGAAACTCTTTGAATGGGTTGAAGGAGTAAGAAGATGCAGAAAAGTGCCATGTTCAAGGTTGACTAAACAACTGCCATAATGGTTCAAAAATTTGACCCGCCTTCC
>JZKD02S0503521.1:0-16913 GCA_000966675.3 Picea glauca | reverse complement strand
TTTAGACACTTAGGAGTTAGTTAAGATCTACTTGGTCTAATATGTCATTAGGTAAAAGTGTGTTTCTTAGTGTGTTTCTTTAGTATGCATTAGTATACATTTGTAGTTAGGAAATTCAACGGTCATGATATGTTCCCGAGATAGAGTGATCCAACGGTTCATACTCTCCTCGATCTTAATGACCATTGATCCGTGGATTAACACCCAATTGGTCCATGATCTCTATTTAAAGAGCATGGAGGGTCATCTGTCAATGATAGATTGTGAGAAACTCTATTGTAAAATATCTCTGTAATATTTTTTCTTTTGCATTAATAAACTACTCCAAGTGGCTGCATTGGTTGGGGCCATGGATGGTTCCCAGTAGGGGTTTTACCACGTGAAAACATCAGTGTGTTGATATTTGATATGGTTATGTGAGTGGTTACTGAAGGTGTTCATCCTCTGTTGGAATACCTATTTTATCGAACAATATTTAATCCAACAAATGGTTCCGTTTTTGGTTGGAACTGCATAGGATTGAGTGGTCGAGATTTGTGGAAGAAACATGTGGAGAATGAAGGCATAGAAGGGAATGTTTAGGATATGAAATCCAATGAAGTTGGGGATCGAAATATGGTTAAGAACAAAGGAACTTGATTTTGTAGAGAAGGATAATAGAAAACCTAGGTTAACATCATGCACATATCTTGACAAATACATGTTTAGCAACTTGCATGAGGTATTTTTCTATGATTTCCCACATTTATTGCAGGGGTGGATATTGAGGTTAAAATTAAACCACCCAAAAAATGGAATCAGACAAATGGAGTGGAATCTTGTGGAGATCATGCAGTTACAACAAGTTAAGAACAAATTTATGCACACAATAGATTTATCATTAGATAATATTGTTGCACCGTTTATCACCAAATTTGTAGTAGATACTGCGAAGTCTTACAGTGCAACAGAGTGGGATTTTCTAAAAGGACCCATAGGTAGGTATATCCGATAACTGTATACTTCAATCAAGATTTTATTGTATAAAAACGATGTGATGACCATGGAATCATACAACTAAACTTCCCTGCATGCATGGGGGAAGGGGTGAAGCACTGATAAGAGGTGGAGAAATGGATAAGGGAAATAATAAGAAGGCCATGGACCCAATCATGATGGAGGAAGACCAGATAAAGAAAATAATGGAATAATTGTAAATATGCGCAGTGGAGTACCCTACCAATATAAGATGAATAACAAGAAGAGAGCCATAGCTGATAGAGAGGGATTGACAAGTGACGGGGAAGAGGTAGAGGATCTATGGGCTATGGAGAATATTGAGGAAATCTTGCACGTAACATATTAAAGGAAAACAAGAGGTCTAAAGGTAGGAACAAAAGGCATAAATCCAATCGAGGTCACCGCTAGTGTGGAACTTACAACCCCATGTGTGACTAACACACCAGAAAGAACACCAACATTTAGAAACATGAATTTTAGTGGAATAAAGATAGCAGGAAACACATCCAAACAAGGAGCAACAACTGGAGGAACCAATTCAAGAAGTAACAATCAAATATCTACACCACGTGGAGGTAGAAGTTCAACACAATTCAAAATGTCAGGACATGATCCTACGATCTGGTTACCAAAATTTCAGAGAGAGGCATCAGAGGACCCTGAAAAACACTTATTCATCTGTGAGAAGATCTAGGAAGAAAACTAGATCACATATGAGGATATGAATCTCGCTCAGTTATCTATCACTTTAAGAGACCGCACACTAGATTGGTACATGAGCCTAGATGTATATAGTCCATTAGGAGTAACAAGGAATATTATATACATGAAAAAACTACTGATAAAAGAATTTCAGAAGCCCATCTCAGAAGACCAATACATGAATGAAATGATTGAAATCAAGAAAAAACCAGGTGAGTTTGTGTGGGATATTGATCAACGGTTTAAACATTTAAAAGGTAAGTTGAAGTATGAAATTACTGACATGCAACATAGGCACTTATTTGTGAACTCACTGTTACCACATTTGAAATACCAATTAAGACAACACACGTTCCAAAATAAGGAAGAGGCTCTGTAGGCAGCCTTACAACTATAAGAGACCAATATCAGAAGACAGATCCAACAATACATTAACTGAAGGAGGATCTGAAGAAACTTACATTTCAACTTAACCAGAATAAGGGAAAAGAGAACAGAGAAGTTGTTTGGTGTACCACCTGCAGGACAAAAGGACACCACAAGAATGAATGTCCAACTTTCGCGTAGTACATGGAAAGAGGAGTACCAATCCATTTTCCAATAGGAGGACCATGGTATGCGATTTGTAAAACACATGGGCATGATCCATATCATTGTCCAATGATGCAGAAGTATAAGACAGTACCCAAAATCTCATATTGCAATTTATGCAAGTTAGTGGGTCATCATGATAAAGACTGTAGGACAATGGATCTAATGAGAGAAATACTTTCAAATACTTATAGGGTGTAAGAAAAAATGATGACAAGACAATTTGCACCTCAGTTCAACTAGGTACCACCACCATATAACATTGCACAACAATAGTACAATGATGTGCAACCCCAATACAACAATGTGTAACCATAGTATAACCCCATGCAATATAACAAAGTAAATCAATACAACATGCCATGAGGATATCAAGGTGGATACAGAGGTGGAGGACAAGGTAGAGGATGATTTGAATGAGTTAGAGGTCTAGTAGTGTGCCACAACTTCCAATATCTAGGACTTGCAAGGGAGTGTCCACTTCCACCAATGACATGTATGTATTGTTGTGTAGCATACCATGATACAAAATATTGTCCAACATTGTTGGGGAAGATCCAAGAAAAAAGGAGACAGAACAACCAAAATGTCTAGTGGATATTTGTAGAGCTAGGGAGGATGGAAGAAACATCAATATAGTCACTCGAGGAGGATCCAATATAGGAACTGACATAGTAATACAAGATCCAACACAATGTCAATGGGTTAAGAAGAATACTGAGCCAAAAAACAAGTTTGATGCATGAAAGGAAAATGAAACATTCAAGGGGGGCATAAATGAGTTTCTTAAGAAAAATTATGCATCTATATCATCTTCACAACAAAATCAGAACTCACCTATGTACGATATTCCTTCCTCAATGCACCACACCAGTGAATCTCAACCTTTGGAGCAGGTAAGTAACATAAAAATGTTTCTGCAATATTGTGTTAAGTTATTAAAGGATCCATCATCTGTTAAGATTTTACAAAATCTACTAGAAAGATGTAACATAGAGGCAAAAGGAAATTTAGAACGTAAAACAATCAATCATCTCCATATAAGAAAAAGGACAAGCAGATAATTCAAACTAAATTCCAACATTGTAGATTTTAATATGGGTGATATGATACTGGATTTAGGCTCTGAGGTAAATGTTTTACCTAACAAGACATGGCAGTTTATGGGAGAACCCAAACTAGGCTATTCACCTATCCAGCTGAAATTAGTAAACTAGCTTAGAGTGCTACTAATTGGAAGAATTAAAGGTGTGAGAATAGATTTGGATGGAGTGTGCACTATGGAAAATTTTGAGGTAATAGAGATAGTAGATTGCACAACACCTTATCTAACATTGCTTGGATTGGATTGGGAAATTAATAACCAGGACATAATCAACATGAATACAAGGAAAATGATGTTTGAAATAGGTGAATATAGATTCATTTCACCATTATATCCCTCAAAAGGAGAAAGGTTTTTAGAACACACTTGTTTGGATCTGGAAGAAATAAACCAGTTGTACAGAACCACCGTGCATGAAGAAAATTATTTCAACCCAACTGCAGATGAGGTACTCAACTGGAGAAGCTTCACATCATGTGCTTCCAACTTAGATACAATTTTGGAGAATTGAAAACAACAATTACATGAAGTTTCTACAAGAAGGTGCACAAGAATACACTGCACAGTAAGATGGGTTGGTATAGAGATAAGGGAGCCTCCTAGTTTTCATGGGGTAAATGACTTAGATGAATTTATAACAAAATATGAAAAGGAAGTGTTATAAAATCAGAGGCTCTTATCCCTAGATATTGCACTCAAAGATACACCTTAAATATGGTGGGGTTCACACAAAGAAAAAATTCAGGGATGGTACCAATGTAAATGATTATTGTGCATTAGATATGCGACAGTACAAGGGAGCAATAAAATGCACATGTATTATGGGAAATGAACACCAACATAACACTTGGAGAATTGCATAACACAATGGAGGATGACACCACCATAGGAATGGACTCATGATTTTATCCATACATTGGAAGGGATTCCAGGGAACTGGTATATAGACCAAGAGATGTGCAGAGGTACTACAGAATGGACAACACTACAACAAAAATTTCTAGTAACCATCTCATCCGAACATGAGAACCTAAACATGGATTCAACACTAAAGTTGATATAGAGAATGATATTTACTAATGAACCAAAGGTTGAAATCATGACAGAATATCATCAATAAAACAGACAGACAGTCAAAGAGTTCTTGTTGGCATAGGGGCTGATCCAGGGTTCAACGCTTCAACAGTGCACCAACAAAACCCTAACTACCAACCCTTTCGACAACACCTGCGAAGTAGATGAAGTCTCACCTGAGGTAGAGGCAGGGGTGGTTGTAGGACGCAAGTGTCTACAACCTAGCTGGGACACAGATATGTGTTTACAACACTAATATAACACTTAGCAATTAGCATTCATCAATATTTAACCCCTATTCACATCGTAGGTTGAAACCCTAGTTACAAAGAAGCGCGGTATTCAACCAGATCTAATAAATCCAAGCACTTAGCATACAGAAATAGATCATATCTAGCATTCATTCACATTACTAATAACTAAGCTACTATATCAGATGCATCTAACATATATCATTGCACTAAGCATAAATCACATCAATAACGTAAAAACTATAATGCACAAAGAAACCACAACATAGGATATACGTGGTTCACCCCAGTGTGGGGATACGTCCACTAACTCTTGTATTTCTTTATTGTCTTCTTTCAATTTTCTACAAGCACAGAGCCAGAAGAACTCACTCCACATAAGACAAGATATCTACGTGCACCTCACCAGATCCTCCTTCCCTGAGCTAGGTTTGAGCACAAAGCCTTACAATCTTCACACAAGCTTCTTAAAATTACTTTCACTTAGTTCTGAAAGTTATTAGCACACAATATGCACGAAGAATCCACAACTGTTCACACTTAGCTCATTGGCCACATTACACATCTAGGTCTCTCTTACTTACATCACATAGCTTTCTATTTATACATTACAAAGGGGGCTAAACATGGGTAAACCCATGGGTCGACATCCCATACCCGTTACATAAACCCTAAGCACAAAAATGCCTTAAGAAGGGGCCAAGATCCCATGATCTCTGCTTCCCCTTGCGCTCTGCCTTCGACAAGCCTGTCAAAGTCCCAAAAGTGGTTAACATGACCAAGGTTCTCCAAAACTTGGTCAAGGGCCAACAAGCCCCCAACACTCACCTGTGACTCATCCCAAGTCACTCTGATCTGGGTAACTCTCCCTCAAATGCCTCAATCTTGTCTCAAGATGCTTCGACCTGTTGCTTCTCCAGATCCTCCTTCTTGATGAATGCTTGAATGGTATTCTCTGTCACAAGTCCTTCCAAGCATTGTTCCACCATGGTGACCACTTGTTCCAATTCTACACTTCGTCCTTCAATATCCTAAAAAATTATGCAAGCTTCATCCTGCACTGGCTGGAGTCACTGGGTCACTTCCATGACCTTACTCTATATGGAAAGGAATTGTTGTTGAACTATGTGTTGTTCCTAGGATAGTTTCATACTCTCAACCATTGGTAGTGGCTTCAACTGATTTTTCACCACTGCTTCTTGTTTCTTGGTTTCCTGAAGCTGTGACTCTAGTGTCCTTAGTTTAGGGTCCTCTGCAAGGTGCTCATAAGTCTGCACACTTTAACTGNAACTTCCCTGCATGCATGGGGGAAGGGGTGAAGCACTGATAAGAGGTGGAGAAATGGATAAGGGAAATAATAAGAAGGCCATGGACCCAATCATGATGGAGGAAGACCAGATAAAGAAAATAATGGAATAATTGTAAATATGCGCAGTGGAGTACCCTACCAATATAAGATGAATAACAAGAAGAGAGCCATAGCTGATAGAGAGGGATTGACAAGTGACGGGGAAGAGGTAGAGGATCTATGGGCTATGGAGAATATTGAGGAAATCTTGCACGTAACATATTAAAGGAAAACAAGAGGTCTAAAGGTAGGAACAAAAGGCATAAATCCAATCGAGGTCACCGCTAGTGTGGAACTTACAACCCCATGTGTGACTAACACACCAGAAAGAACACCAACATTTAGAAACATGAATTTTAGTGGAATAAAGATAGCAGGAAACACATCCAAACAAGGAGCAACAACTGGAGGAACCAATTCAAGAAGTAACAATCAAATATCTACACCACGTGGAGGTAGAAGTTCAACACAATTCAAAATGTCAGGACATGATCCTACGATCTGGTTACCAAAATTTCAGAGAGAGGCATCAGAGGACCCTGAAAAACACTTATTCATCTGTGAGAAGATCTAGGAAGAAAACTAGATCACATATGAGGATATGAATCTCGCTCAGTTATCTATCACTTTAAGAGACCGCACACTAGATTGGTACATGAGCCTAGATGTATATAGTCCATTAGGAGTAACAAGGAATATTATATACATGAAAAAACTACTGATAAAAGAATTTCAGAAGCCCATCTCAGAAGACCAATACATGAATGAAATGATTGAAATCAAGAAAAAACCAGGTGAGTTTGTGTGGGATATTGATCAACGGTTTAAACATTTAAAAGGTAAGTTGAAGTATGAAATTACTGACATGCAACATAGGCACTTATTTGTGAACTCACTGTTACCACATTTGAAATACCAATTAAGACAACACACGTTCCAAAATAAGGAAGAGGCTCTGTAGGCAGCCTTACAACTATAAGAGACCAATATCAGAAGACAGATCCAACAATACATTAACTGAAGGAGGATCTGAAGAAACTTACATTTCAACTTAACCAGAATAAGGGAAAAGAGAACAGAGAAGTTGTTTGGTGTACCACCTGCAGGACAAAAGGACACCACAAGAATGAATGTCCAACTTTCGCGTAGTACATGGAAAGAGGAGTACCAATCCATTTTCCAATAGGAGGACCATGGTATGCGATTTGTAAAACACATGGGCATGATCCATATCATTGTCCAATGATGCAGAAGTATAAGACAGTACCCAAAATCTCATATTGCAATTTATGCAAGTTAGTGGGTCATCATGATAAAGACTGTAGGACAATGGATCTAATGAGAGAAATACTTTCAAATACTTATAGGGTGTAAGAAAAAATGATGACAAGACAATTTGCACCTCAGTTCAACTAGGTACCACCACCATATAACATTGCACAACAATAGTACAATGATGTGCAACCCCAATACAACAATGTGTAACCATAGTATAACCCCATGCAATATAACAAAGTAAATCAATACAACATGCCATGAGGATATCAAGGTGGATACAGAGGTGGAGGACAAGGTAGAGGATGATTTGAATGAGTTAGAGGTCTAGTAGTGTGCCACAACTTCCAATATCTAGGACTTGCAAGGGAGTGTCCACTTCCACCAATGACATGTATGTATTGTTGTGTAGCATACCATGATACAAAATATTGTCCAACATTGTTGGGGAAGATCCAAGAAAAAAGGAGACAGAACAACCAAAATGTCTAGTGGATATTTGTAGAGCTAGGGAGGATGGAAGAAACATCAATATAGTCACTCGAGGAGGATCCAATATAGGAACTGACATAGTAATACAAGATCCAACACAATGTCAATGGGTTAAGAAGAATACTGAGCCAAAAAACAAGTTTGATGCATGAAAGGAAAATGAAACATTCAAGGGGGGCATAAATGAGTTTCTTAAGAAAAATTATGCATCTATATCATCTTCACAACAAAATCAGAACTCACCTATGTACGATATTCCTTCCTCAATGCACCACACCAGTGAATCTCAACCTTTGGAGCAGGTAAGTAACATAAAAATGTTTCTGCAATATTGTGTTAAGTTATTAAAGGATCCATCATCTGTTAAGATTTTACAAAATCTACTAGAAAGATGTAACATAGAGGCAAAAGGAAATTTAGAACGTAAAACAATCAATCATCTCCATATAAGAAAAAGGACAAGCAGATAATTCAAACTAAATTCCAACATTGTAGATTTTAATATGGGTGATATGATACTGGATTTAGGCTTTGAGGTAAATGTTTTACCTAACAAGACATGGCAGTTTATGGGAGAACCCAAACTAGGCTATTCACCTATCCAGCTGAAATTAGTAAACTAGCTTAGAGTGCTACTAATTGGAAGACTTAAAGGTGTGAGAATAGATTTGGATGGAGTGTGCACTATGGAAAATTTTGAGGTAATAGAGATAGTAGATTGCACAACACCTTATCTAACATTGCTTGGATTGGATTGGGAAATTAATAACCAGGACATAATCAACATGAATACAAGGAAAATGATGTTTGAAATAGGTGAATATAGATTCATTTCACCATTATATCCCTCAAAAGGAGAAAGGTTTTTAGAACACACTTGTTTGGATCTGGAAGAAATAAACCAGTTGTACAGAACCACCGTGCATGAAGAAAATTATTTCAACCCAACTGCAGATGAGGTACTCAACTGGAGAAGCTTCACATCATGTGCTTCCAACTTAGATACAATTTTGGAGAATTGAAAACAACAATTACATGAAGTTTCTACAAGAAGGTGCACAAGAATACACTGCACAGTAAGATGGGTTGGTATAGAGATAAGGGAGCCTCCTAGTTTTCATGGGGTAAATGACTTAGATGAATTTATAACAAAATATGAAAAGGAAGTGTTATAAAATCAGAGGCTCTTATCCCTAGATATTGCACTCAAAGATACACCTTAAATATGGTGGGGTTCACACAAAGAAAAAATTCAGGGATGGTACCAATGTAAATGATTATTGTGCATTAGATATGCGACAGTACAAGGGAGCAATAAAATGCACATGTATTATGGGAAATGAACACCAACATAACACTTGGAGAATTGCATAACACAATGGAGGATGACACCACCATAGGAATGGACTCATGATTTTATCCATACATTGGAAGGGATTCCAGGGAACTGGTATATAGACCAAGAGATGTGCAGAGGTACTACAGAATGGACAACACTACAACAAAAATTTCTAGTAACCATCTCATCCGAACATGAGAACCTAAACATGGATTCAACACTAAAGTTGATATAGAGAATGATATTTACTAATGAACCAAAGGTTGAAATCATGACAGAATATCATCAATAAAACAGACAGACAGTCAAAGAGTTCTTGTTGGCATAGGGGCTGATCCAGGGTTCAACGCTTCAACAGTGCACCAACAAAACCCTAACTACCAACCCTTTCGACAACACCTGCGAAGTAGATGAAGTCTCACCTGAGGTAGAGGCAGGGGTGGTTGTAGGACGCAAGTGTCTACAACCTAGCTGGGACACAGATATGTGTTTACAACACTAATATAACACTTAGCAATTAGCATTCATCAATATTTAACCCCTATTCACATCGTAGGTTGAAACCCTAGTTACAAAGAAGCGCGGTATTCAACCAGATCTAATAAATCCAAGCACTTAGCATACAGAAATAGATCATATCTAGCATTCATTCACATTACTAATAACTAAGCTACTATATCAGATGCATCTAACATATATCATTGCACTAAGCATAAATCACATCAATAACGTAAAAACTATAATGCACAAAGAAACCACAACATAGGATATACGTGGTTCACCCCAGTGTGGGGATACGTCCACTAACTCTTGTATTTCTTTATTGTCTTCTTTCAATTTTCTACAAGCACAGAGCCAGAAGAACTCACTCCACATAAGACAAGATATCTACGTGCACCTCACCAGATCCTCCTTCCCTGAGCTAGGTTTGAGCACAAAGCCTTACAATCTTCACACAAGCTTCTTAAAATTACTTTCACTTAGTTCTGAAAGTTATTAGCACACAATATGCACGAAGAATCCACAACTGTTCACACTTAGCTCATTGGCCACATTACACATCTAGGTCTCTCTTACTTACATCACATAGCTTTCTATTTATACATTACAAAGGGGGCTAAACATGGGTAAACCCATGGGTCGACATCCCATACCCGTTACATAAACCCTAAGCACAAAAATGCCTTAAGAAGGGGCCAAGATCCCATGATCTCTGCTTCCCCTTGCGCTCTGCCTTCGACAAGCCTGTCAAAGTCCCAAAAGTGGTTAACATGACCAAGGTTCTCCAAAACTTGGTCAAGGGCCAACAAGCCCCCAACACTCACCTGTGACTCATCCCAAGTCACTCTGATCTGGGTAACTCTCCCTCAAATGCCTCAATCTTGTCTCAAGATGCTTCGACCTGTTGCTTCTCCAGATCCTCCTTCTTGATGAATGCTTGAATGGTATTCTCTGTCACAAGTCCTTCCAAGCATTGTTCCACCATGGTGACCACTTGTTCCAATTCTACACTTCGTCCTTCAATATCCTAAAAAATTATGCAAGCTTCATCCTGCACTGGCTGGAGTCACTGGGTCACTTCCATGACCTTACTCTATATGGAAAGGAATTGTTGTTGAACTATGTGTTGTTCCTAGGATAGTTTCATACTCTCAACCATTGGTAGTGGCTTCAACTGATTTTTCACCACTGCTTCTTGTTTCTTGGTTTCCTGAAGCTGTGACTCTAGTGTCCTTAGTTTAGGGTCCTCTGCAAGGTGCTCATAAGTCTGCACACTTTAACTGTTGAATTATTTACATTCTAGGGCCAATGCCTTGATTCTATGGACTGTGCTTCTGGTAGTTTCTTCTCTCTGGTATCGCACTTCCTACGGAGTGCTTGACACTACTTGTAGGTTCAGTTCTGTTATCCTCTATTGGAGCTGTTGAATGGCTTCAAAAATCTTCCCTACTTGTCTTTCCACTGAGTCTTCTTCCATCTAGTCTAAGCCCATCACAGAGTGAAGTTCTCTTGTGAATGCTTCTTTAACTCCAATCTTCTCTACGAGAAGTTTTTCCTTCTCCTTCTGGATCTATGCTCTATCCTCTGCAAAATTATCTTGGATGTCGTATTTTTCCTATTGCGCAACCTGGCGTTGTTCTCTGGATTCCTCTTTTTCTTTCTTTATGGCCTCTGTGGAATGGTCTTTCTCTTCCTAATCATGACAAAAGTGAGATTCGATTGCATATGCTTTTTGGTATAGCTAGGTAGGTTTGTCTCCCAACTCTATTCCTTCTGNTTAAAGGTGTGAGAATAGATTTGGATGGAGTGTGCACTATGGAAAATTTTGAGGTAATAGAGATAGTAGATTGCACAACACCTTATCTAACATTGCTTGGATTGGATTGGGAAATTAATAACCAGGACATAATCAACATGAATACAAGGAAAATGATGTTTGAAATAGGTGAATATAGATTCATTTCACCATTATATCCCTCAAAAGGAGAAAGGTTTTTAGAACACACTTGTTTGGATCTGGAAGAAATAAACCAGTTGTACAGAACCACCGTGCATGAAGAAAATTATTTCAACCCAACTGCAGATGAGGTACTCAACTGGAGAAGCTTCACATCATGTGCTTCCAACTTAGATACAATTTTGGAGAATTGAAAACAACAATTACATGAAGTTTCTACAAGAAGGTGCACAAGAATACACTGCACAGTAAGATGGGTTGGTATAGAGATAAGGGAGCCTCCTAGTTTTCATGGGGTAAATGACTTAGATGAATTTATAACAAAATATGAAAAGGAAGTGTTATAAAATCAGAGGCTCTTATCCCTAGATATTGCACTCAAAGATACACCTTAAATATGGTGGGGTTCACACAAAGAAAAAATTCAGGGATGGTACCAATGTAAATGATTATTGTGCATTAGATATGCGACAGTACAAGGGAGCAATAAAATGCACATGTATTATGGGAAATGAACACCAACATAACACTTGGAGAATTGCATAACACAATGGAGGATGACACCACCATAGGAATGGACTCATGATTTTATCCATACATTGGAAGGGATTCCAGGGAACTGGTATATAGACCAAGAGATGTGCAGAGGTACTACAGAATGGACAACACTACAACAAAAATTTCTAGTAACCATCTCATCCGAACATGAGAACCTAAACATGGATTCAACACTAAAGTTGATATAGAGAATGATATTTACTAATGAACCAAAGGTTGAAATCATGACAGAATATCATCAATAAAACAGACAGACAGTCAAAGAGTTCTTGTTGGCATAGGGGCTGATCCAGGGTTCAACGCTTCAACAGTGCACCAACAAAACCCTAACTACCAACCCTTTCGACAACACCTGCGAAGTAGATGAAGTCTCACCTGAGGTAGAGGCAGGGGTGGTTGTAGGACGCAAGTGTCTACAACCTAGCTGGGACACAGATATGTGTTTACAACACTAATATAACACTTAGCAATTAGCATTCATCAATATTTAACCCCTATTCACATCGTAGGTTGAAACCCTAGTTACAAAGAAGCGCGGTATTCAACCAGATCTAATAAATCCAAGCACTTAGCATACAGAAATAGATCATATCTAGCATTCATTCACATTACTAATAACTAAGCTACTATATCAGATGCATCTAACATATATCATTGCACTAAGCATAAATCACATCAATAACGTAAAAACTATAATGCACAAAGAAACCACAACATAGGATATACGTGGTTCACCCCAGTGTGGGGATACGTCCACTAACTCTTGTATTTCTTTATTGTCTTCTTTCAATTTTCTACAAGCACAGAGCCAGAAGAACTCACTCCACATAAGACAAGATATCTACGTGCACCTCACCAGATCCTCCTTCCCTGAGCTAGGTTTGAGCACAAAGCCTTACAATCTTCACACAAGCTTCTTAAAATTACTTTCACTTAGTTCTGAAAGTTATTAGCACACAATATGCACGAAGAATCCACAACTGTTCACACTTAGCTCATTGGCCACATTACACATCTAGGTCTCTCTTACTTACATCACATAGCTTTCTATTTATACATTACAAAGGGGGCTAAACATGGGTAAACCCATGGGTCGACATCCCATACCCGTTACATAAACCCTAAGCACAAAAATGCCTTAAGAAGGGGCCAAGATCCCATGATCTCTGCTTCCCCTTGCGCTCTGCCTTCGACAAGCCTGTCAAAGTCCCAAAAGTGGTTAACATGACCAAGGTTCTCCAAAACTTGGTCAAGGGCCAACAAGCCCCCAACACTCACCTGTGACTCATCCCAAGTCACTCTGATCTGGGTAACTCTCCCTCAAATGCCTCAATCTTGTCTCAAGATGCTTCGACCTGTTGCTTCTCCAGATCCTCCTTCTTGATGAATGCTTGAATGGTATTCTCTGTCACAAGTCCTTCCAAGCATTGTTCCACCATGGTGACCACTTGTTCCAATTCTACACTTCGTCCTTCAATATCCTAAAAAATTATGCAAGCTTCATCCTGCACTGGCTGGAGTCACTGGGTCACTTCCATGACCTTACTCTATATGGAAAGGAATTGTTGTTGAACTATGTGTTGTTCCTAGGATAGTTTCATACTCTCAACCATTGGTAGTGGCTTCAACTGATTTTTCACCACTGCTTCTTGTTTCTTGGTTTCCTGAAGCTGTGACTCTAGTGTCCTTAGTTTAGGGTCCTCTGCAAGGTGCTCATAAGTCTGCACACTTTAACTGCTGAATTATTTACATTCTAGGGCCAATGCCTTGATTCTATGGACTCTGCTTCTGGTAGTTTCTTCTCTCTGGTATCGCACTTCCTACGGAGTGCTTGACACTACTTGTAGGTCCAGTTCTGTTATCCTCTATTGGAGCTGTTGAATGGCTTCAAAAATCTTCCCTACTTATCTTTCCACTGAGTCTTCTTCCATCTAGTCTAAGCCCATCACAGAGTGAATTTCTCTTGTGAATGCTTCTTTAACTCCAATCTTCTCTACGAGAAGTTGTTCCTTCTCCTTCTGGATCTATGCTCTATCCTCTGCAAACTTATCTTGGATGTCGTATTTTTCCTATTGCGCAACCTGGCGTTGTTCTCTGGATTCCTCTTTTTCTTTCTTTATGGCCTCTGTGGAATGTTCTTTCTCTTCCTAAGCATGACAAAAGTGATATTCGATTGCATATGCTTTTTGGTGTAGCTGGGTAGGTTTGTCTCCCAACTCTATTCCTTCTGATGATGGGGGTAAAGTAGACACGACGCGGCTAGAGTGGAGGGATTGTTGTACCCCTTTCAGCTCTTCTTCAATCCTTTCATACATGGTCTCTTGTTTGACTTCATTGTGCTATAAGATATCTTCTAAGGTATCTGAGACAACAACGATGATGAAATCTATGTCATCCATCGTGAGCACACTCCGCATCTGTGGTTTAGTAGCTTTGGACTTCTTCCACAATGTAGTTTTCATGGGGGAAACCTTTCTTTTGTTGGAGGTCTCAGCTTCGTCAATAGGATCCCTAGGCGGTTTTGCTTTGCCTTGTTTCTACTTGTCTTATTCTCCTTTGTCCTCTTCTTTTTCTACTTCATCATCACCTCCCCCTCTAGGTGAGTCCGAAGTAGTCTCTTCTGATGCGTTGTTCAGGTCCTGTACCTCTTCCATTTTCTTCCTTATACTACTGCTAGGTGCATCATACTCTTCGTGAGTAACCACCAGAATTTTGATGAGGTTAGGGTCAGACAGTTCTGCCTAGTCGATTGGTATAAGGAACTCTATAGGCCATTCCTTAGTGATTTCTTCCATGTCCTCCTTTGTGAGTTTATAGTAACTCCACATCTCTTCTTTGTGTTCGTCTCTACATGCAGTGATATAAATAAAATGTCTATCTGTGCAAAACTTCACAAGTGGTCTGAAATTGGGTAGGGTGTTCGACGTCATCCAAGGGAAAGAATCAATAGCCCTCTTCAACTATAGGTAGTAGGTTTGGAACACCGAATTTGACTGCCATTGTTTCGCCATGTCTCTTGAATACCAGAGCATGGTGAAATTCACAGCTAAGGGTTCTGATGGATCAATCTCAGGGAAGGTCACACCTTCCAGCATTTCCCAAGAAATAAAAGTGATGAGGATCAATAGCCAATTGAAGTGGAATTCATAGCCTTGATCCTGAGCTTCATGGAAGTATTTCTCTAACTGGTTGATGAGGTAGCTCACCCAGTTCAATTGTATCCCTTCCATGCATTTTCCCACGAGGTCAACAACAAACCCTATGATCTGTGTGGGTCTGTTCTTCCTTACTAGCTTACCAACGATCAACTAGAAGGATAGGCACACTACACCATTCTGAATGGAAGCTACCTTGTAGCCTCGCTTCTCCTTTTCCAAATCACCATAGGTATCTTTAATTTTATATGACAAGGCATGATCTGCAACCTTCCCTGGGTAAAATTATTGTGGGTTTGGTCCTTACATGATTAGTCCAGTGATCTAATGGATCAGTGCCAGATCTATGGTGATGTGTTTGTCCAGCCATAGATAACCTCCATAGAAGAAAGACAATAGGATTTTAATCCACGTGTTACCCTCTTGATGCCTTCCAAAGTGTGGTATCTTCATCACGTTTAGGATAGCGGGCCTTGTGATGTCCATATTCCATGGCTGGGGGATGATCCTTGACTTCTTCCCCTTGGTCTTGTTTAAGTACTTGTGTGGGGTGAGCATTCTATGGTTCTTGTGATATCCCAAGTTGAAGTCACTTATCTTCAACGTCATGATTTTTCCTAACTGCAGTGCAATTGTGCGTATCCACTTTGGGAGGTACACATTGATCAAGGTGTAGTTGAATTCTCTCGGGACACTGTCACGGCTCACCGAACCAGCTAGAGGTGGGATATAATCGGGTAGGATAGATGGCATGAGCTTCACATTCTCCAAGTCATCACGATGCTTGGTTTGTTTCTCTGTCGCAGCTCAGGATGGTACAAATCCATGAGTAGTCAACGAGGATGCTTGCACTCCTCTCATCAATGAGGCTTGGACTCCTATAGACATGACCTTCTCAATCATGAGGTATATGAGGATTTATTTTATGGATTTCTCTACTTCGCTGAATTCACCTAACATGAACGCTCGAGATCATGTATCTCAGGTTGGTGATCAAATAATCAATGTAACAGAATGGGTGGTGAGGTCTAAAATAGGTACAACGTGAAAGAAACTAGTTCTCTATGGGATCAAATTATCACAATTGGAAAAAGTGTTCTCGGTGCAATGATCAACGGGATAGATAGACAATGTCGTAATAGACTCCTCCAACGGGTAGGAACACCTCAATCAATGCAATTCCATCTGTTATGGTGCAGTCCCGATGGTCTAATGGTGATATTTCTGGCCATAACCATAGTTTGAGCTATTCTGGAGCATTGGGCTAATGGTCATGATGCCCCCAATGATCATATTGTTTTTGGAATATTGGTTGTTGTCATTGATGTCAACACTAGTCATGGGTTTTGGACCACAAGATTGATGAAGGTATTTGGACATGAAGGAAAAGGAACATGCAGATACAACACCCATGGATGGATAGTATACATCATGTTGTTTCCGGTGGTATATGGCACATCACATGGATCCTCATGGTTGAGGAGAAATGAATTTTTGAATATGACAAAGTGAATTGAAGAAGGAAGTACATGTAGGCCCTGAAGATAATTAAAGAAAAGAATTACA
>JZKD02S0503520.1:207534-270485 GCA_000966675.3 Picea glauca | reverse complement strand
ACCAAAAAAATCAAAACATAAAACAATTAAACAACACTTATAATAAAACATAAAACAATCATTTAAATACACATGTGTCAATGACAACGTAGAAACGTGCAAAATATAACAATAATCAAGAAATACAAAGCTCATATGAAAAATCAACCTTTCTGTATTAACCTCAAGCATCCGAGGATCTTGTAATGGAAAATATGTTGAATAACAAATTTGCATGTGGAACAGACTTATAAGTTCCCCAACAGCATTCGAATTGCATGGTAAACAACTAAGAGGAAATGCAAGCAGCAACATAACAAGCAATGCATCAAGTTGGACCATGAATATGAATACTAATTTCAAGTTGGAGATGAGTATAATTCTATACATCGAGAGAGAATTCCAAAGGAAAAACTTAAACCAGCCATTTTTAATCATTGTTGAAGTGGAGGGAGGAATGCCTCTCAACAAACAAAGTGGGTTGATTCCGAAGGGATAGATTATTTTTAAATAATTTAAAATTTACTTAAGAGTAATATATATTTTTTTGTGTTCCATGGTTTGTAGAAATGATTGTTATCTTTTTTTTTTATGGAGATTTAATTCTCATAAATAACATGACCACCTTTGTATCCTAAAGATTTCAAATAAGTTATTTTAAGTCAAAATATATTTAGCTATTTTGAATCATGCTTAGCAAACTTGTCCAAGGCGTGGAAACAGAAAATTTTGTGATAATTACTAACATCGAACTGGTACACTAACCTTGGCATTGGCCATATTAATTGATAGCACTATTAACAAAATAACAGGAAATGAAACATCGTTTTTGACATTTAACGTCGCTTAAAAAATACAAAGACGCCAAATATATGTGGCAACTCGAAATCACTTAAAGCCCATTAACTGCAAATCAAAGATCACACATTATTACTTGCAAAAAGTTACAACTTTTTTAAGCAGGGCCCTGTATTAAAATTCATTTACCAATTAAAGTTATCAAAGGATCACACCGACTCACTGATGTTAAGTACGTCAATTTGAAGTGCCAAGGAAACCTGCAGATCTTAGAGACATGAACCAATGCCTCTGACGTCATCATATGGTAAAGGAAATCTCGGATCTATAGCGCGCCGCAACTATGCGGTACAATAATTCATCGCTGAGCTCTCAGAACTTACTGCGCAATTCCCAGACTGCGCCTTACTTGATAAAACAATTTCTTGACATAAAATCAATATTGTGTTACTCTCACCACATAATATTACGTAAATACTTTCAGTGCAGATTCAAGAACTCATAAATCTACTTAAGTTTGGGCAGAAACATAGAGAAAGTATTTTCAAGATGTTTGCATAAAACAGAACTCAAAAATACTCATAACCACAAAAATAATTAAAATTAACAACATAAATGTTGTGTGCTGTTATAGAATACAAAAGCTATGCAGAGCTTTCAGCACCAACAAGTTCTGCAGACTCACATAAATAGAGCTTGTGCTCTTCAAACTTCTCAAACACAGCTACTGTTGCTTCTTCATATCAACTAACTGACTCTCTCTGGACTCTTTACAGACTCGAAAATATAAAGAGTGAGACTAAGACTTCTTGTAGAAATATAAAGAGTGAGACTAAGACTTCTTGTAGAAGATAATCCACATAGACATTAAGAGAACAATATATTCAAGACTCTATCTGATTTACACAGCTTGAGAAAGATAAAAGATCAGCTTATTTAATAACACTCCTACTGGCTTTGACAGACTATAAGAACAATAAGAACATGCATGCTTACCATGATAGAAAAAAATTAGGCAAAGTAAACTTCGTGACTTATAATTAATATTTTATGTGCATATTTAAATTGTGAAATAAATATATCATTTTTGGACTGGTAAATTTCAATACCCAGAATATCTCATAAGCCCCAAATCAGTGATTTCAAACTCATTCTTCATGACTCACTTAAATTCTTCTATGCCAAAATCTCCTCAAAAAATAAAATCATTTACATATAAGCAAGCAATTAACATATTACCTTGCTGATTGGATTTGATGTACACTATTGGCTCTCAATTACTTAGTTGAAATCGATTCTGAGTGAGATAGGAATCTATGCGAGTATACCAAGCGCTGGGAGCTTGCTTTAATCCATACAGTGTGCTCTTCAATATGTATACTTTGTTTTCTTGTCCTGAAATCTCATAGCCTTGTGAATGTTCCACATATACTTCTTCCTCTAAATGACCATTAAAAAATGATGACTTTACATCCATTTTATAAAGATGCCATTTATTGTGCACAACAATGTCCAACACAGTTTTGACTATATCCATCTACGCAATTGGAGCAAAAATTTCATTGACGTCTATTCTAGGTTGTTGTGCAAAACCCCTTGCAACTAACCTCGCCTTGTGCTTGTGCACATTTCCAACTGCATCTTGCTTGGTTTTATAAATCCATTTGACACTTATTACATCCTTGTCTTCAAGTACATCTACTAATTTCCATGTCTGATTGTTCTCTATGCATTTAATTTCTTCATCTATGGCTTGTGCCCATGCATCATTTTTGACAACTTCTTCAAAAGTTAAGGGATCATCTATTTGTGAAAACAGAGAAAAGACTGAAAAAGAATTTGTTATGTGAACATTGTAGATGTCACGGAAACTTCTTCTCCTCCTTGGTAATAGACTTGCTAATTTTGGATTTGGAAATGTAGAACTACTCAAACTAATTGTTGGAATTTACTATGCTCTTGGTGTGGACTTGCGCCTGCAGATCTCACTAGAGTAGTTTGAGCTGAGAATTGTGTCGCAATTACAGAAATGGAAGTAATTGTGATCTGAATTATAATTGGTGTTTGAACCACTTCATCCTCCATGTCATCATGCCCTATGGTGTCAAGAATTTAATTGTCCTTTCTATACTTCCATCCTATGCTTCATTCTCCACAAATTGAACATTGCAACTGATTATAACCTTTCTTTCAATAAGATCAAACAATTTGTATGTTTTTTTTTATTTTTAGAGTACCCAACAAAGATACATTTTTGTCCTTTGTTGTCTAACTTCTTTCTGAGCTCATCTAGAACATGTGCATATGCAACACAACCAAAAAATTTCAAGTGAACAACATTATGCTTCATACATGTCCAGGCTTCTTGGGGAACTTTTTTTTTAAACTCTTTGTCGGACACATGTTCATGATGTATTGCTACTGCCTCATCCCAATACTCATTTGATAAAGTTTTGGTTGCTAACATACTGTGTGCCATTTCCATGATGGTTTGGTTCTTTGTTTCCGTGACACCATTCTGTTGTGGTGTATATCGCGCAATGAATTACTTGTGAATGCCAAGAACTTTACAAAAGTTATGAAACTCTCTTGAAACATATTAACCACCTCTATCGATTATTAGAACCTTGATGTAATAACCACTTTGCTTCTCCACAAGTGACTTGAATTGCTAAAAACAACCAAATGCGTAAGATTTATGTTTTAGAAAATAAATCTATGTTTTTCTTGACAAATCATCAATAAATGTAAGAAAATAGGCGTTTCCTCCTTCATATGGTGTTTGCATTGGTCCACGGATATCGAAATGTACAATTTCCAATGGATCTTTTGCTCTATATGAATGTCCAATTGGAAATGACTCTCTATGTTGCTTTCCAAAGATGCAACCTTCACATATTCTTTCTGTTTTTTCGATTAATGGAAATCCTTTCACCATATTATTTGTATGTAGTAGCTTTAGAACTCCAAAGTTTAAATGTCCAAATTTGAAATGCCATGGCTAGGAATCATCCTACACTTCAGATTGAAATGTTTCCTGCAACTCTGCACCATTATCTTCTTCTTTCTTAAAACTGCGCACAGTACCTTTTTCTTCTTTAGAACAACACGAACTTACTTTTTCTCTTTATGCTTTAAATGCAGTGTTAAATTGCACATCTTTTTCTTTATAGACAACTCGTTCTTTTTTTTCTTCATGGTTGGCTTCAATGTCAATGGAAACATTTTGTTTCTTATCATTTGGATTCTTGTAATAAGTTGATTTATTTGATATCTGTCCAAAATCACACAATGATTATCTTTCATGTAGATTCTATACCCTTTTTGTAATAGTTTTCCTATGCTCATCAAATTTTGATTTAGGCAAGAAACATAATATACATCAGGCACAACTTTTTGCTCCCCTTGTTTGGTTAAAATATTAATATTTTCTTTACCGAAGACAATGACTTGGATATTGGTTCCAAGTGTGACTTTATTTTGGACTGACTTATCCAAACTATAAACAATTATAAATTTCTTGTCATGTGATTACTACAGCCTGAATCTAGATACCATATGCCAAATGGACTTTCTTGAGCAACATGCCATTCAACTGGAAGAATTATAGGCATTGCTTCAGCATGCGCCATAAACATAGGGATGATGGGACTATTTGCACTATTTGACTGATCTTTTCCTTTCTTGTTTTGATTATACTATCTCTTCCTTCATTCATATGCATCATGTCCGTAATTTTTACAGTAATGGCACTGAATCTTTGATTTATCAAGTCTCTGATTACTTTTCTAATTAGTATTTTGATTTTGACCTCTTCCACCAGTATTTTCAAGACTGCTACTGCATCCTCCTATAATAGAACTCATTCCTCTCCCTCTAGAGTTAGTTGTCCCCCTTCCTCTTCTATGGATTATAGATGACTATTATGGATTATAGATGACTATGCGGAAAATGCATTTTCTAATGACATATTTGATCTATTTAATTTTTGTTCATGATTGATGATGGAGGATTGTATCTCATCTAGACTAAACTAACTCATATATTTGTTATCTTCTAAGGTCACAACAAAAGTAAAACAGTTAGGAGGAAGACTACTAAGTACATTCTCAACAACCTTCCTATCCTGATCCAGGTGGATATTGGTGGCCACCCACATGTTCCAAAGTCCAACTAGCTCATCTTGATAGTCTCCAGTTCAACATGTTTCTCTGTAATGGGGAAATTTCTTTGTAATTGTGGATTTTGTAATTATGGAGTTATCCTAAATCCATACATAGAATATAGGTGGATATTGGTGGCCTCCCACCTATTCCAACTAGCTTATTTTGGCAGTTTTCATGTCAGTACATCTTTATGTACTTCCAAGGTTGTTTTAGGGCTATAAAAAGTGTTTTATTGGATTTCCACACTCAAACTATAAACAAAGTTAGAGTTTGACGACATAATGCATAGTTCTCAAAAAGATCTTTCCAATGGGATATCACACGCCTAAAATGAAGATTGTATGCAAAAGTTATGACCCCAGAAAGTTAATGTACTAACTTACCCCAACGGGTCCCACATGGCTTTTGGTGCTTCATCTCCTAGGGTTATGTTTTTGGATGTCTAGGGTTTTGGAATTCATGTTTATCATAAAATTCCTTCAGAGCCTCATTCTAATCATCTTCTTATGAATGAGCGTAGTTGTCAAATATCTTCTTAGAGATAAAGTTGTCACCATTCTAGCGAGTCTTGCACTCTATATTTTTACACTCTTTGTACATGTGTTTCAGTAACAAAAATCTTGTATTGTTGTATTTTTCTGTTTTTGGAAATTTAATGTGTATTTTATTGTAATATATTTGCTTTCATTTCATTTCGAAAATAATATAGATCAATGGTATCAGAGCAGACTGCTCTTGATATTTTTTAAGTGCATGTCCTCGACAAGGTCCAAGTATAGAAAGTTAGGTCTCGAGTTTGTCTCTCTTGAGGACAATCACTCTCACACACCCAAGAAACCCTCTATGGCAGCAGGAAATAAAAACAACAGAGCATCAGTTTCTATGAACATATTGCTTGAACAAGCTCTCGCACGACAGAGGGACGAAATGATGGAGAATTTTGCACACATACTTCAACGCCTGTCGAAAGCAACAGGTGTATCTTCATCAAATGACCATTTTGGAGGAACCTCTCCCTTAAAGGTACAATTTAATTTTGATATTCCCGTATTTGAAGGTCAGATAGATGAGGATGCCTTAGAAAAATGGTTAAATATGCTAGAAGTTTATTTCTCTATTCACAATTTTTTTGATAGGGAAAATATCACCTTCACACTCATCAAGGCTCCCCGCCTTGTCAAACATTGGTGGGAAACTTACTGGGAGAAAATTTCCATAGAGAAATCTGGAATATATGGGGTCGAGCCCACTTGTGATTTTTTGTGTGGATAGAGTTAAGGAACAATACTACCCTGTTGATAAATATGAATACCAGTACATGAGATGGACCACACTGCGGTAAGAGAAGAGACAAACGGTGTCAAAGTTCATAAATACTTTCCATACCTTGTGCGGCAAGTTGGGTATCAAAGACTCAGAGCAACATCTGGTTCTCAAATACCGTGGGGCTCTACATAGGTACATCTAAACTAAAATGGATTTCCTAACCATCTCATCATTGGGAGTTTCCTATTGATATGCTATCAAAATCGATCAGAAAATTAGGCACCAAAACAAATGGGAGTTCAGGTCTGCAAATCTATAACAACAAAAGCATGGTAAAGATGACCCTAACCAACAACCTCTAGACAACCAGTCTAGGAAATAGAAAAAGAAGGATAAAGGAAGACGAAGAATGACACTGGGAAGTGGTGTGACTTCCACAAAATCCCCTGGTACAACACCGATGAATGTTGCTTGAATCAGTCATTGGTGGCCGAGGTCAAAGAAAAGGAGTCGAACCCTGATTCAAAATCTAATCCAGAAATTATTGAAAATAGATAGATCATCGACACAGACCCCACTGCTACTCTTGTGACCACAACAATTCAACCAAAAGAACCAGTAGATCATGAAGAGGGGGAGCGTCTCTTCCATTCATATATGTGGGTGAAGGGGACCCCGTTGCATTTCATTGTTGATAGCGGAAGCCAGAAGAACCTCATATTAGCGAAGTTCATCAAACAGTTGGGGTTGTTGACAACATCACACCCAAAACCATACAACATCGGGTGGCTTTACCAGGGACGCGATCTCCATGTCAGCCAATAGTGTCACCTGTCCCATGGCATCCAACCCTTCAAAGATGAGGTAGTGTGTGATGTTACCCCTCTTGATGTCAATGATATTGTTTTGGGCCAACCATATATGTGGAAACGTCATGCTATTTATGAGTCTCGACCCCGTAGTGTCATTATTACTCTGGGGGGTAATATCTATAGGATACCATAGGTAGTTTCAACTATTGTTCCACCAAAACAATGCCGCAAGGTAATCTCTCATATTGAAAAATTCATCCTCTTCAGAGTTTGTTCAAAGAAATCTTAGAAGGACACTACAACCATTGCAGCCTCAACAACTTCTATCCAGCAGAACCATATTGCAGAAGAGAAAGAAGATATTTTTTCTTCACCTACAATGGTTCCTACACAATTCTCTATCAATCCCAGAGACAACATTTTGGTGGAACAAATTCAACCACACCAGCAACATGTTTGTGACAACCTTCCAAAGACCAAGCAATGAAACTTCTCCAATAAGGAACACAACTCACTAAAAGTCAGAAAACGCTTTCCCCTATTCCCCAAGCACTCAACGCAATGGAGACCATTGCTTCCTAAGGGGGGAGGACTGATCCAGGTGGATATTGGTGGCCACCCACCTGTTCCAAAGTCCAACTAGCTCATCTTGACAGTATTCAGTTCAAGGCATTTCTCTGTAATGGGTACATTCTGTAATTATGGATTGTACAGTTACATGACTATCCTAAATCCCTACATAGCATCCAAGTGGATATTGGTGGCCGCCCACCTATTCCAACTAGTGTATTTTGGAATTTTTCATGTTAGTACATCTTTTTGTACTTCGAGGGCCGTTTTGGGGCTCTAAACAATTTTTTCTTGGCTTTCCATAGTCAAACTATAGATAGAGACAAAGCTTGATGGAATAATGTGTATTTCTCCAAAATACCTTTCCAACGGGCTATCACATGCCTAAAATGGAAATCGTATGCAAAAGTTACGACCCTAAGAAGTTAATGTACTAACTTACCCCAACGATGCCCACATGACTTTTGGTGTTTCATCTCATAATTGGGTTAGGTTTTTGGATGTCTAGGGTTTTGACATTCATGTTTATAATAAAAAGGCCTTCGGAGCCTCATTGTAATCATCTTCTTGCGAATGAGCATAGTCGTCACCTATCTTCTCAGAGATAAAGTTGCCACCATTATAGCGAGTCTTACACTCTATATTTTTACAGTCTCTATACATTTCATTCATTAATAGAAATCATGTATTGATGTGTTTCTTTGTTTCTCGCAATTTTTATGTGTATTTCATTGTAAGTTCTCTACTTTCATTTCTTTTCGAAAATAATCCAGATCATATCCTTTATGGTTTCTCCATGAGACTTAATATGGTTTATAGTGCCAATAAAGTGGTTAGAAAATGAATCTACTGAATCTGATTCTTTCATTGACAGAGTTTCAAAATCTCTTCTAAGAATTTGTAGTTTTGAATTCTTGACTTTGTCTATACCTTCATAAGAAGTCTGTAATATGTACCATGCTTCCTTGGCTTGCTTTGATGATGCTATTCCTGGGAGTATGCTCTCATGCATGTATTGATGTATATAAAACATTGTCTTTCCATCCTTCTTCCTTTGATCTTTCAAGGAATGATTCTCAACTTGTGTAAGGGAATTGTACACTGCATGATTTTTTGGTTCCACATAACTATTTTCAACTATCTCCCATACATCTTGACCCCAAAATAATGTCTTCATGGTCAAGGACCATAACTCATCATTTTTTCCTGCAAAAGTGGGAGGTTGCAGATTTGAAGTAGAGGCCATTTTATAATTTCAATAGTCACCTTACAACAGAGTTGTTGCTCTTTAAAAATGCTCTAGAAATCTACTCTAATAAAACTTGCTTTGATACCAAATCTTGGATCTATAGCGTGAAGACTCTTTCAATGCGTCGCAACTACGTGGTACAATACTTCATCATTGAGCTCTCAGAACTTACTGTGCGATAAACTACATGCTACATAATAAAACAATTTATTGACATAAAATCAATATTGTGCTACTCTCATCACATAAGCTTACTTAAATACTTTCAGTGCAAATTCAAGAACTCGTAAATCTATTTAAGCTTGTGCAGAAACATAGAGAAAGTATTTTCAAGATGTTTGCATACAACGAAACTCAAAAATACTCATAACATCACAAATACTTAATATTACCAACATGAATGCTCCGCGTTGTTACATAATACAAAAAATATGCAGAGCTTTCATCTCCAACAACTTCTACAGACTCACAAAAACAGAGCTTGTGCTCTTCAAACTTCTCGAACATAGTTGTTGTTGCTTCTTCATATCAACTAACTGACTCTCTTCGTGTATCGACTCTTTACATACTTGGAAATATAAAGACTGAGACTAAGACTTCTTGTAGAAGCAACCCAACTTAGACATTAATACAATAATAAATTCGACTGACTCAATCTGATTTACACATCTTGAGAAAGATAAAAGATCGACTTATTTAATAATGCTCTCGCTTTCTTTGACAAACTATAAGAACATGCCTGCTTACCGTGACACACAAAATTTGCATAAAAGTAAACTTCACAACTTATAATTAATATTTCCAATAGGAAAAACCATTATAACCAATAATGTTTTCCCACCATCTTTGCTTTCAATGTAACCATTGTTACATTTGTGCCATCAATTATGTGCAATATTCAAGAAAATTACAATGGAAATAAAGCATCATATGTGCTCCATATCATGGAAATGCCAAAATAATATCATAAAATTAAAACTCACTAGCCTTAGAGTACTTTGCCACAACTACCTTTCCAACCACGTCAAAGTATGAGTCATAACTTTCAACATAATTTGTCGGAGAATTGAGAGAATGGTTAATGATGATAGATCATCATTTATATACCTCTACTCATGTGAAATCTTAGTGTAAAGACCCTCAAAACACCTAGCAATATTGGTATAATGGTCAAAGAAATCATTGTGGATTCTGATTGAAAATATCCACACTTTTGTTATCAAATTTAGTTGATTCATAAGTTATATCTATTAAATATTAGTTTTTTTGAATTTTTTGGCTGTATTTTTTAATCAGTTTTGTTCAGAAATTAGTTAGAAATTTGAAATAATGGATGGAATTGTAGATTTTAGTTATTGAGATTGCACAATTCTAGTGGCGCAGAGGTTTTACAGGGTGCTCTATACATTTAAACAATGAAAAATTGCAATTTCACCAACAATTGGATAACCCAATTTCAGTGATAATTTCCCAAAAACGTCAAAAAATTCTAATAGATAAACTACTCTAATGCATTAAAATACACACCTCAACGACCACCAATAATGAATTGATTGCCTTTTTATAACTAATTGGTAACGATTTCATGTTGTAAAAAAATAAATAGGATATTTTCCCTCTTGTATTACGACTTGGTTTTGGTACATGAGAATAGCACACATTTGTTCAAATCTATGTAATAATCTCCATATGCTTTGTAGATATTTTCTTCTCCATATTTGTTGTAGATATTTTCTCCCCTTTTGGTGATCTCTCATAGAACAATGTATAGTTGTTATGCAATAAGACATTGTTTCTCTATTTGTTCTTTTGGTTGGCATTCTTTTTAGAGTGAAGACATTGTTTCTCTATGTGTTTTTTTGGCTGACATTTTTTTCAAGTTGAAGACATTGTTTCTCTATTTGTTCTTTTGGCTGGCATTTTTTTCAGGTTTAACCATAATTTAGTTATTTACCATTTCAAACATGAAATATTAGTACCATTCCATACACTACAAGTTTTTTAGTTGGTTGGACCATCCATTCCTCCACTCATCACAACAAAAATGTGCTATTTACGTGTAGCCTAGTGGTAACAACAACATAGTTAGTTCTCTCCATCTTCTTTACTCTATTTTCTTAGAGTAGTAGTTGTCGAGTTAGATTCTCTTCTCACACAATTGGTTAATTTTAGAACTTGGCTTAATGCAACAACCAAGGCATAGAAGATCATCGTGGTAACATTGGGAAACTGCAACAATTTTTTTTTGATGGAGCAACTTAGTCCATCTGCTTTCAATTCACAACAAAATGTTATGAAGGATAACCAAAGGAGTTTCTTATTGCATCTTGTAATATTTTAAGGTGGATTCCTATGATGTGTTGGATTTGATTATGTATATTTAGTAAATGTATAGTTATAATGATAGGAGTTAATCCATGTGAGCTTAAATAATTGACCATGTATGATGTGTGTAAATAGTGTAAATATATTTGTATGGATTTGTAGGTTTAATTAGTGAATAGCTAGGCATGTATATGATGTAAATATACTTGTATGTACCTTACAAAAGGATTTTTATAGTGAAATCTAGCTATGTAATATAAATGTTGGAATATAATATATAATAGTTTGAGAAGGTTGTAGAGAACAAAAAAGGGGAGTTATGATTCCAACAAAGACGAATAGGAAAGGGGGCCTATGGGAAAGTAATCCTCTACCTCCCATCCTTTTTTCATCCTGTTTTTTATATGAAGCCATCCACCTCCATTGATTTAGAAATCCAATCATTGAATGCATGTTAAGGTTCATGGGAGGCTTTCTCATGTAGTTACTAGAGCATTGACCAAGTACACTCATTATGTGTAAAAATAAGAGTACTTCATTCTCAAGTATTAGAAGGAAAATGGTCTATCATTACCTCAACTCTCCCATTGCGATTCATTCTAACATTCTCACTTTCATGTTTTACACTTCTCATGCTATGTTTTCCATTGTTAACCATTAACCAATCTAGAAATTCGGTATCCCAACATTGTGATCTAGAGAAATTTACAGACCTTGAATGAGAGGTGGATGGTTGCAAGTGGACACCAAGTTAATCAAGTTAGGAATTCTTCACCCATTGAGTATTTTCTACTCATAGGATGGTTGAGAGACAAGTGTTATTTTTGTAGGAAAATCCTAGAAAGAATGTAGAAAATTGAACATTTGATGCCTACACTAAAGAACATTGGAAATGAAGAATATCCATAAGGGACTATCGAGCAAAAAAAGGAAGAGATTCCTTGTTTTTTGTAGATAATTTGAAGAGTGTGCCATGGTTTTTTGATGACTAGAGTGAGATACATAGAGTGGTCTTTAGTAATAAAATAAGCTTAACCATTAGAGAAAATGGCTCAAGTTGAGTAGTTAGAAGACTACATCTTAAATCATTTTCCTTGGTCACCTTATATACTAGATTGGGGGTGGTATATACACTATATGACTATGGTTGGGTGGAAAATTGCTTGTATGTAACTACTTTATTGTGATATCTTCTATCAAAACATAATCATCACATATTTTTCTTATTGACCATCATTTTAGTCAATTGACATGAACTGGCAAAGCATTTCGAGGCTACCCTATTATTTCAATATTTTTGCATAGGGAATATGAAGCTAAGACTTAAAATATCATTTCAAGCACTTGAGTTTGTCACCCTAGCCTAGGTATTTAACTAGCTTAGTGTCATCTTGGGTTTCCACCACTTATGAAGTCTTTGAAATTTATGGAATATTGTATGATTTGTGGATGGTTGGTCAATGATAGATAAATGGAATACCTTTTTTTCAATATGCATGATTTTACATAGGTTGCAAGTGCTTCAAAATCCTCAAATGGGACATAATGGAGTTGTCATTGTGCTACTAGCTTGGCTCAAATGCACAATGTGGCAATTTTTTCTCTTATCTTTAGTCCCCCAAATATCCTATCCCTCATGCCTTCACACTTTGTTTCACTCATCTCTTATTTTATTAAGAAATTTATAATTCAAATGTAATTTTGAGAAGATAAGCTCCATTTAATCTTCACATAATAATCTTATGGCCATGACAAACCACAAAACTATGACCATTTCTTACCATCCATAATTCGTATCTTATTATAAAAAAAAAATACCATTCCTTACTTTATCTTATTAAAAAATTCATAATTCACCATCCTTTACCTTAGAAAATTCATAATTCACCATCCATTACCTTATATTATTAAGAAATTTTTATTCACCTTCCATTACCTTATCTTATTAAAAAATTCTTAATTAATTACTTGTATTAAGAAGATAAATCCCCTTGTCCCTTTAATCTCTGTTGGATAATGCCAACCAATTTACACTCATTTTTTTAGATATTGGGGAGAATTTCTGACCCTTATTATTCTGTAATTAGTTGGATCAAATCATCCAGATTTAGAATAGGGATAGAGGCACATTAAATGTAATCAATTTCTTGTAATTGAGTGAAGACTGTTATATATCTATGTAATTCTGTTAAGGTAGAGTGTGAGATGTGAGACTGCTTGAGACGCATGAGCGTGAGTGGTCCGGTTAATGTATTATATCCCTTGCATAATAATAACCGAATATCATTGTCCCATGGATGTTTCCCTGTATAGGGTTTTACCACGTAAAAATGTTGTGTCAATTCTGTGTTTGCTCATTTGCTTGTATCTTGTTCTATATTTTCTTCCACTGCAGATAAACAATTGGTATCAGAGCTTTTGGAGAGTTGCAACAAGTGAGCTGTGTCCGTGGGAAAGATCTATCAATGAAGAAACTCGTTTCATGAGCCGAGGACAAATGTTTTTGCATGTTCGCGGTTGATATCTATAGGAGGAAGCGACCATTGTTGGTAAACTTTTCGACTCGTCACAGGTTCTCTATTGCATAGAAGAGACCTACTTTTTTTTCCCGTCGGGGTTCGCCATTGCATAGGAGCAACCATCTTTTTGTTTGGTCACGAATTCTCAAAATTCTCCTTTACAAAGGTGTGACCACAAATATTAAAGGTTTTTTTGGGAGTTATGTTTTTCTGTGGAAAGGCAAGAAAAACGACGGGAGTTGACCATTCCATCTACTGAAAAAAAAAAAAAAAAACGTTGGTATGCAAATGTTTTGTTTTGCATTAAGAACATTATGCTCCAATTTGTGAACGGATTTTTAAGAGGAGGATGTTTTTATATGGATGGATTTTATTTTAAAGTGGATGTTTAGTTGTGTATTAACACTTTTTTTTGGGTTCCACTTTTGAACTATAAAATATTCCTCCATATTAAGAAGAAACTCTTTTATTTATTTATTGAGAGTTTGTGTTAATGGAAAAAGTTCAAAAGTTGAAGTTTGAAGTTGAAAAGTTCAACGGTAAAAGAAACTTTTAAATCTGGAAGATCAAGATGCGGGATTTTCTGGTGCAACAAGGGTTGCAAAAAGCACTCATAGGAAAGTCAAAGAAACCAACATACATGATGAATGAGGAATGGGAAGATTTGGATGCAAAAGCTCGTAGTACCATTCGTTTATGTCTGGCGGATGATGTTATTTTTAACATTGTAGGAGAGGATACAACATCAAGCTTATGGAGCAAGATGGAAATTCTATATATGACGAAGATCTTAACGAGAAGGATCTACTTGAAGAGACATTTGTATAGTTTTCGGATGAAAGAAGGTACAACAATTGTTGACCATTTAAATACCTTTAATACCCTTATAGTTCAATTGACTAGTATGGAAGTTAAATTCAAAGATGAAGATAAGGCTATTATACTATTGTGTTCGTTGTCTGAGTCTTGGGATAATCTAGTCACCTCTATTAGCTTTAGCTCAATAGATGTTTTGGATTACAACTCTGTTGTGGGAGCTTTGTTGGTTGAGGAGATGAAGAGAAAATCTAGTCAAGAAACCTCAACTTCAGAGGCCATGCTAGTCAGAGGTCGAACTAAAGAGAAGAATCAGATAATTTCTTCTTGATCTAAGTCAAGATGTATAAAGGGTAAAGAAAAATGATGGTACTGTGGAAAAAAAGGACATCTCAAGAAAGATTGTTGGAAAAGAAAGGAAATATGAGAAAAACTCTACGAAGGAAGAAAATTTGGTTGTAACAAATTCAGGTATGACTGATGAAGTTTTATCCGTTTCTAGTAATTTACAATATCAAGAAGAATGGGAGTTAGATTCGGGTGACTCCCACCACATGTGCTCACGTAGAAATTGGTTCATTTCTTACCAATATGTTCATGAGGTTGTAGTGTTTATGGGAAATGGTATTCCATGTAATATTGTTGGGGTTGGCAGTATTAGAATCAAGATGTCCGATGGTATTGTTAGGGAATTAATGGATGTTAGATATGTACCTAAGCCTAAATCAAATTTGATTTCATTGGGAGTGTTGGATTCTTGTGGATATAAGTATACAGGTCAAGGTGGAGCACTCACATTGTTGAAAGGTAGTTTAGTAGTGATGAAGGCAACAAAGGTTGATAACCTTTATAAGTTGGAAGGGAGTACTGAAGTGGTATATGAAGTGACAAATGTATCTTCTTGTTTATGGTATATGCATCAAGGTCATAAGAGAAAGAAATAACGACAGGTACTGGTAAGCGGTAAATCATTTTCAGACTTAAAATATTTGTTTATGAATTCCTGCTTGTTTTATATCTCTGCAAGTTATGATGGTGGTATAAAGGGATGTTGTGTGTGGGATCCTACAGCTCACAAGGTCATCATTGAAAGAGATATAGTATGTATGGAACAACCAAAAGGGTTGATTCAATATTGCAATGGTAAATTTGTTTGCATGCTAGATAATTCATTGTATGGCCTATTGGTACCCAAGAAAATATACAAGAGGTTTGAATCCTTCATAGTGAGTCAGAATTTTTAAAAGGGTAGGAATGACTATATAGCTTATAGTACATTCACAATATTGATGTTATTTGCTAATGATATGCTCGATACAAGCCGAAGTGTGGATAAAATCAGTAAGAAAACGACTCAGGTGGACATGACAATTCAGATGAGGGATCAAGGAGCGGCACAACAAATTATGGGCATAGAAGTACACAGAGATGGTAATGGTAAGTTGTGGTTGGATTTCAGTATGAACATGGTAAAACTGATTTTTATCCTTGTTGCTTTCCATTATAATTTTTCTTCAAGCAGAGGTCCTGTCTATAAAGAAGAAAAGGTTATGTCTCATGTAAGTTCAGTAGGAGGTCTGTTGTAAGTGATGAAATGGTTAAGACCAGATGTTTCACATGCTAATGATGTTGTAAGATATGTGTCCAATTCAAGTGCTGCAGTGAAATGGGTGCTTCAGCGTTTGAGAAGCACAAATGTCACCAATAATGGTTACACTGAGATAGTTTGTGATAGTTGTAATGCATATTTTACAGGTGTCTTGGATAGAAGGAGATCTATCACTAAATATGTCTCAAAACATAGTTGTGGAAGACATGTTAGAGGTGGAGTGACCCCTCAGGAAATTCAAACTCATGCAAGTCACACAGGTGAGATCATGAAAGAAATTATATTAGAGAAGTTGTAGTGGTGCTTGACTTCTCTTGGCTTGCAGCATAGGTGATGAATAAATTGGACAATGATATTTAGGTAAATTATTGTCAAGGTGGAGATTGTTGGATAATGCCAACCAATTTACACTTGTTTTTTTAGATATTGGGAAGATTTTTTGGCCCCTAATATTTTGTAATTAGTTGGATCAAATCATCCATATTTAGAATAGGGATAGAGGCACATTAAATGTAATCAGTTTCTTGTAACTGAGCGAAGACTGCTATATATATATGTAAGCATGTTAAGGCAGAGTGTGAGATGCGAGAGTTCTTGAGATGCATGAGCGTGAGTGGTCTAGCTGATGTATTATCTCCCTTGCATAATATTAACTGAATATCATTGTCTTGTGGGTGTTTCCCTGTATAGGGTTTTACCACGTAAAAAAGTTGTGTCATTTCTGTGTTTGGTCATTTTCTTGTATCTTGTTCTATATTTTCTTCCGCTACAGATGTAACAACCAAATATTTCTAAACATCATTTACTTTCATAAGCAATTCGTTTCATAAACTGAGACAATAACTTCATAACATAATATTGATTTTTATAACAACAACTTCAGTAACTTAGATTTATCAATGAATAATGATTGCATGGCAGAATGAAATAAACACATAGTTTAACAAATTACCTGGTTCTGATGCTAATTTATGTTGCCTTGTTGCCTTGTTGTTGCCTTTCTGCTACCTGATGCACAGACCAACCCTGCCAAAAACAAAGAATAACTGCCCAAACCTATTGTCCTCCCTGCCAACTAGGAAAACTACCTAGCTCCAGGATATCTATGGATATCCTGTCCCCTGTGCCCAAAACCTCCAGCAACTCGGTGCCGCAACTGATCAAATCCACCGCTAGAAACTCTCTGCTCACAGCAAATTCAACAGTCCTCCCTTTGAATACCCCTCATGTCCACCTCCTTCCTCCCTTATTCCCCTTCACCAACTCATGCAGATACTTCCTCAACCACCACCGTGCATGTCTCTTATCCTTCCTTTAATGTTTTATCTCCTCGGGATTCATAGGCTATCCCTTGTTGCATACGCAACCATTTTATATAATATATCATTGATCTCTTAGATTTATTTCTCAGGTCATTAAATGTGATCTGTAGTTAAATTATTACTTATTTAACCACAATTATATCCTTTAATTAATTAATAACTCACTTTATTAAGATCATTAAATCATCTTTGTTTAATTAATAACTTGTTACCACAATTAATCCCCTAATTAGTTTTACTTTATAATATTTAAACATTTATCCAACTAGGTTCGTTACAACAGATCAACAATCTCCACATAACTATATCTCATCACTTTATTTATCTCGACCTAACGACCCCCTTTAATCTCCATATAAAAATATCTAATCATTTTTATTTATCTCCACATAACAAACCGCTTTAATCTCTAGATAACAATATCTCATAATTTTGATTTATCTCCACAAAAATAAAGCCCCATTTAATCTCCACATAAGAATATCTAACATCATTTTTATTTATCTCCACAGAATGGTCCCCTTTAATCTCCTTTCCAATAACGGCCATTCAAACCCAGTTGTAACAAACCTAAGCCAACTTGCAAACCCTAAGCTACAAGACAAAGTCCAAAACCTAGTCCACAGAAGATAATTGTATCGTGAATCATCAATGCGACTAAAATTTTGCGCATATAAAACACTAACAATTCAACCTCCTATGGATGTGGAATAACCCCACCCAAGAAAAATAGAAGGTTCTAGCCTCATCGACCTCAATCTCCATGCACGTTCATGAGGAATAAAAGGAACATGGATCTCATTTGAAGGTTTCTTTTGAGGCATCATAGGTGCATGAATGTCATTCATAATTTGAAGGAGATAAGTATGTAGTTGATTATTAATAAAGAATAATCTAATTTTAAGGTCATTGTTAAGCTAGATATCAAATTGGTGTATGAGATTTCTTTGTTTTCGGTATAATTGGTGTATGAGAATTCTTCCTTTGTTGGACAAGGGACCCCTCCACTCAGCTATTTGAATATTAAAGTCTACAGAGGTGTACATACACTACCTCCTATGAATTTGAGCATGTGACCTCTAAGGAGGAAACACATATTCTTAACCATTAAGAAGGACACTACAAGACAAAATATAGTTGAACTACATGAATATCCATTACCTTGGCTCATGATCATTCGATTTATACAACGAAAAGATATAAAGAATATACAAATAGTTGACATGACACCGTACACTTTATTCTCTATTGCTTGCAACTGTGCACCATTATCTTCTACTTTCTTGAAACTGTGTGCACTACATTTTTTTTTCTTTAGAACAATGTGCACTTACTTTTTCGATTTCTTCTTTGAATGCATTGTCAGATTGCACATATTTTTCTTTATAGACAACTTGCGCTTTTTTTCTCTGCATGGATGGCTTCAATGTCAATGGGAACATTATGTTTCTTATCTTATGGATTATTGTGATAAGTTGATTTCTTGGATATTTGTCCAAAATCACACAATGATTATCTTCCATGTAGATTCTATGCCCTTTTTGTAACAGTTGTCCTGTGCTCATAAAAAAAAAATTAGGCTAGAAACATAATATACATCAGCCATAACTTTTTTCTCCCCTTGTTTGGTTAAAATATTAATACTGTATTTACCCAAGACAGTGACTTGGATATTGGTTCCAAGTGTGACTTTAGTTTGGATTGACTTATCCAAACTAGAAAACAATTCTAAATTTCATGTCATGGGATTACTACAGCTTGAATCTAGATACCATATGCCACATGGACTTTCTTAAGAAACATAGCATTCAACTGGAGAAATTATAGGCATTGATTTAGCATGCACCATAAACATAGGGTTGGTGGGACTATTTACACTGTTTGACTGATTTTGTCCTTGCTTGTTATGATTATACTATCTCTTCCTGCATTCATATTCATAATGTCCATAATTTTTACAGTAATGGCACCGAATATTTGATCTATTAAGTCTCTGATTACTTGGCTAATTGGTATTTTTATTTTAACTTCTTCCACCATTATTATCAGGATTGCTACTATGTCCTTGTAACATCCCAGTTCTAACCCTTATAAACTATAATATATTATGTAAGTATGACTTAGGCTGGTGAGCCGGTAAAGTTGAAAAGGGGCTAGAGTACCTAGGAAATGTAACACTTCCTATACATTAATAAAATACGCCGATGGCTGCAAGACGGACAAGGAAAAAAGAGAAATGGGGCTATGATTCCACGAGAGAGGGGGCTTGAGGGGCTAAGAATTTTTATTATTATTTTATTTACCCATAATCAGTTTTATGGAGAAAAGGGGTTATATGAGCTTCTTGGGGGAGGCCATGTGGTTCTTTATGTCCAAGTAGTTATATAAACCCATCTTTGGTTTGGGTGGGGGTTCACTGGTTCACTTGTTCTTGTTCCTCTTCACTCGCTACTGCTAGTTCGTGTGCTCTTGAGATGAGCATGGAAACGAATGGCAGGAAGAGGAGGGCCATTATTGAATGGTTGTAATGATTTATTGATCATTCCAGGAGGGAATGGATGCATGTGTGCATGAAATTGATGGCAGTTTGGATGGAACTGTCCATAGATGAGAGTCCTTGGAATTTCTAGTAGGGAGGTTTCCTGACCAGTAGCATTGGAGCCCTGGAGAGAAATGTAACAGCCTCAGGGACTGCATGGAAAAGAAAGGTGTTCCTTTCTTGGGGTTGTGCAGGTGGAGGGGGGAAGAGAGATGGAAATTAGGATTGTTGTGAGGTTGGGAAACCTGAGAGCTACTTAGCCAACTACTGTGTATTTAGACTTGGCCTAGGACCCATCCTTGTGGATTCATATCCCTAACTCGGGGGTGACTTGCTTTTTAGAGTAAATGAACAACATCGTCTATGGTTTGGAGGAACGTCCTTGGCTTGTAGCCAGTTGATGAACGTTTACTTGCAAAGATAAGTGCTCTCTATGTTTTCTATTTAATGTATCCCATTGTGTATTTAATTATCTCTGAGATATGTATTCTAATGTGCATGTTTGCTGGTTATTTGTTGTGAATGGAACACTGTTGATCTATTTAATGTTGTGACATGGATCTTGTCTTATGCCTGTGGTGTGCATGCTTCTAACATTGTTGAGAAGTCCTTTGTTTTCAAATTTGGATTAGAGAACTGAGTCTTGGGGCTGCAGCGTGCCTAGCCTACGAGTGGTTGGGTGTGTTGCAGCCTATTTAAGTGGCAGAGCCCGGCCTCTGGGTGGATGGGTATGTTACAGTTTGGTATCAAACCTTCTGGGTGGGCCGGTATGGGTCGGGTCTGTTGATCAGAGTCTTTTGGTTGAGATCAAATTCTAACTGTGAAGTTGAAAATCTCAGGAGGAATGGCATTGTAGAATCTATGATGGAGTTAGAACGTCATGGATCCTTTGTAAGGGTTCGAAGGATCATGACCGTCCTCTTCGAATTTGGGAGAGATTGCCACTATGGGATCAAGAGAGATCCGAGATCGTTGGATCGGAGGGTAAGTGAAAAAGAGTCATCCGATGAAAGCGAAGAAAAGGTTAAGTCACAATGATCAGATTACTTAGAGAGAGATCAACGGACAAGAGGCATTGCGGGGAACCAAGTTACACGGGAGTTAATTCCCCAAGGAGGTACTGCAATCCAAACCACGATTTTACCGAGGGGTTACGTGTCAGCATAAGAAGAATTGCAGGGAAAAAGGTGGGTTACTTCAAACCGTCGATGCATGCCCCCGTAAATTGAAAGGCATTAAGTGATGTGGCATGTTAGTGCTCAAACATTGGAACTCCGAAGAGCTGAAGTAGATCCAGACTATTGATCGAAGTGGACACGTAGTAGGATATCCTACACTCTGGCGGATAAGCACTTCGGAAGAAAGACAGATACGAACAGACAGAACTCCCGAAGGCTTGAAGCCTAGAGTTCATCTGGACCGTCCATCAAAAAGGACACACAATGCCAGATCTTTCACTTTGGAGATTTAGTACTCCGGAAGTCTTTGCAGAGAGAAGCACTAGGGAAAGAATTACCCGAAGTCCCGAAGTAATCGAGGACCGTTGATCTCAAATCAACAAGGACCATTGATATTTGCAGCGGTATCTCCCGAAATCCCGAAGTCTGGGATTAATATGGACCGTCCAATAAGGGTGACGCATGTCAGCAGATTGGCCAGTTCAGGAATTTAGAGTTCGAGAGAATTGGAAGTGTGTTAGTGTTGAAAATATCGAAGCCCAAAGCCCCAAATCCTGAAGGGACGAAGTGGTGGGGCACGATGACGTTACCTGGAGGTGATGTGGACCCCAGAATTCTGAAGTGATGTGGCTTGCGGATGTCACCTAGGATGACGTGGACACATGGGATGTGTGCCACATGTCAGCAAGTTTTGAGCATATGGAGTATTGAAATGTCAATTAGAACATGACACATGTCACCCGCCCGATTGGGCCATGTGTCCGCTTCTATTATTTCTCCATGTGGTGACAGATCGTGCAGTCTGGAGACTGGGCACTCCAGAGAAGAAAGATGTGATAGTTTTCATTAGGTCAAGAACTCTGAAGGTCAGAGTACATATCGATTGTTGATCCTAGAAGACACGTGGCAGTATATCTTGCAGCGGTTCGGAGGATCGACACTCTAGGAGAAAGTGAAGGCGTAGAGTTTGAAAATCCTGAAGCTTGAAGAGATGAAGAGATTCACAGTTGTTGATCTGCAGGAGGACATGCATCAACAGATCATGAATTATGGGTAAAAGTGTTAAGGGAGGAAGCAAGTGGGGAAATTTGAGACCTCCGAAGGCCGTAGTCCTGAAGTGGATCTCGATCGTTGATCATGAAAAAGGACGAGGGTCATTGATCTGGCCCTAGTTGAAGGTTACGAGTTGCAAAGTGTCGAAGGATGAAGTCAACGTTAACCGTTGATATACTTCGGGATCTTTCCCAACCAATGATCAAGTATAGTGGAAGGATAGCGTAAGTGGAGGTGTTAACTGACAACAAGAGGTCACCACCACTTTATGACTCATTCGGTGGGTAATCACTTCAGAGTAATTGCTAATTCAGGAGMCACAAATAGACAAAGTTCCGAAGTAAATGAGAATCATCCAGCTCGTCATGACATTAAGAYGTGATCGTTGATTTTAATAAGTGATCAAGAACTTCTTATCTTAGTGCCTAGTCACCACCTTCGGTCGTATGGAATAAAGAAACAAAGGTAAAARAAGAGGCAACACTCAAATCAATAAGCCCATGGTTTTGGGCATATGGTCATATGTAAATGGTTTGAAGGAAGCACCTCATAAATATTTAATTCGACAGAGAGTTAACACTAGAATAATACAAAGAATTGATAAAGGATCAAAATATGATCTGTTTGTGAACTGAGAACACAACAGAAGCATGAGTACGATATAATGAGTTGATCCATGTATGTGATCAACTCATGAAGACAAAAGAACCGACACACATTCATGATTAAAAATGAGTTAATTCATGAGCATTATGAATAAAGGATAAAAAGGAAAAATGATATTAATTAAAGAATAATATTATCATTTAAATGAAAAGGTACCTGTAAATTTAATTGACAATTTTTGTATGATATGTATAGTTATAAAAAGATGGCTACTTGCAGGTTTATCGGGATTAGAGGTATAACCAGATCATTTCAAGAATAGGATTAGATGTTAGGGTCACAGAGGCATGACTTTTCTTACAAACATTGGATGAGGTACTACAAAAGAAAGAATCCTCACATGGGAAGTGAAGCTAGCAGGTGAATAATGTCATTAATGGGCACAGAAAGGAAATGTAAGGATCCATAGCCTTGAAGGTAGAGATGTGTAAACAATTGCAAGTTTGATGTGGAAGGAAACAAAGAGCTTAAGAGGTGGTGTGTGAATAATCTCTATGTGTCAAGCATAGGAGTTCCAGGGAAGGATTTGTTAGATATGACTTATCTACTATCTAAAATCTTAAATGTAAAAGATATCCACTTCTGATATCAGAGTTCACAGTGGAAGCAAGATGCCAATACAGAGGAATTGGAATGCTCTCTCACTTCAAAAGTGGCACTGGATGAAAATGGATTCCCATTGGGGAATGGTACTAAGTGGGAAAAAATGGCCAGGTGGAATGTGGCTAGAAAAGTGTTCAGACCCAAGGAACCATAGTTCATATGAGAAGAATGGGAGCACACAAGGCAGCAAGGATCTAAAGGGATTCAAGGAAAACTAACTACAACAGAAATAGATAAATAAATAAGTGAATTGAAACAGAAATGCACTAGAGTGCATGTAGCATAAAATGAAGTTAAATTGCATATGCATTAGTAGGCATGCTGACAGTAAATGCTTTGTGCATATGGATGTGTAATTTTTCATATGTACATGCTTGGATATGCATTTAACATGTTGGTGAACTTAGAATAGTCTGTTATTATGAAATAATGTTTGAGTATCACTAAAGGATGAATTATGTATTCAGGAAAAATGATACAACATGGTTAAATATGTGGATGTTGTTGTTGCTTATAATTTTCATCAAGGTGAAGACCCATGAGGATGGAAGGAATGGTGATCAAAATGATGAAGGGGGAATTCTGTGAGCTTATAAAAATATCAATTGGTCAGAAAACAACAAATAGGTTGGTAACAACCAAGCAGGTATGCATTTAGTTTATGTTGATGCATACATGTTGAAGGGGATTAAGGTCAGAATTCCCTCAGTTAATTTTCAGTATTTAAATTGATATGTAATGACCGAAGGCCTAGAGTGTGTAAGTGTTGTTGATGATAGAATGCACTTAGATAAAATGTCAGTTGCATATTATGTTATGATTGGTTATGGGATCATAACCAGGTTAATTCGGGAGACATACTCCTTATATAACAATGAATATTCATAGAGCTAGTCATGTGTGAGACCATAATATGGTTGGATATGGAAGGGCCATAGCGCTATGTGAGTGATCGATGGTATATACTATATATATGATGTTTGGATTGCAACGTCTTTTCCAACACTGAAGAGAACTTAAGGATTACATTCTTGGTGTTGTGTTTGGGTGGAAAATGAAGGTAACCAAATAGTTAGGCAAGTAGTAGGAAGTGTGTGGATGATGTGTTGAATCATTGGACAGACCTTCCAACTCATCATGGTAGAATACATGACATAGTTATGTGGTATTATGTAGTCAATGCATGGATGCATTGTGTAGATGTGACCATGGGTATTGGCACATTGATTTTTATCTTATTAACTGTTGCATTATGAAAAGTCTGTGTGACTGATAATACATGTTTATGTAATGATGATTTCATTCCAATTGATAGTTGGATTAATAGAAGTAATTGAATTATAGTTGTACACAATTCTGAGAGCACTTTGTGATTTTGTTTTGAATCATTGCCATGAAAATATATATCTTGTACATGAGATATTGACAATTTGTTTGGCTGAGGAATATTAAAATTGCAGGAGGAAAGGGGTCTTAGATATGCCAGTGTTGTAAGCCCATACATAATACCAATGATTATTGTTGCAAGAGTTAAATTGTTATGAGAAGAAGCTCATGTCTAGAAGTTTTATTTTTCCTATATAAAACTGTTTTGGGAATTATGATTTGATAAATACTGATGAATTGTTTTGGACGAATGTAAATTGAAGAAATTGAAGGTAGAATGGTCTTGGATATGGAAGGGATGTAAGCCCATAAGGAAGACTGGTATCTACAGTTGCAGAGTCAACCATTATGAGAAGAAAGATCATGCTTGGAAAAATTTATTTTCCTGTATAAAAAAGATTTGACATTTATGTTTGAAATAGTTATAATAATATCTCATGTTGGCTGTATGTGTATAATAAAGATGATATGTTGTATATGCAAGATAGAAATCATGGAAAAGGCTATTGTTGTGACATGAGAACCCTGTGTCCTTAGAAATCTTCTTGTGCAAGAGAACCTTGGTCAAGCAAGAGGGATCGTCTTAGGGACTGCATATCGGAGAACGAGATGCTTGAGCCTGGGCCTAGAAGGTGAGTGACCACAAGGAAGAGGAGACTTTGATAGCTCTTGATTTGGGTCATGCACACAATGGGTATGTCAAGGAAAACATTGATCCAAGTTAACAAGACAACCATATGGATTCAGATCCATGAACCACACAGATAAGAAAATGATGAATGTTGAAGATCTAGAAAAAGTACCATACTAAGAGAGAAAAGAAGGTGATGTTGGAGAAACTAAATGACAGAGGCATGGAAGGAATTAAGTCCAATGGAGTTGCTACAACTGGATTTCTGGAACCCACAACTCTGAAACTTTCTGGCCGAGTGCACTGAATCCCTGGGGAGAAGTGGAACGGGATGAGGGACTGCATGGCAAAGAAAGGGGTTCATTTCTTTGAGTTGTGCAGGGATGAGAGGGAAGGAGAGATTGTTGGTTGGAACTGCTACTAGAAATATAAATTCTGAAGATCATCATACATGTTTTGGGTTGGAATGCCTATGCATACATGTTTTAGGCCAGAGTGCTTATGTATATAATATTGGGATGGATTGCCTGTGTGAATTAAGGCCAGAGGGCCTGGAATTGTAATGTTAATAACATTGGAATGGTTTTGTGCATTGAGGATAGTGCCAAAACAAGGAGAGGGGGATGTAACATCTCAATTCTAACCATTATAAATTATAATGTATTAAATAAACATGACTTAGGCTGGTGAGTCAATAAAGTTGAAAAGGGGCCAGAGTGCCTAGGAAATGTAACACTTCCTATACATTAATAAAATACACCGTTGGCTACAAGACAAACAAGGACAAAAGAGAAAGGGGGCTATGATTGCACGATAGAGGGGGCTTGAGGGGCTAAGCCTTTTTATTATTATTTTATTTACCCATAATCGATTTTATGGAGAAAAGTGGTTACATGAGCTTCTTGGGGGAGGTCATGTGGTTCTTCATGTTCAAGTAATTATATAAACCCATCTTTGGTTTGAGTGGGGGTTCACTAGTTCACTTGTTCTTCTTCCTCTTCACTCACTACCGCTAGTTTGTGTGCTCTTGGGATGAGCATGGAAACAAATGGCAGAAAGAGGAGAGACATCATTGAATGACTGTAATGATTTACTGATCATTCCAGGAGGGAATGGATGCTTGTGTGCATGAACTTGATGGCAATTCAGATGGAACTGTCCACAACTGAGAGTCCTTGGAATTTCCAGTAGGGAGGTTTCTTGACTAGTAGCACTGGAGCCCTGGAGAGAAATGGAACAACCTCAGGGACTGCATGGCAGAGAAAGGTGTTCTTTTCTTGGGGTTTTACTGGCTGAGGGGGAAAGAAAGTTGGAAATTAGGATTGTTGTGAGGTTGGGAAACCTGAGAGATACTTAGCCAACTACTGTGTATTTAGACTTGGCCTAGGACCCGTCCTTGTGGATTCATAGCCCTGGCTAGGGGGTGACTTACTGTTGAGAGTAAATGAACAACAACGTCTATGGTTGGGAGGAACGTCTTTGGTCTGCAGTCAATTGGTGAATGTTTACTTGAAAATATAAGTGCTCTCTATGTTTTTTTGTTTAATGTATTCCGTTGTGTATTTGATTATCTCGAAGATATGTATTCTAGTGCATGTATGTTGGTTATTTGTTGTGCATGGGACGTTGTTTATATCTTTTATGTTGTGACATGGATCTTGTCTTATGCATGTGGTGTGCATGCTTCTAACGTTGTTGACAAGTCCTTTGTTTTTGAATTTGGATCAGAGAACTGACTCTTGGGGTTGCAGTGTGCCTATCCTATGGGTGGTTGGGTGTGTTGCAGCCTATTTAAGTGGCATAGCCCGGCCTGTGGGTGGGTGGGTATGTTACAGTCCTCCTCTAATAGATGTCATTCCTTTTCCTCTATAGTTAGCTCTCCCCCTTCTTCTTCCATGGATTATAGATGACTATGCAGAAAACACGTTTTCCAATGACAAATTTGATCTATTTAATCTATGTTCATGATTGATGAGAGAGGCTTGCAACTCATCTAGACTAAACTGACTCAGATCTTTTTTCTCTTCTAAGGTCACAACAAGAGTATAAAATTTAGGAGGAAGACTCCTAAGTACCTTCTCAACAACCTTCCTATTCTCTATGGTTTATCCATGAGACTTAATTTGGTTTATCGGGCCAATAGCATGGGTATAAAATGAATCTAATGAATCTAAGTCTTTCATTGATAGAGTTTCAAAATCTCTTCTAAGAATTTGTAGTTTTGAAGTCTTGACTTTGTCTATATATTGATAAAAAGTCTATAATATGTCTCATGCTTCCTTGGCTTTCTTTCTTGATGCTACTCTTGGGAGTATGCTCTCATGCATGGCTTGATGTATATAAAACATTACATTTCCATCCTTCTTCATTTAATCTTTCAAGGCATCCTTTTGAGCTTGTGTGAGGGAATTGTGCATTGCATGATTTGTTGGTTCCACATAACCATTTTCAACTATGTCCCATACATCTTGACCCTAAAATAATGTCTTCATGGTCAAGGACCATAACTCATCATTTTTTCCTGTAAAAGTGGGAGGTTGCAGATTTGAAGTAGAGGCCATTTTATAATTTCAATAGTCACCTTACAACAAAGTTGTTTCTCTTTAAAACTTCTCTTGAAACCTTTTCTAATCAAACTTTCTTTGATAAACCTTCGTTGATACCAGATCTTGGATCTACACCGCGTCACAACTACGCGGTACAATTCTTCATCGTTGAGCTCTTAGAACTTATTGCACAGTTCCCACACTGTGCGGTAGATTGCACACTACTTAATAAAACAATTTCTTGACATAAAATCAATAATGTGCTACTCTAAGCACATAAACTTACATAAATACTTTTAGTGCAAATTCAAGAACTCATAAATCTACTTAAGGTTGTGCAGAAACAAAGAGAATGCATTTTCAGGATGTTTGCATACAACATAACTCAAAAATACTCATAACCTCACAAATAATTAATATTACCAACATGAATGTTGCACACTGTTACAAAATACAAAAACTGTATTGCAAAGATTTCGGCTCCAACAATTTCTGCAGAATCACAAAAACAAAGCTTTTGCTCTTCAGACTTCTCCAACACAGTTGTTGATGCTTCTTTGTATCAACTCACTGAATCTCTCTATTTATCAACTCTTTACATACTAAAAAATATAAAGACCGAGACTAAGACTTCTTATAGAATCTAACCAACTTAGAAATTAAGACAACAATAAATTCGACTAACTTTATTTGATTTACGCTTTTCAAGAAAGATAAAAGATCGACTTATTTAATAATGCTCCTACTTACTCTAACAAACTATAAGAACATGCTTTCTTACCATGAAAGACAAAATTTATGTAAACGTAAACTTCACGACTTATAATTAATATTTTCAACAGGAAAAACCATTCTAAAAAATAACGATTTCCCACCATCTTTGCTTTCAATGTAACCATTGTTACATTTGTGCCACCAATTATGTGCAATATTCAAGAAAATTATAATGGAAATAAAGCATCATATCATGGAAATGCTAAAATAATATCATAAAAGTCAAACTCACTAACCTTAGAGTACTTTGCCACAACTACCTTGCCAACCACGCCAAATTATGAGTCATAACTTTCAACATAATTTGTCATAGGATTGAAGGAATGGTTAATGATGATAGATCATCATTTATATATCTCTACTCATGTGAAATCTTAGTGTAAAGACCCTCAAAACACCTAGCACTAGTGGTATAACGGTCAAAGCAATCATTGTGGATTCTGATTGAAAATCTGCACACTTTTGTTATCAAATTTGGTTGATCCATAAGTTATATCTATTAAATATTAGTTTTTTTTTACTTTTTTAGTTGTATTTTCTAATTAGTTTTATTCAGAAATTAGTTAGAAATTTGAAATAATGGATAGAATTGTAGATTTTAGTTATTAAGATTGTACAGTTTTATTGGAGTAAAGGTTTTATAAGGTGCTCTATGCTTTTAAATAATTAAAAATTGCAATTTCATCAATAATTGGATAACCCAATTTCAATGATAATTTCTCAAAAAATCAAAAATTTCTAATAGATAAACTACTCTAATGAATTAAAATACACACCTCAACGACCACCAATAATGAATTGATTGCCTTTGTATAACTATTTGGTAATGATTTCATGTTGTACAAAAATAAATAGGAGATTTTCCCTCTTGTATTACGACTTGGTTTTGGTACACGAGATTACATTTGTTCAAATCTATGTAATAATCTCCATATTTATTGTAGATATTTTCTTCTCCATATTTATTGTAGATATTTTCTCCCTTTTTGGTGATCTCTCATAAACCAATGTATAGGTGTTATGCAATAAGACATTGTTTTTCTATTTTTCCTTTTGGCTGGCATTATTTTTCAGGTTGAAGACCGTGTTTCTCTATTATTTCTTTTCGTTGACATTTTTTCAAATTGAAGACATTGATTCTCTATTTTTTCTTTTGAAGACATCTTTTGAAGACATTGTTTCTCTATTTGTTCTTTTGTGGCATTTTTTTTTCAGATTCAACCATAATTTAGTTATTTACCATTTCAAACATGAAATATTAGTACCATGCCATATATGAAATATTAGTACCATGCCATACACTACAAGATGCGTCGTTGGCTGGACCATCCATTCCTCCACTCATCACAACAAACATGCGCTCTTTACGTGTATCCTAGTGGTAACAACAACATAGTTACTTCTCTCCATCTTATTTACTCTATTTTCTTAGAGTAGTAGTTGTCGAGTTAGATGTTCTACTCACACTATTGGCTAATTTTAGAACTTGGCTTTATGCAACATCGCATGGAAGACCATCGTGGTAACATGGGAGAGTGAAAAAAAAAAAATTAGATGGAGCAAGTTAGTCCATATGTTTTCAAGTCACAACAAAAATGAGATTCGCTATTTTAAAAATGATTCGCCAAATTTCTATAGCATAAAATTATTTGCCAAAATTTTATAAAAAATATATAAAATACTTAGAAATTTGAATATTTTTACAAAAATATTGCCAAACATTTATAGTTGACATATGAAAGATTAGTAAGATTCGCCAAGGTTTCTACATTTTAAAATAAATTTCCATCCTTAAAATCATTCATGCTCATCATAATATTTTTCAGTTTTAAATGAAATACTCATCTAAAGTTCTTTGATGACCTATACATTTTACTCTTGTTTCATCTTGCAAAGTCATAGATGATTATGGGTTCACAAAATTTTAAAAGGAATGAAAAATTATTCATTGAATGTAAACTTTGTACAAATCTCTTTCAATTATATTTATTTCGTTTTCTTTACATGAACAAGATTACTTGCTTAATGAATAAATATGCTAAATGAGAGCTTTGTTGGAAGATATTTTGTTTTTTTTATATTTATAACTCACCCGTTTCATTCATCTACAACCATACAAAGAATATTCCAATATCTCAAGCAGAACCACCTCTATAAAACTTAGGAGAAATTTTCTTGTTCCCCCCAAGATTTTCTCTCAAATGTTGGTAATTTTCCCTTGACAAAAAAAATGATCGACAAGAGTCCACTTGAGTCATTGGCCCCAAAAATTTAGATCCACCAAGAGTGAAATTTAGATCACTACCTAGAATGACCTGCCCTTTCCTGAGCCATGTCCTAGAGAAGAGGTGGTCCCAATATTCCAAGTGGTTCATGTATGGTTTGTATATGTTCAAGTAATTGATCTCTTTTCCTAGTTTAGGAGAGTGAAGGGAAACCCCCAACCCTAAATTAAAACCCCAATAATTAGTAAGGGAAAAAATATTGATCTTCCAATCCGTGACTAGCCCCCCCGAATGGCCTAAACCATCCACAAAACTGAATTCCCATCCTTTGAGAAGTTTTGAGAGGTCTTGTATAAATTTGGCCCCTTTTTTCATGAGTTATTGCAAAAGAAGATTTTAGGGGTTATGAGTGTCTACTAACCTATCGAGGGCCAATTTCATATAGGGATTGGCTAACCCTTTACAATTCAGGGTTAACAACATCATTTTGGGATTTCCTTGGGGTCAGATGCTATAAGATCCACAATTAAAGATTGTTGTTTTCCACTTTTTATTTTTGAGTTGACTTTCTTTTGAGAAATGGAGAGGTGAGATTTCTACCTCTCTACTGCGTCTTAAGGGTTTTACCTTCCACATGTCCAAGGCCACCTTCAAAACCTCCTTTAAAAATTATGATCCCCTTATTACATGGTCTAAGATTTTATTTCAAAGTCTCAGAGGAAGGGGGGCCTACTTTGGTACTTTGTTCAAAGAGTTTGGTTAAGCGGGATACGTCATAGTCAAGGGGTTTCAAAGATTCAACCAGGGATCCTCCTAAAAATTCTATGGGGGTGAATGAAGTAGGCTAGGGGTTCAATAATATCAAGATATTGGAGATAAAGTCCTTTTGGATTCCAAGTCCTTATTCCAATCCTACTTCCCAATTTTCAAAATGTGAATTACAAGAGCAGTCAATACGAGGAAAGGGAGGAGAGGAGTTCTTACCTAGGTTTGACGAAATTTCCCAAGGAAACCGTTCCTTGGGAGAGGTAGGGCCTTTTTCTGTAACGAGTGCATTGTCTTCGATCAAAGGTAAGGGATTTATCACATGGGCCTTTCTGGAGAAATGGAGTGCATAGTCCTTAACTAGGTTCCCATATCGATGACACGTTCCACACTTGAAACGAACTCATTCGTAATCAAGAGCCTGATGAAAAAAGGTGGGGCATTTTCCTAATAATAATAAATTCTACTAATCCCTTGATTAGGTCAAGGCCTATAGGATCCTTGCCTCCTCATCTACCATGTTTCTTGAAATGAATTATCTGCTTCATAATACAAGCCCAAGGAATTACCAATCTTCTTGAAAACATCCTTTGACCAGTCAATCAATGGGAGGTCTAGCAGTCTGATCCAAAATGGTATAAAATTTGTTTGTGCCAAGCATGTGTCAAAGTATAAATGCCACATTTTAAGAAAGAGGGTCCGAGAGCCCCATTTCTAGAAAATTTGCAAGATTTTGTCCACATCTTCAAAATATTGAAGAGACTAGGCTAGCTAGCCTTTAACCAGAACCATACTTCTCATAATGTAGCCCAAAACAACGTCAAAGTTCTCCTCAGTCTAGTTTTTTAGGGAGGCTACTCCCATCTCACAGCTCTGGAATCTTCCAACCAACAAAGATTTTTCGAATTCCATGACTTCATTTAGCTTCACATTATTTCCCAAGAGCATATTGATAACCTCATATTTCCTAGTAATACACTTCCTTCTTTTATCTTCTATGTGTCGTGATGTAGAGATATACAATGAATGAGTCCCCTAGAAGCATATAGGTTGTAATCCCTAGGTTCTGAGGAAACCCTATGTGACCTAGGTCCTCATCTTGAAACCATAGCTCTCCAACACCTCCCTTAATCTTAAAAAAAACAATTTTATAAAAAAAAAAAAAATTTAAAATTTAAAACCAATTTTTAATTTTTTTTTATTAAAAAGCTAAAATTAAATCATAATAACGATAATAAAATAATACAAAACAAATAAAAATAAAAATGTAAATAAAAAAATATGTCAAAAAATAAAATATGAAAATAAAACAAAATAGTTATTTAAAAAAAGTTTTAAATTTATGACAAAACTAAACTAGAACATGGGTGATTCCCAAAATCTTCTTGAGGAAATCACCTCCCATTTTTTCCCCTTGTTTACAACTTATGTTTTATGTTTAAAAAAACTATTAGTGTTGTTTTTGTTTTTTGAAATATGTTTGTTATGTACAATTTTTTCCATATATTTTTTATTATTTTTAATTTTTATTTAAATTTTTTGTGATATCAGGTTGATTGTTTGATTAGAGTGATTGTTTATTTTTCATTTTTTTTTTTTAATTTAAATTTTTATATATATAATTTTTTTATTTTATTCTGTTTTGTTATATAATTTTTTACTATATATAATTTTTTAAATCTTTTGTGGTATCAGTTTGATTGTTTGATTAGAGTGATTGTTTATTTTTCATTGTTTTTTAAATTTAAAATGTTTTTTATATAATTTTTTATTTTACTTAATATTTAATTAAAACGTTTTTTGTATAATTATTTTATTTTATTTAATATTTAAAAAATTAAGTTTATTTTCAAGTTAAGTATTTTAATTTTTTTTTTGTTTTTATTTTTTTTACAAAATTGTTAATTTTTTTTTAAGGTAATGAACTTAACTTGAAAAAGAACTATTAGTACCACCTTGATTTTAAGTTTTTTTTTCAGAGTTGTACTAGTTGTCAAGGTTCAAGTTTCATTCAATTTATAATTTTAACTTAAAAAATGTATGTGATAAGGAAAGTATCACTTTTTATTTAAAAATTGTTTTTAAGATTTTTGTCAATAAAAATATTTTTATTTTTTTTACAGAAATGGTTAAAGGGATTTTTTATTAATAATAGCGGACATGTCACTGGGTTCGATACATCAGTAAAGATTTGCTTGAAACTGGAAAACTACTGCCTGAAGATCCTAACTCAGTACACAATCATGGAAACAAAACTATTTCAGTAAGCCTAAATGGCTTCGCGTCATTACATCATTCCTTGCCTGGAAGTTTTTTTTCTTTTTTGACACTGTTTTCCATTCTGTGTTTTGGTCCATAGATTGACTTTCGATCAGGCCTAGAGGGTCTTCCTTGTCCGCTATGTCTGCCCAACATGAGGTATAGGGTTCTGGCTAGGTGGGCGACTTGGGAGTGGCTTCTTCCTGAGATTTCCCCTTAGCAGGGGGTTTGTTTTCGGCTTCAGCTTCAGCTTCTTCTGTCACTTCCTGGGCCTTGCTTTCGGAGCACGGTTTCGTTGGTGCCCCTGTCCACCAGGTGGGTCTTTGGCTTTTGGACGACCTTTTTTTCCCGGGTGGTTTTCCACAACTACGAGCTAAGTGCCCCGTTTCGAAGCAATTCCTACACCTGAAACTGAGATTCTCATAGTCAAGGATTTGGGTCCTTGAGTAGTCCTTGCCTTGAAGAATTATTTTTGCCGGGAAACCTTTGGAGAAGTCCATTTCAACACAGATTTGAGCGAAGGTGGAGAGGACTGGCTTGGAGTTCGAACTTCTGCAGAGGAACTTGCCGAGGCCATTGCCAATAGATTTAAGAGACTCATCCCCCCAGAAATGCAGGGGCAAGTATAGAAGTCTCACCCAGACTGGAGATGAAGAGATACAATCCATGGAAGGGTCTAAGGCAGGGGTCCATAGCTGCATGGACAGGCCTGCTCTACCCTAGAACCACGACCCGGAGTTAAACACCTTGTCTCTATCGCTTGTAGATTCAAAAAATACCACAAAAAACCCTTTTGCATAGGGGCAGGTAATGACTTCTCCTTCTAAGAGTGGGTACCATTCGGAAGAGATCCAAGAGATTAGATTCAACAAATTGGGCCAGTATACATTAAACCTGCAAACTAGAGTGTGCCTATTGTAATGGCAAGCATGAGTTAGGGCTTCCATCGACATTTGAATAGAAACTGTCGGAGCTTCTGGAACTACTGCATGCAACCCGGATGGGCAGCCTTGATGAGAGGTAACCTTAGGGACCGTTGCATGCAAACCTGAGAGAATACCCTGGCGTGAAGCCACCTCTTTAAAGGAGGGGGTCAGAACTAGTGAGTTTGTTGTTGACGGAGCACCAGGGGGAGCACTTGCATGAGAGGGCGGCCTGGAAGAGAGAGCCCCGACTAATGGAAGGAGACCAGTAGTTGCTGTTGCAGCCGCACTAGGAGGGGTGTCTCCTTGCTTTGAAGAGATCGAGGGGGCCGTCATTTGGAGATTGGTCAAGCCTGTAGGAGCTGCTATAGCTGCGCTGAAGGGTGGGAAGGGTAGGAGGCCACAAGGCCAGCGGCCTACGGGAGATCCAGGAGCACGGTAGTTCCAGGAGCGCGAGCTAAAGTCAATAACAATATTATTAGTTGTGCAGAGCATAATTTTATTGAAATTTTAAAATTGTTTTTTTTGTTTTTTTGTAATTTAGGGTTTGTATTAATTCTTGTCGAAATATACAATTGTATGTGGTGCAATTACCTACGTGGCAGTGACGCTTTTGTGGGAAACCACCACTGCCAAGTGTCCAAGTTCATAGGTGGCAATGGTGCCCATCTAGGAAACCATTGTTGCCAAGTGTCATGCAAAAGGACGTAAGCTAAACTACGAAGCCACGTAGGGATGAATGCTGATAAATGTAAAAAATGCAAAGCCAGGAGTATTGAACCTAAGATTCGAAAACATTAGAAAACATTAGAAACCTGGCCCGAGCCGTGGCTCGGCGTAAACCTGATGTGCATGTGCCTTCCCTTTGTCGTGGTCAACTATAGTCTGTCGAAGATCTTGAAGAAAATCCATCAGGGTGTCCACTCTGCTCCAGCAGTCAGCGTCCCTGTTCTGTATGTCGAGCATAGCCAATTTGATATCCCTGGGGTGTTCTTTTATGTTACTCAGAGTAGCCATGAACTCTGTTCGATCGTCGCACCTATCACAAAAAGGTTTTGTGTGGGTGGACTACAGAGAAGCTAAGGAAGACCTCGGAAGGGAGGAGGGAGGAGAGGTGGTGGGGGAGGGGAGGGCGGAAAAGAGGGATGTCGAGGGGGGGATGGGGGAGGTGGTGCGAAGCCTAACGAGTTGCCAAGAAGATCAAACCACTTGACCCTACAGCCATAGGGGTTCGAGAGAGGGGAGAGATCAGGGGCGGGGTCGCAGGGTGGTTGGGCTTAAGTGGGCACAACAACAGGACCTAATACAGGGGGAAAAATCACTTCAGGGGGTGGTGATCAACTACGGGAAGGTAGTTAGCAGCTTCACAGGGAGAGTCAGGGATAGGCAGTTTCCTTCCCCAGGCCTCATACCATGCTACTCCTCGCTTTGCCTTGCCTCTGATTCGGGGCATGATGAGAGCTAGCGGCTTCCAGGGGAGGAAGACTCTAAAGGTTGGCGTGCTTGGAAAGGGGGAGCCCCACTGCAAATTCGAAAACGAAGGGAGGTCGCACCAGAACCTGGTCACAAAACAGAGGAAGGGGTGAACCAGGGAATTAAGTCTCTGTGAATTGTGAGTGTGCGAATGAGGAAAAGGAGGCCCCATCTCGGCTTTAGGAGCAGGTGGAACAGGTTGGAGCTGAAGTGACCAAAGAATCCCTCTGCACAACGCCATGAAGACACTCAAGCTGCAGAGCTTCTAGTTCGTGTGAGTTGCAGGGTGCAAATGCATAGTGGAATGTGGTGGCGAGCATTTTAAATTCTGGAGGTGACTGGAGTAAGGTGATGGAGAAGGACGAACGCCAAGTGGCACGTGGCTCGGCCATGTGGCCTCCTAAAAAATTGCGCACGTCATTTCTCAGAAACACCCCATCCGAGGAATTTTAAAATTGTTATTCTTAATACCATTTTTTTTAAATAAAAATAAAAAAAACGATAACCAAATATTACCTCTAGGAAAATAAAAAACTTTAAAGAGTTCTAGTCAAATAAATAATTGTGTCTACATATTTTTTAAATACAATCCTTCATTGACTACAAATCTTTAAAAAGGACCTTAGAAAATTGTCTTCCTTGAAGAGACCCAACCCTTGAAAAGACCTATTGGCACTTTATGGATGATTCTTAAAAGAGATGGTACGATTCAAGGATAAGGGACTCATTCAAATATCCCCTTGTCCTCAAGACTTTTCAAAGGACCCAATACAATCAATGTAATAATAGTAATATAATTTTAAGATTACGATCAAAATCCGAGTTCTTTTCTACCTCGTAGATTGACGAAAAATTCTATTCACTCCACATAGTCCCAAATAAAACAAAAACCTTGAAGACAACTTGAAGACAAATAAAAACTCAAGACTTTTCAAAGGATCCAATACAGTCAATGTAATAATAATAATATAATTTTAAGATGACAATCAAAATCCAATTTCTTTTCTACATGACACAATGGCAAAAAATTCCATTCACCCCACATAGTCCCAAATAAAACAAAAAAAAGAGGTACGATAGGATGGTCGGATGGCTTAGGTGCAAAATAAACTTGAAATGTGGGAAATTCATTCACCACGCAGATGCCCAAATAAAACAAAAAGGGTTGGTAACGAAAAACCACACAGATGCCCAAATAAAACAAAAAGGGTTGGTAACGAAAAGGGTTTGGAACCCTTTTTGTTTTATTTGGGCATCTGCGTGGTGAATGGAATTTTCCCGCATTAAGCGACGGAGACTTTGCGGATCACCCAAAAGCACAATCTGGTTAAGTTCGGGGATGAAGGATCTTAATTTGTCAGGGAATGAATATTCAGCTGTATTACTTGAATCTCACGGAATGAATGTTCGTAAATTTTGTAATTACAGCCCATTTTAATTGTAATTACAATCAATTTTAAGCAAATCAACGGTTTTTCCTGATCGCAGTGAAATACAATTTTCACAATTTGTAATGTAGCCACTGACGATAATTCGAACTGGATATTCGCCGTGCATGTATATAGATTCATGGACGTCTCTAATCAAACCCTAAGTCTACTCACGTAAAGAAAACCACACAGACCAGTTCCAACAATTCATTCGTCGACTTTGACAGAGTCTATAGATCCACTTCCGTTGGATTCCAGTGCCTATAAACATCCTTATATAAACACACTAAAAGCGATAACCAGATATTGAAGTGCAAATCCAGATAGAAGGCCGGACACCAGTAATTTCGATGATTATCTGCGTTTTATTCTGCTATACTGGGGACTAGCGTTCTGCAGCCCGCAATGGCTGCGTTGTTAAATGGAGTAATTCCTCCATTACTTGTTTGACCAAATCTGATAGAGGATAGGCATCTTAAATACACAGACAAGATAGATAAGTTTGCATTTATTAGATACTTGAAGTATGGAGTGTTCTAGAAAACTATTTCATAGTGTTTGTTTTGTAATTTCAGTTTTATGTGAATGTGAAGAAGAGTTGAACAACTACATAGTTTGTGTGTGTGCATGCTTTGTGTTTTGAATGGTTGTATTTGTTTGAGCTTGAAAGACCACTTTCAAGCTTTTTTCAGCCACAACAAGAAGAACTTTTAGGCTGTTCTCGGGTGAAATTTTAAGGGAAAATACTTTAAAAAAAATTGAGTTTTGGAGATGGACACGCCCCTGCTCATGTATACAGAGCATCCAAGGAAGATGGACGCCCCCCAGCTAATGTAAGGGGCCCTTTGGATGCCCTCCTTGCTGTGGACAGGGCGTGTCCACCTCTAGACAAGAAGCGTCCAAAAAAAAATTTGGTTTTTTCCCATTTCGATAGAGGAGTAGGATTTCGTCAAGATCTAAGCGATGGCGTCTAGCAATAGTCCAATGCTCGCACAAGGTCCAATTTTAACGGGTAAGAACTATGATGCATGGTCTATTAAGATGAAAAATTTTCTCTGATCTATAGTTAATTGATTTTAGATGAAGCAATAGTTAATCGATTTCAAGAACCAGATCCGATGGATCTACAAGTAATGACAAATGCGCAGAGAAATTTCCTCGAAGAAATCAGGAAGAAGGATAGCAAATCCCTATGGCTCATCCAGTAAGGGTTAGAGGCATACATTTTCCTGAAAATCGTAGCAGCAGATCATGCCAAATAGGCATGAGATACTCTTGAAATAGACTATAAGGGCACTGACAAAGTCAAAAATGCAAACTTGAAGACACTCAAGAATATATTTGAGACTCTTCAAATGAAGGATTCGGATTATGTGGATCATTTTATGACCCATGTCACAAGCATCGTGAATCAGCTGCACATCCATGGAGAAGACATTCAAGAGAAAAATGTCGTTGAGAAGGTACTTTGAAGCCTTCCTGATAAGTTTAATATGGTCATAGTCGCCATAGAAGAGTCGAAAGACCTGTCACAATTGAAAGTTGAAGAACTCATGGGATTTTTGTTAACCCATGAAAGTAGGTGTAGTTGAAATGTTGAATCTTTGGAGAATGCACTTCAACATGAGGCCTCCATAAGCAGAGGCATAGGTCGAAGGAATAGAAGCATAGGTAGACGAGGCAGAGGTCGCTCCCAAACAAGAGAGAGATCAACTTCAGAATGTTTAGAATAGAGTGAACAACCAAAACATCCACATAGACACTCTCAGAACCAAAGGGAGAGAGGAAGAAATTTTAATCAACCAAGATGGACTAACAAATCAAGGATCTGGTGTTATTATTGCAATAAGTTTGGTCATTACGAAAGTGAATGCAGAAAGAAGCAAGCATATATGAATATGGGCAGAGAAAATGTTACCAACACTGAAGAAGGAACATCTAAATCAATGTTATTTTCATGTCAAGTTACAAAAGAAGAAAGAAACATTCATGATCTCTAGTTGTTGGATAGTGGTTGCAGCAATCATATGACATGTAAAAAAGATCTATTTTCTAGTTTAGTGATCCAGGTGGATATTGGTGGCAGCCACCCACTTGCTCCATATTCCAACTGGCTCATCTAAATAGTTTTCAATTAAACATGTTTCTCTGTAATGGTAGCATTTCCTTGTAATTGTGGGTTCTTCATTTTTGTTCAGAGGTTGTTGCCCAGAAGGCAACAATAAGTGTTAAAAAGGTGTTTGAGGCATGTTGAGAACCTCAGTGATCAGGGAAAGAGATCTGGCAGAGGTCTCGTGGATTTCCAAGTGGGAAATGAGAAGGGATCAGTTGATCTCATAAAATTCCAAGAGGGCAGAGGAGACATCCCAATTTTCCAGGTGGGAAAGGGATAAGAGATGAGTTCAGCTGAGAGTTCATGTCAGCAAGGGATGTCGACAAATGGAAAAGAGGCAAAAGAAAGACCTCATCCATATGAGGATTCATGTGGAACTGCAAGCCATGTGAATGAAGATGATGAGAAGTTAAAAACTTCCTTCACGGAGGAGGAGGATCAGAGGAGCATTCTGATCAATGGAGGAATCGAAATATTCCTGCCAAGCAGTTAGGGAGAGGCTAGCATAGGTGTTGTGGATGCAGCAGCAGAAGGACAACAAGTTGAGATTGTCATGGAGGATAAGGAGCATATATTGAAGTCTACCCTAGCCAAAGAGGAGGACCCCGTTGAGTTCCTAACTCAATGGGAGTTAGAGTTGAAGATGCTAAAGGATTGGTTGGACCATACAAAACTAGAAGACGGTTTCCACGAGATAGCCAAGCCAGAGGAAATGTGCCAACATGAGGAGCAGCTAGAGGAAGCTGGAGTTGAACCTGTGATGTCCCGTTCCGAAGAGTAGGCCAACATGGAGTGACTTAGTAGTCTATATGTTCTGGTAGAGTATAGTTAGGAACAAACAGGGAACAAGATGGAGAAATAAGGAGGAATTGATGGCTAAATGATGAATTAAGCCAAAATACTTAGGAAAAGTCACTTAAGCCTAAGTCAACGGAGATTTAGAATGAAAAGGTGTTAAAGGGGGACTTAATTAATTAATTAATCACTTTAGGAGGAAAAGCACCTAGCATAAGTGAGGTCAATGGTGAATTAGATTGGGAAAGGTATAAAGGGATAAATTTGACCTAATTCCTCATTATGCATTGTTATGATTTGATGTTGAGAGTTCCCAGAGGAGGAGGAGAGCCGACCTTACTGTTTTGTGGATTTCTGGAGGAAACCACCACAGTTTCGGTGTTGAGAGACACACCCTAGCCCATCGGAGATACCATCCAGGTATTTCACCATACTTTTCAAGAGTATCCATTGCAGAGTGCACAACTCATCCAGTGAGGGTGCAAGTCAGTTTAAGGGTTTGGAGAGCTGCACGAGATCTGTATCCAGATTGCAGTTTCCTTCCAACCCATTTGAGATCCATCCAGAGTGCTTCTATTGAGCCATCTATCGTCAGATTCTGATGGTGGAATCCTATCAATCGACTCATTCATCCATTTAGGGCGCAACTCTTTTAGACAGACATTTGGTGTTGCATGTAGAGTTTCACAGCAGATCTGAAAAAATCCTTTTGACCCATTTCCTTATTTGGAGAGATGATCGTTTTGAGCCATATAGCAGTAGATTCAGTTGGTGGAATCCTTTGAGGCGCATACAGTGCTCCAAGAGGTGCGCAAACCCTCCAGGGGTCCAGATCCAGTGCCTTAGAGACCAGATTCGAGATCCGACACTCACCCATTTCAGTCTAGAGGCCAGAGCGCTTCTTTTGGAGCAATTTCTAGCGTATTCCGATGGTTTGAACTTCCAGACGAGTTTTCCAGCTGGTAGCGGTTACCGTACTTCATCGGAATCGCATATTTTCGTCGATCTATCCGTGCATGCATTAGATCTGCTATCATATTCTGATCACGGGTATTTTTATGTTATTTGATTGTATTCCAGTAGTGATCCATGGGATCTGGCTCATGTTTATATTCTATATTTCCAGTAGGCTATTGTATTTCCATGCTCGAACCATATTATACATGATGTTGGGCAGTTGATGTTCTTTAATTTTGCATGCATCCTTTATATGTTGTTTAAACCATAAATATGCAACATGCACATGCAATAACCAACATGCACATGAAATAACCCACATGCACATGCAATAACCATCAAGATCTCAAACATATAACTGAAACGGATCTAGAAACCCCCAGTGTATCAGATCTGCAAGACAAAATAATATATCAGTAGCAAATATCTCAATCAGCGAGATCAGGGATATTTCAATGGTATCAGAGCTTTAGTCCTGCCAGCATGTGACTAAAGACAATGACTACAACAGAAGAACCAGATGGCCATAAGCACGTAGGTGATGAATATGTCACTTACAACAGGCGCAAGGAAAGAAGGGATAGGCCTAACTTTCCTCCCTTCCCTTCTAGTTCAGAGGAAGAGGAAGAGGAACACAGAGAAGTAGAGAGAAGAGTAGAGCGCAAGGCCGAGTGCAAAGCAGAGAGGAGGCTAGGTGATAGATATGAGCGACCAGAGGGCAGTGGTAAGGCCCTCATGGATCCAAATGTAGCCTTCATGTAGGTTATCAGTGATATGCTAGCTAGTCAGCGAACCATGTCTCAGTCTTTGGCTCAGGTAGAGGATAGACTGGATATGGCATACATATTGGGCACACAAGCCCCACATGCAGCACATGGGAACTCAGGGGCAAGCAATAGACCCCAATCACCCACTCACACATATACCTCTGCGAGTAGGATTCCACGTCCATTGTTTCCCATTTTCCAGAGGGCATCCCCGGTAGCAGCATAGATACTGATAGCACAAAGACTGCCCACTCATGCAGAGGACATTATAGAGTATGAGAGAGAGTATGCAGCCTTGGGCCATGACTTTCAACAGGATATGACCTTAGTCGAGTATTGTGGACTCAGACTCAGGAACCGTCCTAGAGAGCCACAGAGGGGAGGGTAGCAACAACAAGGGAATAACATTGACTTCATCCAAAAAGTTGGTAAACTCACCATACCTTCTTTTGACGGATCGTCCAAATGCACCGCCAGAGCTTGGGTACAGAAACTAGACACCTACTACAAGCTTAACCAGATGACCGAGTCAGAGGCCATCAGTTTCGACACCCTACACTTGGAGGGTGAGGCACACGAGTGGTGGTATCACGGATTGGTGACATTGGGTCACAATCGCATCACTTACTATAGAGAGTTCACAGAGAGACTCATGGATAGATTTGATAGGAGGGATCCAGAGATCCATTTTAGAGATCTAGCCCAGTTAAGAAAAACTAGCACAACATAGGCATTCGTTTCAGAGTTTTAGAGGGTGGAAGTGGCAGTGACTAACATATCTGAGCCTTGATTGGTCATGCTATTCACAGAAGGGCTCACAGAACCCTTGAGAGGATGGGTGAAGGCCTACCAGCCTCATACCTTGCAGGATGTCATCCGACGCACTAGAGATTTGGTGAATTCAATGCCAAAAACTAAACCCTTCACCAAATCCTTTGTACCATAGAGAGACAAGGATTAGAAGAATCTTCTAAGGGAATGGAAGGGCAAGCCCAAGTTGGATGATAATACGTGACAGGAGTTGATGAGGAAGAAGATTTGCTTCTCCTGTAGAGACCCTTGGGTCCTTGGGCATAGATGCATGGGGAAGGGACATATCCACTATATTGAAGTGGAATCGAGTAGTGAGGAAGAGGATGAGGATATCCAGGCACCGACAAACAGTGATTCAAAGACTAAGACCACTCATGAGCCAGAGAAACAACCAAAGAAACCTCATATACCGGCAAGGGAACAGCCCCAGGAGGAGGCAAAACCTTGTAGAGAGGTGAAAGGGGGAATCATAGCCACCCTTTCAGGAGTACCTAGGTACAACACTCTCAGGCTCAAGGGCCTTGTACAATGGCAATGCATGATAGCAACTTTATTTGATGGTGGGGCCACCCACAACTTCATAGATGCATCCTTAATATCTAGGAGGGGGTTACACATAGAGGAATTTGAGGGATTCCATGTGGTATTCGTTGATGGATACACGATGACATGCTTGGACATGATCCCTAACTTAGAGGTCAAACTAGGCCACTACACCCTGACTAACACATTCTATGTAGTTGACCTATCAGATGTTGATGCCATGTTAGGGGTATAGTGGTTATATTCATTGGGGGAGATTGGGTTCAACTATCATACGTTGACCATGATCTTTAGAGATTCCAGTGGATCAAGAGTTGTGCTGAGAGGCATGTCTACAGGGGCACCTCGAACAGTATCGACAAAGAGGATGGAGCGGATCTTTCGTCATGGTGATGTGGCTTACGTAGCAGAGTGTTTGATCACCACACAAAAGGACTCAGAGGGTAGGTAGCAGTACTATCCACAGATCAGAGAGATTTTGGGACGTTATGAGCCAGTATTTGGGTCGATACCACCAGGGAGACTGCTAGACAGGGGTTTTGAGCACATGATTGAGCTAGAGGCAGGGGCTACACCAATGATTATAGAACCCTGTAGGCACCCCAAGAAATTTAAGGACGAAATTGAGAAAGCAATCAAAGAATTGCTCGCTATGGGGCACATCAGGCCCAACATGATTCATTTTGCATATTCAATTGTCCTGGTACTAAAGAAGGATGGCACATTACAGATGTGCATCAATTATAGAGCACTCAACAAGAAAATGATCAAGAATCGTTACCCCATTTCACACATAGATGAGCTAATGGATGAGTTACATGGGGAAGTCTTCTTCACTAATATTGATCTACGCTCAGGATACCATCAGATCAACATCAGGGAGAAAGACATTGAGAAGACATCGTTCCGATGCCATTTCGGACACTTTGAGTTCTTGGTCATGCCATTTGGACTGACCAACGCACCAGCCACTTTCCAGTCTTGCATGAACCATATATTTAGAGGACAGTTGAGGAAGTACCTTTCGTTATTCTTTGATGATATATTGATCTACAACAAGACATGGGATGAGCATTTAGGACATTTGGGGAAGGTCTTAGATATTTTGCAGGCACAATATTTATATGCCAAGGAATCCAAATGTGAATTTGGCATGAGGGAACTATTGTACTTGGGGCATATCACTAGTGGGCAGGGAGTACAGGTTCACCAGAAAAAGATTAGGCCCATTGTGGATTGGCCAATGCCCAAGAATCTCATGGAGCTGAGAGGATTCTTTGGGTTATGCAGTTACTACAGGTGATTCATCAAGGGTTTTTCATAGTTGGGAGCACCACTCATATACTTGACCAAGAAGGGTTCTTTTCATTGGACAGAGGATTCACAACAGGCATTCAACAAAATGAAGGAGGTTATGAGCACATGCCCTGTTCTAGCCCTTCCAAACTTTTCGCAGTCATTTATCTTAGAGTGCAACACATCAGGGGTGGGGATTGGAATAGTCTTGATGCAGGGGGGGCACCCCATTGTGTTTGAGAGAAGAAATCTCAAAGATTTGAAGAGACTCTATCCTATTTACAACAAGGAGATACTAGCGATCATGTATGCCTTAACCAAATTTAGGGAGTATCTAGTTGGCAACAGGTTTGTAGTGAAGACTGATCATAATAGTCTCAAGTATTTCCTTGATCAGAAAGACCTCAGTGAGAGGCAACATAAGTGGGTCTCAAAGATCCAAGCCTTTGACTTTGACATTGAGTATGTCAAGGGAAAAAGGAATATCATGGCAGATGCATTATCCAGGAGGCGAGCAGGATGTTCGATGATCGACATTTGTACAAAGTGGAAAGCTCATTTGTTGGTGGAATACTCCAAAAACAAATTTTCTTGTGAGGTGATGGACAAACAAGTGATTGATGATAGATATCGGGTTCTTGATGACATCATTTTCTACAAGGACCGGATCTACTTGGTTCCAGAATCCACCCTAAAGGGGAAAATTCTGAAGGTATATCATGATTCACCTACAGCAGGGCATCAGGGGTACTTCAAAACATATAGACAGATCAGGGAGATATTCTCATGGAAGGGTCTCAAGGATGATGTGTTGAAACACATACGAGAATGCATGACTTGTCAGTAGAACAAGTCTGAGTAGACACACCCTGCAGGGCTACTACAACCTCTACCCATTCCAGAGAAAAAATGGGAGAGAATTTCCATAGATTTCATTACAGGAATCCCTAGAGTGCAGGGCAAGGACTGTATATTTGTGGTGGTCTACAGACTGGCCAAATTTTCACATTTCTTCGCCATACCCACATACTACAAGGCCATACAGGTAGCAGAGTTTTTTTTCAGGGAGGTATTATGGTTGCATGAGTTACCTAGGAAGATAGTCAGTGATAGGGATGGGCACTTCATTAGTGCATTTTGGAAGGATCTTTTTAGATTGACAGGCGCAAAGCTATCCACGAGTACCATCTATCACCCACAGATAGATGGGTAGAAAGAGATCATCAACAAATGGGTGGAAGGGTATCTGAGGAACTATGTGGGGGGGTAGCAATGCACTTGGGTGAGATGGTTACATATGGGTGAGTATTAGTACAACACAACTTACCATATGTCTATCAGGATGTCACCGTTTAGGGCATTGTATGGATACGATGCACCCTCCTTTATAGAGACTGTGTTTGAGGACAACTGGGTCCCGGGGGCCAAGGATTGGGTGGAGGAGAGTTAGAGGATTCTTCAATCAGTAAGGGAGAACTTGCAGTCAGCTCAGAATCAACAAAAGATATATGTAGATCGACACAGAGTTGAGCGTAGTTTTGAGGTAGGGGATTTGGTTTTTCTGCAATTACAACCATACTGACAATCCTCCTTGAAGAGGAGCAGAGCAGAGAAGTTGAAGCTGAAGTTCTATGGGAAATACAGAGTCATCAAGAGGATAGGTGAGGTGGCATATGAGCTAGAGATACCAGAAGGTAGCAATATTCGTAACGTCTTTCATGTCTCTTTCCCTAAAAAGGTTGTGGGACAACAGGTTAGCATTTCAGAGGATTTTACACCCTTGGATGAGGAGGGTCAGTTGGAGCTAGTGCTAGAGGAGGTACTAGAGTAGAGAGAGCGTAGATTGAGGAGCATGATCATCAGAGAGTGCTTGGTTAGATGGAGAGGTCTTCCAGTGGAGGATGCCACATGGGAGGGAGAGCATATCTTACAGCACCCATGATTGATATTGCTTGAGGAAAAGAAATATTGGGAAGGGAGGACTGTGATGTCTCATTCCCAAGAGTAGGCCAGCAGGGAGTGACTTAGTAGTCTATATGTTCCCATATACTATAGTCAGGCACAAACAGAGAACAAGATGGAGAAATAAGGAGGACTTGATGGCTAAACGATGAATTAAGCCAAAATACTTAGGAAAAGTCACTTAAGCCTAAGTCAACGAAGAATTAGAATGAAAAGGTGTTAAAGGGGGACTTAATTAATTAATTAATCACTTTAGGAGGAAAATCACCTAGCTTAAGTGAGGTCAATGGTGAATTATATTGGGAAAGGTATAAAGGGATGAATTTGACCTAATTCCTCATTATGCATTGTTATGATTTGATGTTGAGAGTTCCTAGAGGAGGAGGACAGCCGACCTTATTGTTTTATGGATTTCTGGAGGAAACCACCACCATTGATCGGTTTTAGTGTTGAGAGACACACCCTAGCCATTTAGAGATACCATCTAGGTATTTCACTGTACTTTTCAGGAGTATCCATTGCAGAGTTTGCAACTCAGCCAGTGAGGGCGCAAGTCAGTTTGAGGGTTTGGAGAGCTGCACGAGATCCGTATCCATATTGTAGTTTCCTTCCAACCCATTTGAGATCCATTCAGGGTGCTTCTATTGAGCCATATATATTCATATTCTAATGGTGGAATATTTCATATCGACTCATTCATCCATTTAGGGTGCAGCTCTTCCGGACAGACATTTGGTGTTGCATGCAGATTTTCAGAGAAGATCCAGAAAAATCCTTCTAACCCATTTCATTATTTGGCGAGATGGTCATTTTGAGCCATATAACAGTAGATTCCATTGGTGGAATCCTTTGGGGCGCATCCAGTGCTCTAGGAGGTGTGCAAACCCCCCAGGTGTCTAGATCCAGTGCCTTAGAGACCAGATTCAAGATTTGGAACTCACCCATTTTAGTATAGAGGCCAGGGCGATTATTTTGGAGTATTTTCCAGTGTATTCTAATGGTTTGAACTTCTGGGCGAGGTTTCCCACTGGTAGCGGTTACCATACTTCGTCGAAATCACATATTTTTGTCGATCTATCCGTGCATGCATAAGATCTGCTATCATCTTCTGATCACGGGTATTTTTATGTTATTTCATTATATTCCAGTACTGATCCATGAGATCTGGCTGACATTTATATTCTATATTTCCAGTAGGCTATTGTATTTCCATGCTCAAACCATATTATACATGATATTGGGCAGTTGATGTTCTTTACTTCTGCATGCATCTGTTATATGATGTTTAAACCATAAATATGCAACATGCACATGAAATAACCAACATGTACATGCAATAACCAACATGCACATGCAATAACACACATGCACATGCAATAACCATCAAGATCTCAAACATACAACTGAAACGCATCCAGAAACCCCCAGTGTATTAGATCTGCAAGACAAAATAATAGATCAGTAGCAAATATCTCAATCAGCGAGATCAGGGATATTTCAGAACCAACATAAGAGGAGCTGACATGAGTTAATCTGTAAGAGGAGATAGCTGAGAAAAAACTCATTGATGAGTTTGCAGAGTTGGATTCTACAATAGAGTGGTCAGTCAGCGCCATAGGAGATGAAGGTAACATGGGGGACTAAGTTGGTTTGTTCATTGACCGACATGAGGAGTTACAGCCGAGAAGACTGCATAAGAAAATCCAACCAATAGAACATCTAGAAGAGGTCATAGAGGAGATAAGGGAGTCGATGTTGAAGTCAACAAAATATGTTGTCAGCAAGGAGAAGCTAAACAGAGGAGGATCTGCGAGAGTAGCAGGGATGCAACAAAAGCAGCAAAGAAGAGGAGCAGGAGGACAACTCCAAGAGAAAGTTTGGGATCCAGGAGGATTTCAACAAAGCTGGGAAGCTCATGAGAAGGAGCTCATGAGTTTTCATAGCAATAGAGTATGATGCAGGAACATCGCTCCACCTCAGCACGTGCCAGCTATATAGAATGTTGGTGTGCATTCAAAGAAGGGAGAGATGCCATCACTCTCGTTTTTCCCTCGGGATTTAAATGTAATTAAGACAATTGAATGTTGTCAGGTTGTAAGAGCTAAGTCGTGATTTTGCACAGGATGTAGATGAGGTCTCCTTAAGTGGCTAATGGTAGGAGGGATCTAGATCCGATTCAGACTATATTTCAACTCATTGTAATCTGCCTCAATAGATAGGCATTTGAATGGTGATTAGACACCACTAGTGTAGCTTGGAGTGAAATCTCGCCGAGCCCCTCTTGTATAAATCTTTGTATGGTATACCCAGTAGAGGTTGTTGAGAGGCAGTTGAATATCAATTGAAAAATATTGTAAGAAAAGGAGAGGAGAGTTGAGAGCCAAGACTTAGTTGTAGTCCAGAATCCTACATTGTAATTGACATTCTGTTACTAATGCAAAAGAACAGATTCCGCTGTTTGCAAATTCTTGTGTGATGGATGTTTATTTCTGAATGTCATTTATGTATGTTTATGCTACAGATGTGTGTGTTAGATTTCATCTACGAGGATAGATATGGAATCCTCTATATATGAGTTTGTTGGATTATATCTGGGTTCTTTAGGCTAAGTGCAAGGAGTGCACGATAGAGTGTTGAAACTTTGTGAGATGACAGAAGGAGTGTGTATCTAGACTCTTTCAATTCATAGGAGAATGTGTCAGGAGGTCACACTAGGATAATTCACCTACTCAGAGGAGAACCTCAAGGTTGTTGAATACCTTGGAGGAAAATTTTGCGTAGGAGTAAGCGTAGAACAGAGTTTTCCAACACTCTGTAGGACTCTGCCAGGAGGGAATTGAGCAAGTGCAAGTGTGCAAAGAACCAACAGGTTGTGGAGTGTTGGAAAATTTGAGGAAACTCTAGAGTTACTAAACACTCTGAGGGAGAGAATCTCTGCAAGTATGCATTGAGCTGGAGGTAGGAATTGCCTTGGTAAACCTGAAGTATTTCAGGAAAGAGGAGAGAATATATGTGCAAGGAGTGCATTAGGCCAGCACTTAGTAAGTGTTGTGGGAAGCCATCTGAAGGCTTAATTGAGTGAAAGGAGTGCGCCAAAGACAAAGTAAGTTCGTCTTACAATCTTGGGAGGAAGAGTATCGAGTTTTCAGGAGGGCACCAGAAAGTCTTTGGAGGACGCAAAATGACTGCGAACCTTAAAGGTTCAAGCCAAGAAAAAGCTCAGAAGAATTAGCGTCAACGTGCATAGAGTCACTGCAAGGAATGAAAAAGGTTGAGTACAGTCAAGTATCAGACTGTGAGGTGAAGTGATAAGTGTGCACAGGAGTGAGGACTTGTCAAAGTCCCGAAGCCAATTTGTAGGTCTCCCATCATCAGGAGATAGGTGGTGAAAGATACAAAAGTTCGCGTGAAGGAACTTCAGGATGTTTGCATGGAGCAAAGAGTAATATTTGTAAAGTCGCGAAGAGTGGAGTGAATTTGGATTGTTAGATCCAGAGGGACACGTGGAGGATATCCACATATTTCGGAGAAGTGGCACTCCAGAAGAAAAAGGAGAGCATAGCGGAAAGACTCCTAAAGGTCGGAGTCTGAAATAGATCATCGTCATTGATCTAAGAAGTGACGGGGACTGTTGATCCTCACACCAGTAGTGTTCGTCGATTCAGAGTTAGAGGAAATAGGAGTTTGCCCAAAGTCCGAAGCTCCTTTCAGGTTTTAGCCCCAAGACATAGCCCAAGGTCACATGGGTGAAGGGGCTTAGCATAGAGAGCTAGCGCCCGTGGCTAAATTTATTTAAAGAGGCCAAGAAAGAGTTGCGAGTTTGATAGAACCTATGCTTTGGAGAAAGAGGGACCTATGAAAGTTGCAATGGGTTTTGGTAGGGAACCGAAGAGTCAATCTGACTCAAGCAATCGAATGATCCTAGACCGGGGGGTCGAGAATCCCTTGAGGAGAGAAGTGAAGGAGAGGCGGGGACGAGGGTCTACACCATCCTCCTAGAGGAGATGTGTGGAATTCCATAAGGACCTTCTGTTTGAGTTTGGAATTATTGCATAAACATAGGTGATCATTATACCATAGAAAATCATTCTTCCATAAAATATTATCTAGTGAAATGGGGTCCTCATGTACTTGTTGAATGATCTTTCATACCTCTTTATCTTGCCTCCATTCTATCCTTGCTTCTTCCCACCAATCAGATTGTGGAATAGAAATATCACATAATGAACCTTGTGTTTCTTCTTCTTTCCTTGAAAGGGCATCTGCCACAACATTATGTTTTCCTTTTTTGTATATAATTTAAAATTCATAACATACCATCTTTGTGACCCATTTTTGTTTCTCTTCTAAAGATAATCATTGCTCCAAGAAGTACTTCAAACTATCAATATTTTTTTTTACTTTAAAGTGTCTTCCTATTAGGTAAGGGATCCATTTATGAACTGCATGTAGTATGGCCATCATTTATTTTTCACAAATGGGTTTGATTAAGTTTTTTCTGTTAGGTTGGTTGCTTTCAAAGGAAAGGGGCCTTCCTTCTTGAATTAAAACTGCACCAATTCCATGGCCTGAGGCTTCACACTCCACAATAATTTTTTTTGTAAAGTCCGGTGTGGCTAGGACGAAAGTAGTACACATATCCTCCTTAAGTTTCTCAAAAGATTTGGTTTCTTTTTCGGTCCAAGAAAAATATTCCTTCTTTAATAATGTTGTAAGAGTTCTTGTTATTTGACCATAATTCTTGATAGAATTGTGATAATAACATGTTAATCCTAATAATCCTCTAAATTTCTTCAAGGTTTTGAGAATCAACCATTCCCTCATAGCTTTAATTTTGTTAGGGTCCACTTTTACACCTTCATGAGATACAATATGACCCAAATATTCCACTACTTGAACCCTAAAGGCACACTTGGAAGGATTTTCATAAAGTTGTTGATCTTCCAATAATTGTAATACTCTGTCAACATGTTGTACATGTTCTTCCCAAGATTTGTTGTAGATTAGTATGTCATCAAAAAATACTAACACAAATTTCTAAGGGATTGAAAATATAATTCATCAAGCTTTGAAATGTTGAAGGTGCATTAGTAAGTCCAAATGGAATAACTAAAATAGGATAGTGACCTTCATGTGTCCTAAAAGATGTTTTAGGAATGTCTTTCTGCCTCATTATGATTTGATGACATCCCGAATGAAGATCCAACTTAGTAAAGAATTTTTATCCATGCAATTCATCTAATTATTCATCAATGGTAGGAATAGGAAGCTTATCTTTGATGGTCATTTTTTTTATTTGTCTATAATCTAGGCACATACAACATGAACCATCACTTTTTGTAACCATCATCACTGGTGAAGAGAAAGAACTTTGGAAAGGATGAATGATTCCAAACTATAACATTTCCTAGATCATACACTCAATCTCACCCTTATGTGCATATTGATACTTGTAAGGCCTAATTTTAGGTGGAACATTTCCTAGCGTCAAATGGATAGCATGGTCATGGTCTCGAGCAAGTGGAAGACCCTTAGAAATTTCACCAACTACCTTGGAATGATTGTTGATAATTATTTGGAGGTATAATGGAACAAAGGGTATATATGTTTGCACATCAAGTGAGCATAATTGTGCAACTAGACCCTAATGTCCCTTTTTGAGTAATTTTGTCATGCTATTAGAGCTTATCATTTTAGAGGGTTTCCTTTGTATACCTATAAGATCAATTTCCTTTCCATTCAAGAAAAATCTAATGAAAAGATCTTGAAAATTAAGGGCCATTTTTCCAAATGATTGTAACATTTGAACCCCTAATACAACATAAGCATCCCACATTTGGATAGAAATCATGGGGCTATGTAGACAATAATTCCCCATATTGAGATTAATACTATGGAATTTTCTTGGAAACTTTATGGTACCTACATCGACAATCATTCCTTGAAAATCTGGTGTGGGATATACAAAGCAATTGAGATATTTTGATGATTTGTAATTGATGTAATTATGGGTACTACCAGAATCAATCAATATTGTTACCTTTTTATTTTTGATACATTATTGTATCTTGAGGTTTTATGGAGTACTAATTCCATCCAATGCAAGACAAGACATTGTTGGATTAGACTCTTCTATATCTAGATCTTGTGGCGATTCCAATTCTGATCTTCTACCTCTTCACAGTCTATGTAGAATAACGTGGACCTCCTTTGGCCATATTTTCCACCATTATTAGACACCTCTGAGATAGAAGAACAAATGACACCAATAGATCTCAACCCTGTGTGCATGGAACAAACATCCATTAATCAGATAATGGACACACAGGTCAAGGGAACTCGCCAACAGAAGATCCATCTTTATTGGGTTGTCAAGGCAGGGCAACTCCTACACCAAGGAAAGTGGCTCACCAAGGGCCAAATTCATTAAAAGTTTCCTCACCTAATGGGGAAACTCAATGTAATGGATACCATTGCTTCCTAATGGGGTAGGACTGATTCAAGTGGATATTGGTGGCCACCCACCTATTCCAACTGGCTCCTCTTGACATTTTTTAGTTCAACACGTTCTTCTGTACTTCTTTGTAATTGTGGGTTGTACAATTCTAGGGTTGTGTGAATCCCTACACATATTCCAAGTGGATACCGGTGGCCTCACACCTAATCCAACTGGCTTATTTTGTATTTTTTCATGTCAACACATCTTGATGTACTTCCAGGTCTATTTTGGGGCCCTAAACATTGTTTTTTTGGCTTGCCACATTCAAATTGAAGACAAAGTCAGATTTTGATGGCATAATGTGTAGGTCTAAAAAAGAACTTTACAATGGGCTATCATGCACCTAAAACGAAGCTTGTATGAAAACGCTACGACCTTGAGAAGTTGAGGTACCAACTTAACCATAAGAGCCCACATAACGTTTGGTGTTTCATCTCCTAGGGTTAGGTTTTTGGATGTCGAGGGTTTTGAAATTCATGAGTAATATCAAAAACTCCTCTAGAGCCTCACTGTAATAATTCTTCTCAAACAGATGCACGTAGCAGCCACATCTCTTCTCAGAGATAGATACCACCATTCGAGTAAGTGTTTCATTTCTACAGTTTTACAGTTTCAGCCTATTTCATCTATTCAATAGAAGATATTGTTCATTAGATAGTTGTTGTGTTCTTCATATCTCTATGTTTATTGTATTCAGTCTGTTAATCAGTTCGTTCCTCTCCTAAATCCCGATCAATCGATTCCCTCTCAACTGCTAGTCACTAAATATTTGACTTTGTGTCACCCTTTTTCGTATTTGTTTCCTCATTTGACCGACAAACATCTTTTTGGTCGACTCAACTAGGATAAATTTCGAATTTGCGTATTTCAATTCTAGTTGACCCATCGTGCTTCAGCCTCGACCCGACTTGTATTTAAGTTTTCTTCAACTTCAACCTTTATGTTACTTCTTTCTTGGACCGACTCGACTTGGACGAAAACTGACTTGAGAAATTTGACTTTGGTCTAGTCAACTTTCTTTGGATGGCTTGTATTTCCCGACTCAATTATCTTTCAACTTCCACCTTTAGTTAGTTGACTTGTCTTTGACTTGTATTTAAATTGATCGACTTGTCTTCTCCAACTTACGCCAATCTGCAGGCTTGCAGTCGGTTGACTTGTTTTCGACTCGTCTTGCATTCGATCGACTTCCAAATAGTCAACCTTATTGTTATTTGAATCGACTCGAGTTGTGACTCGATGGTGTCAATGCTTCCTCACAAAACATTCACCATTGACATTCTGTCTCATCTCTGGACTCTTCTTCAATTGAGATTTTCCAAATCACTTTTAATGAACCATGTCGTATTAACTTATTTATTTGTGATTTGTATGGATCCATATTGGATTATCCATTTACCCTTTTTATCTGGATAGTTTCTTCACAATTTATTCTTTTTTACATGGATGTTAATGACACAATCTCAACCTTATACAATATATGATGAGTGTATCAAGCTCATACAATATATTAGTCAATATTATATTTCTACTGATATTCAAGTCACCTTCATAACATTATGTCCAATATTAACAATGTTTGACATTCAAGTCACCTTCATAACATTATGTCCAATATTGACAATGCTTGACATTCAAGTCACATTCATAACAATATGTTCAATATTGAAAACGCTTCTCAAACCAATCAATCAATGATACTTCACCTATTTATCAAGGTTGACATCAATGACAACCAAATTGCCAACACATATATTCATGAAGACAAAAAATTTAATAAAATATTAATGCACGTATCTCACAATGATTTGAATAAGTAACTTTGTTAACTTCATTATTTTTATATTGTTTTCATTTTAATTTTGGCATAATTTTTTATTATGTTTTATTAAGAACTAAACATAAAACAATCAAACAAAATAAAAGATTTTAATCACCTAAAATTAGGTGAAAATTTAATAAGTTAAAGCTCAATTTTAGTTTCGTATTTCATATGAAAACATGAATATTAAATCTCAGTGATTTCACCGAGTCTTAAAACCCTCCCATACCATCAATGCATTCGCCTAGTCTAACCATGTAAAATTTCAATGCATATAGTCACATTTTGAAGAAATTTCAACATTGGCCCCATTCACTACTCACTGTGTTGGGTCGGTTGATGACATTGCATATGGGCGTGCTGGAATAAATTCCCTGACATTTCAATAGAGTTCCAACCAATATTGTGTAGATGGGAATGACGAGTGATGAAAATGAGACCACATAATGAAGGTCATGCAAACGCGGAGGATGTCGAAGATTATGTGAGGAGGTCAGGCACCCTGTCTTGAAACCCTCACATACATTCAAGGTATGTGTCTTGTCTAAACATGTCAAATTTCAATGCATACAAGCACAATTTGAAGAAATTTCAATGTTGGCACCATTTACTGCTCACCATGTGGCATCGATGGATGACATTGGTGATGTGCGTGTTGGAAGACGTTCCATGAAATTTCAAGAGAGTTTCAACACAAACTCTATAGACGAGAATGATGAATGATGACAATGAGATTGCATGATGAACATTGATGCAAACATGTATGATCTCAAATATTATGAGAGGACATCAGACATCCTTAAGTCTTGAAATCCTCGCATACCATCAAGGCATGTGTCTACTCTAACCATGTCAAATTTCGACGCATACAAGCACAATTTAAAGAAATTTCAACGTTCAACCCCATTCATTGGTCACCATGTAGCGTCGATGGATGACATTGGTGATGGGCGTGTTGGTCAAAGACGTTCCATGACATTTACAGAGAGTTTCAACAAAGATTCTATAGATGGGAATTATGACGAATGATGACAATGAGACTACATGATAAACGTTGATGCAAACATGGATGATCTCAATGATTATTCAAGGATGTCAGGCAATGTCCTTCAATCTTGATACACTCGCATACTGTCAAGGCATGTGTCTAGTCTAACCAGGTCAAATTCGATGCATGCATGAACAGTCTGAAGAAATTTCAACATTGGCCCCATTCACTGCTCACCATTCGACATAGGTGGATGACATTAGTGATGAACATGTTGGAATATGTTCCATGAAATTTCAAGAGTTTCAACAAACATTACGTAGATGTGAATGATGAATGATGACAACGAAATTGTGTGATGAACGTTGATGCAAACGTGGATGATCTCAAAGATTATATGGGGACATTAGGCATCCTTAAGTCTTGAAACCCTCACATATTGTCAAGGCATGTGTCTAATCTAAACATGTCAAATTTGAACGTATACAAGAACAATTTGAAGAAATTTCAACATTGGCCCCATTCACTGCTCATCGTGCAGCATCGATGGATGACATTGGTGATGGGCGTGTTGGAAGATGTTCCATCAAATTTCAAGAGAGTTCCAACAAATCCCTAAATCCCCTGACCCCTAAGCCATTGACCCTTAAAGCCTTAAGCCCTAATCCTTAAACCCTTAATCTCTCAACCTTAGTTAATCACTAACCCCTTCACACAAAATCCCTAAATCCCCTATGCTCTAAACCATCGACCCTTAAACACTTAAACCCAAATCCCTAATCTCTTAATCCATAAACCCCTATTCCCTAAGCAATTAAACATTAATCCCCTAGCCCATAATCCCTAAGCCATTAACCATTAAACTACCTAACCCATAAGTGCAAAATCCCTTAACTCTTGACCCTTAAGCCTTAATCCCTGTACCCCAAATCCCTAAATCTCATAATCCTCAAATCTCCTATCCACTTAACCCCCAACACCTCAACTAATTAACTATTTAGGAACATACGACGTTAAATCTGGCGCTATTAGTGCCTACATGTTTTGGTCGACGCAAAAAAACCCAAAAATAAGAGAAAAATACACAAACAATCTTTGGAAGCAAGAAAGGGAGCAAATCACAGAGATTTGTTGTAGTGCAAGTATCTAAGCTTCTTTGGTAAGATTTCATCAAGTGATACATAAAATATTGCATACACCAAAAGGATGGTAGGATATTTATTGAGGTGTGAGTTGTGCAATGGATTTAATGTTGTGAAAGCATACACTATATCACAAAATATATAAGAGTCAACTAGAATATAGATAATTTTAGTCTTTAAATGCTAAAAAAAATTATTGTATAATAAACCAATACTCATTCACCAACTAAACAATAAAAATGAAGACATTAATAAATTATTGAAAATCCACCCTTCATTTAACATTTTATGATATTTATTATTTTATGAATTCAAAAATTTACAAAGATGTTTTTTGAATTAAGCTTCTAAGAAATATTTAAAACTCTTACAAAGAACTAAAATCCATTCAATTTCGCAGAATCTTTTCATGGACCCTTGAACGGGCTTAAGGGTTGAACGTTATTACCAACCAGGCAATCAACGGGCTTAAGGGTTGAACATTATTACCAACCAGGCATTCAATATTGTATGACTATACAATTTCTGTAGTGCCACTCCCTTTTGAAATTTCAAGTCCGGATCCTTTTCTCCGTCGCCGAAGGTCGGAAATTTCCATTCACCACCCAGATTTCCAAATAAAACAGAAAGACGATAGGATGATGGGACGGTTTAGCTGAACCGAACCAGTATTTATAAGATTTTTTAGTTTGATTTTGTCTAAAATTTGATGAAGAATAATTGGATTTATAGATTTAAATGGTTAAATTTGTATAATTTATATGACTCAAAGATTTTTCAACAAGTTAAATCTATTTATACATTTAAAAATACAATTTAAAGAATAAAAAATAACAATTTTGTACGTATTACATGACCCAACACCATATAGGAAAATTCCAGTCACCACGCAGATGCCCAAATTCTTTTAGTTTTATTTGGGCATCTGTGCGGTGAAGTTCGGGGAAGAAGGATCTTAAACTGGGAACGTTTATTCCATATGCAGATGTATCAATTGAATCTCACGGAACGAATATTCATAAGTTTTGTAATTACAATCAATTTTAAACAAATTACCGTTCTCATTCCAATTGCGATTTTTCCTGATTGCAGTCAAATAGAACTTTCAGAATTTGTACTGTAGTCACCGACAATAATTCAAACTGAATATTGTTCGTGCTTGTCTATAGATTCATGAACGTCTCTAATCAAACCCAAAGTCTTCTCGAGTAAAGAAGAACCACAGACCAGTTCCCACAGTTCATTCGTTGACTTTGACAGAGTCTATAGATCCACTTCCGTTGGATTCTAAAGCCCATAAACATCCTTATATAAACACACTAAAGCTGATAACCAGATACTGAAGGGCAAATCCAGATGGAAGGCCAGGCACTGGTAATTTCGACGATTATCTGCGTTTTATTCTGCAATACTGGGGACTTGTGTTCTGCAGCCCACAATGGCAGCGTGGTTAATATAGGCGTTCTCTTAAACCAAAATACGCGGGTGGGAAAAGTGGCCAAAATCGCCATGGAAATGGCAGAGGACGATGTTAATACAGACACCCAACTACTCAACGGAGCTCGCCTGGTTCTCCACTTTCGTGACACGCAAGGTGATCCGATAGTGGGCGCTTCTCACGGTAAATTTCATCTCGGTTTTTCATCTTCGTTGTATTTTCTATATATGAAGATGAGAAATATTTCAAATTTATTCTTGTAACTCTCCTTGTAGATATTGAATAATTTCTAAAAACTAAAACACAGAGAGGCGAGATTTGTTTTATTTTTGTCCTAAACTGATGGACGTTGAATATGTTAGAATCTGATGTACCTTGAATATGTTGGAATTCGGCGACAATTAATTTCCAAGAATGGATTTTAGATCTTATTATTTAATATTGGTTGTAACTAAATTACATCAGGGAAGAATGGATTTTAGATCTTATTATTTAGCATTGGTTGTAACTAAATTACATCAGGGATAGGAGAGCATTTAATAGTTAGTTTATTATGTAGTTGTGCATAGATTTTTATAAATTCATATATGTTCATACAGGCAGGCAAGATGCAGATGAGTAGAGTGAACTTGCTTAATAATTAGTTTATTATGTAGTTGTGTATAGATTTTTATAAATTCATTTATGTCCATAAAAGCAAGATGCAGATGAGTAGACTGAACTTGCTTAACTCTCCATATTATGAACAATAAAAAAAACTGATACCCTACTAGGTGGACATAATCCATATTATGAACAATAAGAAAAACTGATACCCTACTTGGTGGACGTAACCCAAAGTTGGACCAATCACTTAAATCCCAAAATTTTATGTGTGATCTGTTTCTGTATTATTTTAACTGCATATTAGTTTATGTTATGGTGGCTGCAGTGTTAACAGAAGATAGTGCCACTGTTTCTGTATTATTTTAACTGCATATTAGTTTATGTTATGGTGGCTGCAGTGTTAACAGAAGATAGTGCCACTGTTGATCTAGGAGCACGTTTATTAAGGATTTTGCATGGCCTGATTGTAGGTTACATAGAAATCTGTTTGTTCGTCGCATGTATGTTGATTTTTTTATGGCTGTTGGCCCAACTTGCTGTAGCGCTTGTTCCGTCCATAGGTGTACATTTATTGAAAAAGCCCTAGAATTAATGGATTTTTAATCACAGATTTGGTTTATATGGTCAGGATTTCATATGATTCAAATATTTTTGGTCTGTTTCAACCATTAACTTTCTTGTATAATCATAGATTTGGTTTATATTGTTATGATTTTATATGTTTCAAATATTTTTCGTCACAACAAATCAAAAACTGATCTTTCAATCATTAACTTTCTTGTATAATCATAGATTTGGTTTATATAGCCATGATTTCATATGCTTCAAGTATTCTGTCACAAGAAATCAAAAGCTGTTTTTTCAACCATTCTTGTATGACAAAGCATGTCTCTTCGTTATTAAAACATGATTAACATACTAACCCTCTTTATTTATTGCTCATAGTTTATGATTTCATATGATTCAAATATTCTTGGTCGTCACAATAAATCAAAAACTGATATTTCAACCATTAACTTCTTTGTATAACAAAGCAGGTCTCTTCGTAATTAAAACATGATTAACATACTAAACCTTCTTTATTTATCGCTCTTAGGTTTTTTTTTAGCAATGACTGGAATGAGTTTAGATTTTTAAATTCTTTTTTTAACCGGGTGAACAACTTCTTTACCACCTGGTCATTTGCTTCGTTTCTTTACCACTTTACCACCGCTCACCATATCTAAGGTTTTCACTGCGTCGCGTTTGGTTTCTTTGCCACACCTAGCCATATCTAGATTTTTTTTTAGCACAGCACGTTTTCTCTTTTGAAACTAAAGAAAAACCTTTTGCTATTATGGCCCATCTACCTTGATCAGCCATAATTATGTGGCTGTGCTAGTATATTAATTTCATATAGCAAGTTATATATTAACTCAATTATGCAACACTCTTCTTTATTTGAAACTTAAGAAAAACCTTCTTCTATTATGGTCCATCTACTTTGATCAACCACAATTATGTGATTGTGCTAGTACATTCATTTTAAATAACAAGTTATATATTAACTCAATTCTCTGATATATATGTTCTAAAAATTAATGGGTAATATTTATGGGTAACCAATACACAATCATTCTGAAACAACAATCTCTTCTGAGTATTGAATATCAGTCACAATTATGTGGTTGTGCTAGTGTATTCATTTCATATAGCAAGTTATATATTAATTCAATTTTATGATATATATGTTCTAAAATTATTAATGGGCAATATTTATGGGTAACCACTACATAATCATTCTGAAACAACAATCTCTTAGGAGTATTCGATTTATCATTTTAAAAATTAAAGAAAAGTTTTAATGGCTGTGTATTAATCAACTAAACTAACACCTCAATCTAAAAGTGAAATACAACTTAGCCATAAACACCTGAGCAACTAAGCTATCAACTCACAACCAACAACTCACTTTAAAAGGTGAATTACCACCTGAATTACCACCTTAATCTTATAGTACCATAGTAGGTTCGCTCTCTTTGCCCAATTTATCATAAACACTGGTAGAAAAATATATAAAACACAGTTTCTTTTTTATTTTATGACTGCATTGTCTAAACGCTCACTAAATCGTTTTTTATCTGTCGAATGATAGATTTGCAGTTTTTAATAATTTATTGTTCTATTTCTAATTTCCATAACCTAGATCAGTTCTCAGACCAAAAACCTTCAAAGCGAAGTTATTAATTCTGAAATTGTAAAACTTACAGAATGAAATCGGGATATAATATTTCCAACAAATTAGAGTACGAAAAATTTACCTAAAACCAGAAAATACGCACTATGACTTGGGGCGTTTTAATTAGGGAGTAGGTTAATTTGGAAGCAATTTTTTTCAAAGTGTTTTTTCTCGCAGCTTTTTTGACTGTGAGGTTTTAAATTTCTAGTCAATCCAAAATTTTGATCTATTTTCTGAGCATTTGAGTTAGTTTAAAATGAGACAAAACTCCTAAATAAAATTCTAAAATACATAAAACTTTAATAATATAAAACTCAAACTGCCTTTCAAAATTTTACAGGATTCGGACCCATATTTAACATGAATAAAGGTTCTGTTTGCTTCCTAATTAACCCTTTAATTAGACTTCAACCCTCACTCTTTATGACTATTTTTAATTCGATGAGCAAATTATTACATTTAATATTCATGAAGAAATTAATCTGTACCTTTATTTGGTTAATTATTTTTTTAATGTATTATATATCTTTGATGAGGCATTTGAATTAATTACTATTATTATGCTTTTGGTAAATTAAGCTTTCGATCTGCTGGAAAGAGAAGTGGTAGCGATAATTGGGCCACAAGCATCGGAGGTTGCAGAATTCATATTGCATCTTGGAAATGTAGCACAAGTCCCAGTTGTTTCCTTCTCTGTTACTAATCCTTTAATTACCAACTACATGTTTCCATATTTTATGCGTATGGCACATAGTGATGCCTTACAGATGCGCCCTATTGCAGCCCTGGCTCAGGCCTATGGCTGGAGAAGAGTTACAGCTGTTTACTCTGATGATGAATTCGGTAGCGGAGCAGTCTCCTCTTTAATTGATGCCCTTAGGGATGTTGGATCAGAATTAGAGTCTACATCGGTAATATCGGACCAGGAAGACATAGGAGAGATGCTAAGTAAATTGCAGACAATGGAATCTAGAGTGTTCGTTACTCATATGCAATCTGATCTTGCTTCAAAAATCCTTGTGAAGGCGAGTCAAATAGGAATGATGGATAGTGGTTACGTCTGGATAACTACAGATGAAGTTACCAGCCTTTGGGATGTTCTGTTAGATG